>JAFBJR010000179.1:67452-287712 GCA_016785285.1 Brachirus orientalis
CGACATCTTTCTGTGTTGCAACCAAACCTACAGGAAAGAGTCTTTAAGAGAGCTTGACAATAAAGCTATGAAAGACTTGTCGGTATCACCAGAGGCCGATTGTCTTGGGTTATTGTCACCAAGTCAAATGCATATGTCTATGCTGATGTGAGAGGAGCCAAGGGCACAGAGCCACAATCCTGCAGATGAAATTGCACATTTTTTCCAGAGATCCTCCATATTGTAGCTTTAAAGCGGTGATTTGTATATAATATCCAAACAAAGATCAGCTAGAGCTCACATTAGACTGATAATAGACATTTGTTTAATCTACAGGAATTACTTTATAAACAACACATCTGTCCAATTACCTAGACAGTTGTTAAAACACTGAAACCATGGCATGTCACACATCACGTGAACTTATGTCTCTCATAAGAAGTGTCAAATGGGAGATGCAGGAAATAATATAATGCTTTAGAATAGATTGAGAGGTATTGTAGCTCTTTATTCTCAGCTCATGATATAAGCATAGATCCAAAGACTGTTTAAACATCATAATTTTTGATTTGTATTGTCATTCATATTGTATATTATCCATTCAGTTCAGTATAATTTGTATGGCAGTGGAAGCTGCACATCTAAAAGTAACTTGAAGGAATTATTTTGATACAAAATCCAGATTCATTTTCAAAAACAACAAAGGAGTTAAGATGGTGGATAGACGGGTAAAAAAGATAAATGAAAACAGAACGCTCTTATATGCAATTAAAGCCTCCAGCTGGAATCAAATACAGTCTATTGTGGTTACACAATTTTCTTGCCAACACAACACCCACTGCTTTCAAGAAAAGGTACAACTGCTACTGCTGTTACTGTAATGATGATTTGGGATGCTGAAGTGGGTGGATCTGTGATACAAAATTCTGCCAAATCAGCATTAAAAACAGACAGAAAATAAAAACCTGGGTTTATGTGCCAAATCTTTACAGTATTCATCTCTCTAAAATATTGTTAAAATGTTTTTCACTGTTTCAGGCAAGACACAAGACTTCAAATATATATATATATACACAGTATATGCACACTATAGAGTTCTGCGCAGTATCTTGGCTGTTCCTAGGACTGCTCTTTTCTGGACATACAGATCTCAGATGCTATTCTGGAATCATTGGAACCACTGGGACCACCGTTGCTTTTACTCCCCACTTCTTCTCCAGCTCTTCCCTCATCCCTTGGTATTTCTCAAGCTTCTCACGTTCCTTCTTCTTGATGTTGCTGTCACTTGGGATTGCCACATCTATCACTATTGCTTTCTTCTGCTGCTGATTGACTACTACTATGTCCGGTTGGTTAGCCATCACCAGTTTGTCTGTCTGGATCTGGAAGTCCCATAGGAACTTAGCCCTGTCGTTCTCAATCACCTTTGTAGGTGTTTTAAATCTTGATCCTGGGATCTTCAGTCCAAACTTGGTGAAGTTCCTGTACATTATTCCAGCCACACAGTCCCATTATGGGGACCCGTCTTCCTCATGGGGACAAAAATCAAGTCCCCATAATGTAAATTACTACATTTAAGGTGAAGACATCGTTTTACAGTTAAGTTGAGTTTAGGGTTAGGTTAAGGTTATGTCAGGGTTAGGGTTAGGGCACTGGTAATTATGTTTAAAGTTAGAGTAAGTCTCCAGGAAATGAATGTAAGTCAATGCAATGTCCTCTGAAGTCATGGAAACCAGTGTGCATATGTGTTTGTTTGCATGTACAGTATGTGTGTGTATCCATGTGTGCATGTGTGTCATCTCCCATAGCTGGTGGCAACACGTGTTAAGTCACTGAAGTTTCAACATAATGATTGTTATTCCCACACTTGCCATACCAGGTTTCCAAGCTCTGATAAAGGACACACACCTATACATCACAGTCCACTTGGACACCCATTGACTCATCTGGCCCTAATCACCTGCACTCCACAACATCCGATACCATTAACATGCACTCAGTATCCATTTCCCTTTAAGTGTATGTGTGCATGCTGGCCTTTTGTCTTATCTCATTTCCCTTCCTGCATTTTTTTTTCTGTTCCTCGGTTGTTGTGAGGACAAACATACCGAGGGCAGAATGCACTCAGCCTAGCCAAAGACCGAACAGAGGTATTAACCTGATAGGATCTGTGGTACTTCATCACACACTGACAAATGCACATACAGTATTGGCACTTGTATGGAGGCTTGCATTAAAAGCAAAAGCATGAACACACACTCACATACATGTACACGCATGTTTACACACATTCAGTGACTGATTGGTCCTCCCCTATCTGATGTTTCTGCCAGTGTTTTATTTCCCTTGTTCTGCCAGGGAGCTGTCTCCAGAATACTTGCAGTGAGAATACTCATTCCAATGATCTGGGTCAGATAGAGGCACTTCCATCAACCACCAGCAATTCAGCCCCTTAGAACAACAGGACCATAAAGGGAGAGAGAGAGAGAGAGAGAGAGAGAGAGAAAGAATGGGGCCGCCTTAAGACAAGATGCAGCCTAGATGATAAAATAAGGGGAGGTTGATATCCAACTGGTGGCCTGCCAGACACATTCGTTTTTTAGATTTATATTTTAATGTAATTTTCAGCAAAATGTTTAAAAGACAATATAACATAAACAGTATAGAACCACCATGTTATAAGAGTGATGCATTGTGCATCACTTATCATGCATAAATTAAGTCATATCAAATGACTCAAAAGTAACATAATAAGTAGTAAATAAAATAAAAAGTACAAAATAAATGAATGAATCAATAAGATTGAGGACAACAGTCGAACTTCCATCAGAGCCCTGAATGTAGGATACTCAATTATTCCATTTCAGCATATATACTGTAGGTCTACGTTGTTCATTAGTCTGAATGTCAGCTTTCCCACTGCTACTGGATGACCAATCTGACTTAACCAGAGCCTGACAGAGGGTGCCTCTGAGGCCTTCCATTCGTATATGATTAGTTTGCGCCTCAGCATGAGCACTGTTTGAATCCACTCATCATCTGAGGGGCTGATGTCCTGAAGAAGTGAAGGATCACCTAAGACAAACAGCCTAGGACAGAAGGGCATTTTGCATTTCTAGAGTCACTCAATCTGTGTCAGACACATTATTATATTACAATATATTCCTGGAATGAATATTCACAATCTAAACTCTTAACATTCTCCATCCTACATGTAAAGCTGTCAGCTTGTGAGGACCCATTTCTCCTATTGTCATGCCGAGCTATAAATTGCTCCATGCCTCTCGTAAATCCATGGAACACCACTTGGAAGGAAATGGTTTCGGTTTTCAGCAGCAGCACTTTGGCTTTGGGGAAATTGGTTTGCAAACAAAGACATGCATCAAAAATATCCAGCTATTCTAACAGTGCGGAATGGTTGTTTTTCTTTTTATCACATCCCTTGTGTATATATTGAAACTTTGCCAACTGGAATACAAGGCAGTTTGAATGAAAAGCAGAACAAAACAAAGACTTTTATTTAATCATGTATTCAGCATCATAATCATATTATCAAATCAATTCACATCAGACACATATTCATTGTTACTTCCTCAGTTTTTATCTAAAAAAAAAAAAAAAATAGCATAAAAACCCAGGGTAGCCTACTCTAAAACATTGTGTTGATTCCAATGAAAATGTTTTTGTTTTTTGATGTAGCCATCTGCCAAGGTTTACATTTCCAGCGTTAATTATGCTGGGAGGTGTGAGCATATATTTACTACATCTGGTCTTTTTCTAACACAGACCAAGTAAACGCAGGTATAATCTTGTACGCAAATTGGAGGATTTAATTTTCCAACCCAATTTAAGCCACTTAAATCTGTCTTTGCTATGAATCCCAGTCAAACATTTGGCAAACTGACATTACCCCCTCTTACCTGCTGGCCTACACTAAATATGTCACACTGGTAGAGCTGAACAATTTATCGTATTTTTATCGCAATATACAATGATTTCGCCTTCTTTCGATTAAATTAGCAGTGTGAAATCTGTTAAGTCTGACGTGATTAACAAATAGATTAATGGAATATGGTAATGGGAAGCGGCTCATTTATGTAAACATACAGGTTTGAAGTTAAAGGGCTACTGTGAATTTGACTTTGGAGCTGGTGGGAAAATAAATGGCACACACCACAGAACTGCAGCCACCGGTTGTATTAAATGTTTGAAGCACAAAACACTTGAAATGTAATCAAGGAATACATTCTACAAACAGTACACAAATAGAAAATAAAAATTGACCATTTGATTAAAAACATTCCTCCTTTAGCTTGCCATCCAGTTGGGCACTGTGAAAGAATCATGACCTATGACCAATCCATTTCAATACTTTTCCATAATTAAAAGTTCAAAGCAATAGAAAAGGCTATTTACTGTCATTATACAACTGAAATTGCACAGCAAAATTACGAGGTCAGTACAAGGATTGATCAATAATGTTCTGCTGCGTGTGCGGGTGGGATGATAAACTACAGTCGCGCAAACTAAATATGAGTGTAAAGTAAATTATACAAATGATTAATTTATTTGGCATTAATTAATATGTTACCAAGTTACCACTTAATGAATTATGTGCGAGCGTGTTTTTTTTTCCAAGCCAATGAAAACCCTTACGTGAGAAAGAAAGCGAACGCCCCCATCTTGCGGGATTTGTGGGTGGGAGCGGGACAAAATATTGCAGATCTCAATCCTTTATTACATCTCTGTCAAATTTCTACCAATATCTCTCACATTTCTTAACCAAACAACGTCAAAGTCAGATTTCCACACTGTTACATTATGGAATACCCTCTAAGACATGTCCTACCTGCAGATGGCAGTAGTGATGTCATGAGACGCTGCCATGCTTTAAATGTGTGTATTCCTGCCATGAACTCATGAGCTCCGCTTTGTCTCTCGACGTCTTTTATGAATGTTTGGGTTTAGTGTGGCATCTCTTTTATTCATGTCTGACAGAGGGGCAGCTGTACAACCGGGCTTTATAAGGTTGGAGTATGGCTTATATTGAATAAACAGTCAAACACTGTAGAACCCCAGTTCACATATGGTTGTGAGTGTTTGATTGGCCTCTGTTAAGCTAAATCAACCTTCTTTACACAGACCACAGACGGGTGCCTTTAGTAAGTCGCCTGTCAAGCGACACACTGGACAGTTATGTGGTTAATAGACAGACAGATAGACGTTTCTTGCATTTATAGTGAGATGATAGCACATTATTGAAAATGTGTGCTCCATCTGTAAAATGTCTCAGACAGTGAAGCGGTTGTCACTTGGTAAGTGCTGCACTCCTCTTCTTTGCTCTTCTCACCTGCTTGTAGCAGAGCGGACAAGTGAGTGAGCAGAGCGGAGAACTCATTGCACCGTAGGCAGAACGAAATGTCTGTAATTTGGATACAGGTACAACGATGTTCAATAGAACAAAAGTACATTGCAAACATACAACCTGTCTGTGTGAACACACAGAAAAAAGTTGGATGAAAGTGCAGAAAAGACAGTGAAGGCATGAGACAGCTAAAGGTTGTCAAAATAAAACTACAGCAGCTTTTAACGCTGTTATGAGGACGTGTGCATTTTAATGCCATTTCAAAGACATGATGGTGTGTTCCAACACTATTATTATGTCAATGCGCTGACACAGAGTAAGGCCGTAGGACATCTCCCTGTGATGTGAGACGTCAAAACCTAATCACATTTATAAACAGGAAACGTTATAATCACCCTCCTCTCTACCAAGTGATTAAAACACTATCAGGTTGATATGCACATCTTTAAACATGTAAGTAACACCATTTTGGTTCAGTAACGGGAGCTCCCACACTGTACCTGCAGTCTGCAGAAATGTACAAACTGCAGAAGCGGTATATATGTCAGACTATAGATATTAAACATGTGATGTTATTATAGTGGCTTGGTTCAGCCTGAAAATCTATTTGGGCAATACGGATTGATTCAGTAAAATCTATAAATCCTCATATCAGAAGATAATCTGTGTAAGCAATGAGTTTCAGACCGAGCGTCTTCCTGACAGCCTCTTGCCTCTTGCTGTCACACAGAGCAAATGTGGTGTAAATTGATCCTTAATCCTCAAATGTGCCTTTAGATTTACTGATTGCATCTACAGTTTCATATCTACAGCAGTCAGAAAGGAGAGGTAAAGGGGATGACGTGACAAAAGAGATGATGAAAAATTTTAGGGTTCAGAACATCAGAACAGGGAGTGTTAACATAATGTTTTTGTTGAATCCATACATTTCACAGTTGCACTTTTAACCACAGGATTAGGTGTAACTGACAGTAGCTGCAGGAAAGGAGTAAGGTTACGGTTTGCAGGGGTTGGTTATTGCTATAGGACAGTGAGACTGATTACTGCACAGCACATTTTTGTGAGCATCTTAAATGGCAGGTAAACGTGCTGAATGCTCGAGAAATTTGCTCAGCTCAAGTGGAAATCACCGTTATCATTTTAGAACTATACCTACCTGACGAGGACAGATAAAACCAAACAGATTATTTTGATAGTTTACGGGGCCATAAGAGGGAGTGGATCTCTTCAGGTGTCGTCAGTGGTCACTCACTATAACAGACATGCCTGTTGTCACTGTGTGTGTGTGTGTGTGTGTGTAAGAGAGAGAGAGAATTACAGCAGAATGTGGTGGGGCTGAGCTGATCTGTCTGCTGTGCACACCTCTTCAGTGAAGCAACCACACTTTTAATCAATTTTAATCAATTGTCTCTGTTGATCTAATAATGAAAATCTACACATTCTAATATACTACCAAATTAAAGGGTGGGACAGGGATCATTCACAACACTGTGGAGGAAAATGGGGCATTAGATTAAAACTGAACTAATCCTGGCAACAAGATTTCCCTGCAACTGATTTTTTTAAAGCAATTACCCTGAGGTAATGTCTTGGTTGCCAGAACAGAGGTTTTTTTTTAAAAAAAAGTCCTCTGTCATGTGTTATTTACAGTGTTGAATGTGCTTAATACTTTGTCCATTTTGCTAACAACTGTAAATAGAGCATTCTGTATGAAAGCAGGGCAGGCCAAGAGTATGATCCACTTTAACTAATAACAATTTAAGTTTGGAGTTTGGCCCAATGCAAGACAAAACCACAATGTACTTCACTTGTCCACACTTTTATTGTCAACGAAGGAGTCTGGAATCTAGCCATTGTGCATAACGCAAGACAGGAATGTGTGTGTGTGTTCTTTTATGTGTATCTTAATGAGGACCAATAAGCATACAACGTAGGAAGGGAGCACATTTTGGCTGGTCCACACAACATTAGGGTTAGGGATTTTGAGGGCTAAGACTCGGTTTGAGTGTCAGGGTTAGAATTAGGTTTAGGTTATAGGTTAGGGGTCAGGGCTAGGCATTTAATTGTGATGGCTAAGGTTAGGTTGAGAGGCTAGGGAATGCGTTACATCTAGTGTCCTCATTTAGAATGATGTACAAGAAAGTGTGTGTGAGAGAGAGAGCGATAGAGAGAGATAGAGAGTGAGCCAATAAAATTGGGAAATAACATTGCAGAATGCAGTGATTGCAATAAAGTAAAACACCAAAGTCTGTGTGACAGATTATTATTTGATATTTGTTTTTTGTTTTTTAATATTATATACAGAATGTCACTGATATTTAGTTTCCAGCTTTAAGTTAACATTGTGTTTCCTTTCAAACTGTGTTTAATAGAGTAGAAGGAGTTTTATGCTAGGATCAATTCATCCCTCCCCAAAGTGAGAAGACAAACATCTGACCTTTATTGGTGATAATTTAATACATCTGACAAGCAGGATGAAAATTTTCAGTACTGCATCCATTCATGTAACCTTTTTTTCCTGTGTCTGTTTTGGTTGTTCTTCATGATATAGATACTTATCATGCTCAGTTCCCATGTTTTCGTAAAATCCATGCATCACAACTTTATTATTGTTATATGACTGTTGTATTATAATTGGAAAACCTTTGAACAAAAAAGCATTCAAAGACACACGCAGAGTGGAAGGCCATGCAAGGCCCAGTCTGGAGACAAAGATAAGATATAGTCTATGGGATTGTGTCAGGAAAAGTCTGTGTTAAAGTGATGTACTTTATGATGCTAAATGGAGTGGGGAGACTGTCAGTCTCCAGCCAGACTCCTTGATGGAAATGACACTTCACTTTTATTGTAGTCCTAAAACAGGAGTTTGTGTCTTAAATCATTCACTGCAGAAGCTGTTTTAAAACTTTGGTGATAGCTACCTGACTTTGTTGTGGATTTATGTCTTTTGAGGGTTTAAATGTAACTGCAGGTGGTTCTGAGGACACAAGATGCTGGTCAGATTTTGGATTTTGTGTGTAACATCTCTGTCGGTATTAATTGGAGAATTATGTCCAAGCTTGTCATTGGCACAACATGAGCTGGATTCTTCAATTATGAATGTGGATCTTTATTTTTCCCCAGGGACTAGTAATAATTACATGCTTGTTTTTCTTCACAAATAACTACTTTTTTACATTAGTTTTTATTGAGTTAGCTTCTCATTTCTCCCACTTTGTGTTTTTTATACATAGAGCTTTCTTATTCTCTCATTTGTGTTAAAATCGACTTTAATTTTTAAAGTAATTCTTAAAGTAGAATTTTGACAAATATTGAATAAAGGTATATATAAAAACTATTGTTTTCCTTCATTTTTTTCAATTTTTCTTGCATTTTAAATTGTTAAGTGTCAGTTATTTTTCTTTCAGTAGTACTTAATCTCTAGCGCTAGTCAGTAAATCCTACCACATAATAAACATGCTACCTTACTAAGTCAAAGCACTATTACACTTCAGGTCAGGATCACGCACACTCATCAGGGACAATTTACAGTTCAGCATCTTGCCCAAAAACACACTGACTTATGGGGGGTTGAATGGCACCCTTATGGTTCATGGATGACCCATTCTCCCCCCTGAACCACAGCCATCCTTTTTTTATGTCAACATTTTGCTCAAAGCACAACCTCAGAGATCCAGTTACTCAATCTTTTTAATTTAAGGTAATCATGAATTTAGGCAGCTTTAATGGGGATTTAGTAATGAAGTACTGTATATACTTGTTATGTGCACATGAGGCATAAAGACATACCATATAGAAAGTCAGTCAAGTTGAAAAATTTGAGTTTCTTTTTCAAGATTTCTCTATACTGTCTTATCTGTATCTTTGGGAAAGAGTTGTTGCGTCGTTTGCATAGATAGTGCTGATGGACAAGTATAGTGAAGGCCAGAAGGAGTTGCACTATGTCTTTGTGGCTTGAGAGAAAGCTTATGATCTTGTGTCAAGAGAGGAAATGTGATCTTTTATAAGGAGGTCATGAGTTTTAGAGAGGTATGTGAGGGTGGTGCAGGACATGTATGAGGGCAGTGAGACCGTGGTGAGGTGTGCAGTTGGAGTGTATGATGGTCTCCGTGGACTATATTGTTTGCAGATGATATTCTAATCTGTAGTAAGAGTAGGGGACAGGTGGAAGAGAGCCCGGAGAGGTGTAGGTCTGCACTGGAGAGAAGAGGAATGAAGGATAGTAGGAGGAAGACAGAATACGTGTGTGAATGACAGTGAGACAGGAGGTGAAGATTCGAGGAGTAGAGGTAGAGAGGGGATGAGCTCAAACACCTGGGGTCAAGCGTCCAAAGCAATGGACAGTGCATTAAGAGGTGCAGAAGGTTGAAGAGGTTGAAGAGTTTGGACATGCAGTAAGAGAGGGCTAGTGATTATATTGGACAAAGGACATTGAAGCTGGAGCTGCTGGGAAGGAGGAAAAGAGAATGACAATAGAGAAGGATCATGGATGTTATGAAGGTGGACATGAGGACATTGGTGTAACAGAAGAGGGCACAAGGGATAGGACAAGATGGAAGCAGATGATCCGCTGTGGTGACCCCTACAGGGAGAAACCAAAAGGAGCCTATCTGTATCTGTGTTATGTTTGCTGTGTTCCCTGAGTGTGTACTCATGTGCAAGGTGTGTCTTTGTGTGTGTATATGTTAGGATAGTAAACCAGTGTTAGCACAGCTGTCCAAGCCAAAGAGAAGCATGAGGAGGGACACGTGTGACATCGACAGCAAACTGCATCCATAAACTGTGTTGATCACTTTGGCAACGTGTGTGATGCATTGTCTATGTACTCGTTGGTCTGTTTGTTGTTTTGTATTAGTTTTTTTTGTGTGTGCGAGTCTTTATATGTTGAAGAACATATAAGCGGATGGAAATGAGGGACAGAGAGAGATACTGTACACGAGGAAGGGGAGAAGAACCAGAAATTCAATTTATTTTGAAGAATAAGGACACTTGCAGCTAGCAGGAAAAAAAAAAAAAACTATGGCACCATCATAATTACCCTGGAGTCAACACATATACTGTATATAAAAGATTCAATGTGATTACTGCCCCCTTGAGGTTTGGAGGTTCTATCCTGTTGGCATTATTATTACTTAAGGGGCTGTTAATGTCCCCTCACAGTCATAGCAACCAATGTTAGATTCTGATTCTACCTCCAGAGGGTAATTAGAAATCAAAATTTGTCATAGAAAGACAGCCCATGGGGCAGATTGTGTTCTACCATGTTATCATTATTTTAGGCCTTTGTCCTTGTGATGTTCATGAACATCTGTCCCCAGAGGCCCTTGATGAGGTATCTGACAGATAAAGGTCAAAATCTAACAATTTAAAAGGAATATGTTTTTTGTGTGTGGATGGCTATATGACTACATTGTTATAAAGTTGCTCCTGTATTGTTCATATTTACCTCTGTTCCCACAGAATATCTTGAAAATATATTTCTTCATTTCATATTTTAAATATGCCAAAGCCAGTTAAAGTACTTTGAGTAGTTGCAGGAAAGATTTCAGGTTAAGTAGCAGCTGCACAATTTACTGAACATGTTTTTTTTTTTTTTTCAAGGGCTGTCAAATGATTAATTTTAAAGTTAATAGTCTTAAGTGCAATGGCTAATAAAGATGAATTACATTTTATGTATATGTATAAGTGATAATTATCATTATTACAATGTAAAGCAACTTTTACCAGTGTATCTTCAATGTGAATCAAATGAATGCAAAAGAAATTACAAACTTTTAGATTATTCGGTTATTGATTTAATTTGGTAACAAAATGCCTACTTCAAAAATGTTACTGCAATTGCATTTGCTTTTTATGGGAGTTTCGCTGTATTTGCCTACACTGTTTTATACAGGCTGTGTATTAGGGTAGGAAAGATGAAAGATATGTTGAAGTATGATGTCGGGTCCGCATCATGATGACACCACCCCGTCCCCTTAAATTTGTTATAAAATAGGCCTATATTATAATATAATATTTTGATCTCCTGTACTCCCTTTCTCAAGAGGGCTGCAGCATGAACCCAGTGTGAAACAGCAGACACACTCCTTGTGTATACAACAAAGGAATGGAAGATTAATGCAATTGATGTGATTAAAAAAAAAAAAAAATAACGGGTTATGTTCGGCCCTTAATGAAGAATGACAGCCCAATTTTTTTTTCATTAACTCACTGCCTGAGCTAACCCTTCATCAGCACTGGGTTGTCAGTTTATGAGGTAAAGCATGCAACAGTTTCTATCTTATATACAATTATTCTATCAAAAGTCATAATGTATTATGTTGTAATAAGTGTTGCATTAGACTCCTAATGTTTTTTGTTACTAGGTGTACCTAAAAAAATGATCACATATTCATCTCAAACTTGTCTAGCCCAAACACGTGAACAATTTAAATACCAAATTTACATTTTAAGAATTCATATAATCCCCAAAGGAACTCTGCTGTAGGGCACTCTGCTTGAAGCTCTTTGAGTCATGGCATGACATCCATTAAACCTCAAGTGCCCTGCCACCTCCAGTATATTGAGTCTGGTAGATTTGCTTTTGCACGTATTCACTGACCTCATCCTGAGTGCAGATGCTCAAATGTTTCCCTCTCTGCTCATAACTGGCTGTTATCTCTTCTCTCTCCTCATTGTGGAATGTTCTGATGTGGAATTCAGCTCTGTCCACCAACAGGTGTCACAGCAGAATGAACTGCTGGGAACTGAGTCCTCAGATTAGCAGGGCAGCATCTAAGGGGAGCATGAGTGTGTGTGGGATGGATGTGTGCAAGTGGGCATATGTGTGCATTATTTATGGAAAGTTGGACACGTTTTTTTTTTTTTTTTTTGCTGTTTTTTGTTTGGGATTTTGATGCAAATGTGAATGTGCACTGAGGGCTGTGCAAAAAGATTTTACATGATCATAACCACTTTTCTACCCCCTACCTTCCAAACCCTGCTGAGACAAATGGAAATTTAAACCAACCACTACGCAGATTTTTCTACCCAGTTGCCTGTTCCCACTCTCTCTGGCTGTAGCTAACAAGGCAATTGACAGGGTGATATGAGTACCATTTCCATTCCAGCATTTCCTAATGTTAAACACCAGAGTAATCAACAAGCTGCCTGCCTTCCTGCCTGTGTCCCTCGCCTCTCACTACCCCTCTACACCGCCGCTCGCTTGCTTTCTACATCTCCGCTAGCGTTCATTTAACACATCCATATTGGATTTCCTAATGCCTACAGCCAACCAAGTGGCTTGCGCTGCTCGCATCTGGACCGCTTTTGTTACAGACAAGCCCAATTTGTTTTGATGTGTGTGTGTGTGTGTGTGTGCACCTGCCTGTACACAGGGGAATGGGGATGTGACTGCTCCTGTGTTTTTTGTGTGCATGCCAGAGTGTGTCCTTTTTGTTTTTATTACACGTTCAATTTGTGTCCGAGAAATGAAATTGAAATCAGCGCACATCAGCTTCAGACTATATAAATATATGGGAACACCAGGTGCTGCTGTAGGTCAGAGAGTCAGATAAGAGAAGGGGAAATACAATTTCTGTATGTAAGAATAAGAGAGGTTTTTCCATCAACAGAACATAGTATATGATATGAGCAATTTCCATCAAATAATAATTTAACACATATTTGCATCACAACATGGGGCTGTCTTAAACCTACCCACCCCTGCTGGCTAAAATAAATTGAGAATGTCACGTTAATGTATTTCTATATATTCTCCTGTAAAAAGGAGTATACTGCAAATGTTAAAATAAATTAGTTATAGTGTGTATGTACCATTTCACTTTTCAGTGCATTATAGGTTTGTATCACACTATATAGTTTGTTTATCCCTGCTAATTACTGGGAGTCAGGACTTGGGGATGTTTATGATTTCAGTGTATGTCATTTTTTTTCTTCTTACCGCCTGCAAAAATGTCAACCAGTCTGACAACTGACATCTGCAAAAATGAGGCATCAAGAGTCCTCATAAACTTGTTAAAAGCAACTCAGCCCCTCCGTGGAAATTTCATTCCCTTTTGATGGTTTGCAGATTAGAATGGGGGGAATGTTATTAATGAGCAAGATTATACCCAGCCGTCACTAACCAGATTATGGTTTAATATGGCTCATTTTTTCTGCACTATCCAGCTCTTTTCTGCCTTTATGTCTCTTTATTGCCTTCCTCTTATGTCTGTCTGGTCACCCGGAGAGTGCGTACCATCTGTATCTGTATTCAAAGCAGATATCAGGTTTTGGCAACAGTGTAAGCATGTACAGTACACACACACGCACGCGCACACACACACTTCTACACACAAACATGTACGCAGAGTGAACAATATGTCAACTGTGAGTTAATGTTGGATTATAAAAAATATGCTAATTAGCCAGCAGGAGGTAGAGAAATGAGTGTTGTTCCATCACAAGTAGAGGGAAGTTTAAAGAACCCTATTTTGACAACTTAATTACCTCGAGCTGGGGTATTACTTTGAGTTTCACTGATTAACCCCATTAAAAGAAGGACAGAAAACCAAAGACGGCACAAGACTAGAAAAAAAGAGAAGCAGCTTTTTGTAGTGTGGAGAAAAGGAAATGCACAAACTTCTGCCATTTGGCAAAAAAAAAAGAATGGAAGTGAACAGACATGAAAGAAGGGAGGGAGGGAGACAGACAGAATGACAGTGGATTTATAATTAGAGCAGGGATAATCAGATGGGATAGAAGCAGTGCTTAAATCTCTGTCTGTTAAGTTTTTTTCAAATTTTATATATTTTTTATTAATTTGTGTTGCCCTTCCACTCATCTTCCCCTTCCTCTGAATTTCATATTTGCTTCACTCACTCCTCTCTGATTCCTCATCTTCACCACTTTTTTCACCACAGCATAATGGAAGGGGGATTTATAAGACTGCCATTTTGACACAGGTCTAACAGGTGGCTGAGGTGGCCAGAACCACTGTAAACCAAACATTTTGCTGACAGGATTTCTACGGTAATCCTTCCATGTTATTCATGTATTCTTTGTCCCTTTCCTTTTTTTGTGTGCCTGTGCTTATCAAGAGCCGCTAATTTTGTATTGTTTTAATCAGAGCTTTGTTTTTAAAGGCGGGTCCACCAGAGGCACTTCTTATGAGTGTTTAATTGGCTTGAAAATTCCAGTGATTGGTGTGCTGGGTTGATGGTAATGAAAGAGGTTTAAATGTTGAGTGCAGTACAAAATGCCCATCATGATGACAGGACATATGCCGTGTGTGTAATAAAGAATGGTTTGTTCATCGAACAATGGCTAAGAATTTTTTCAACAAGACAATGTCTTTCAGAGAACGTACTGAAGATAAATTGACTTAAACTAGAGAATAGAGCCATTTAAAAAAGTTACCAGATGATGAGGCCTGTTGACAGATGTATCTGGATTGTAATAAAGTACCTCTGTATGAATATTAATCAACACTGGCTCTTCTGGTGTCTTCCCAGAGTATTGCTCCTAAATATTGGTTTTCTCAGAACAAAGTAAATGGGTGGGTTTTGAATGGGTGGGTTTTGAATGGGACATTGTGGCAATAATATTTAGAGCAGAAATGGAATATTTGCAAGGGCAGACTTGCTGATTTTTGTTTAAGAGTTTTGCAGTCATTGGCAGTTCACACTACAGGACTGACTGGTAACAAAAAAAGAGTCAACATTACTAGGGCTGTCACATTTTTTACTAAAATCAAGTTTGTTTGAATATAATGTGGCATGCTAATCCTTTGAAGATGTTCAGATATTCCACGTCCCCTTGCCTGCTCACAAACCTAACATCATTATTCACTATTAACTTACAATTTGTCATTAGAGGTTGATCACTTGTTGCGCTGCCTGGCTGTGATATACTGTACCTCCTCTGCTGCTTCACTTGGGTGGAGTTAACTGCTAAACTAACAAGTGAGTCTGCAGGTTTGTTTCTTATTTCTTATCACTTCTTAAGTGCTATTGGCCCTCTTTTATCAAACGCGCATGCACCAAAAAAAGTAGGTGTATGCTCATTTCCAAGATTGGCATTTATCAACATGGTAGAGGGCCCATTGGTACAATTGACCCGTTTGGCGAGTGTGGGTGTTACAATAGGAGTGTGCGCTTCCTACAAAATAAAACAGATCATAATCATTATATCCTATCATCCTTTGTAGTCTTCCAAATTATGAGACAGAGTAAGAGTAAAGAAAATGTATATTTACCTGGGAGCATCCCAATTGGCTTTCAGACAGCTGTTCATATAAAAGATAGATTACAGCTTCACTTACAAATGTGTAATTAGTACATACAGTTTTCCATACAGAAAGAAGAGGGTCAAAAAATGAAATTACTGTATGACAGTCCCCATGCTGGCAGCTGAGAAATTTCTTCTATTTTACTGCCAGTATAAAGTAAAAAAAAATTGAATGTGTGTCAAAGTCAGCATCTCAAGAATACTAATTGTCGTGTGTTTGATATAATGAAGTTAATCTGTTTCATTTCCTTACCACAACAGAATGGAGAGAAACATTTTGACTAAGGCAATTACTGACTTATTGAAGAGGAAATTCTATGGATACAAATTGCCAAGAATACATGAATCTGTGGAGTTGACAGGTATAGGAGGGTGAAGGGCGTTTCATAAGTACATTAGATAAGTGACTGAACGTCTCGGCAGAAGATGACAGATACTTTCTTCAACACACTTTGATGTGTTGTAGACATTTTCTGAGTAAACAAGTTATTATCATACACAATGGACAGTAATTCAGGGGTATGCATTTATTTTGTTTTTATCACAATTTTCTCATTTTTTGTGTATTTTTGCCTTGATTTTGTCTATTTCTCAGAGCTGCAGGAACTGCTTGTTGTGGTTTGTCTTGTGCAACCAGCCCACATAGAAAACAGCCCACATAGTAAATAACTCTTCCAAAATACTTTGAAAAGTGAATTCTATCTTTACTGCATAAAAGTTTTTGCAGTGGACTTTGACATCTTTTTTGGTAATTGCAAGGTGTTGTGTGGCCAAAATGACTCACACTGCATGTGTGGCACATAGTGTTCATCTATGGCATGTCTTCTTTTTCATGATGACATACTGTACAACTGACACCTCTTAACAGTAGTTCAAGTGTTTAAGCTGAATGTGAACACAGGAAAAAACAGACAATGTATATCTCCTTAAGCTGTTTTAGCGCTTGTGCAGATCCTCAATTTCTCTCTTTCTTCATTTTAGTAAACAAAAACCATCTGACGCTTTCTGTCACAATCATATTTGTGGTGTGGGGAGACAAAAGGCATCAGACATGCAGCCAGTGTGAACACATATGTGTGAGCCAGGCGTGATGGATGTGCAGTTCATACTGAAGAGTTCTGGCATTTAGTACAGTACAGACAAGTAGTGGGAGCATTTCAAATATTTTTAAATCATTTTTGAATGTAAAACCTATGTAAAACATAGCGGAGGATGCACACAAGCTCTGCAGCAGGTGAACGGCTGTCATGACGCACTGCACATGCAACCAAGCTGAAACTGGCGCCTACAGGACCAATGTTGATTTTTTTTTTGTTGTTACTTTTCTACCTCTGTTTGATCGTCATGAACAGAAACAACAGCAGCAACAGAGTTTGCAGGTAGGGAACAGGAAGTTTTTATCCCATCAAACTGCTAAAGGACCAGGCTTTTTGAGCAGTAGAATTCACTTGTGAAAATGGGCGCTTTGTGTTTTCAGTCATATTACAACCTGTTTGCAGCTGTCTTGCTTTACTGCCACAATGTTGCTGTTATCACCATCTGTCTTGACATGAAACGAATGACATCCTGTGTGCAGCGTGGGAATGCAGCCCTGGTGACACAAGATCTAAACACTTCAGTTTTAAGACATCTATCACTACAAAGCAGTGTCCACAAAAGGTTTTCCACTGATACACCTGTAAAAAACATGCCATCTTGGACTGCACTGTATGTGAGTAAAAACATAGACAGCTCATAGTACACCTCCACACACAGTGCACACATATACGGCAAGTGTTGACGCCAACAATAGTGGGTCTACGACAACAACCATGTCCCTTTGAAATCAGAATAGTTTGATGAAAGGAAACGCACTAGCAGCGCACAGTATAGCAGTATGCTGCAAGGTCAGTGTGGCCCCCCCTCCTTCCACTCCATAGTACTGATGGGAAAATATCAACCGTGCCATTCAGTCATCTGGCCAGCAGTCATTTAATAATCATACCTTCTCAACACCTTACAGAGGCAAAAGGAGTTGGGAGAGCAACAAAAAAGATGGAGAAATGGAGACAGCTTTTGACTAGAGCAAGAAAAATGAAGCGATTGACAGAGAGGAGGTGAAGGCAGAGACAGAATGGCCTATAATAGGTAGCTGAAGCGTGTGAGTCTTTGACAGCAGACAGTAAGCCCAGATGGTAACTCTTCCTTTTGTTAACGTTGATGGATATTTCACATTCAGCATCAAGAGAAAATTGACACTTACAATTGTTAGCCATCATTTACCTTATGGTTCCATCCTAAATGTTTTCATAGTCACACAGGGTTCTTGAAAATCAGTCCTTAGGATTATGTATTAAGGAGCCAAGTGAATAGTGTTGATACTGCTCTCCATCTTGCATAATGCACTTCATACTCAAAAGCCTGTACTGATTCCTGTGTGGTTATTGTCTATTGTATAAGGTTAATAGCCAAAAAAAATAAAATAAATTCATTTAAAATAAAAAATCTAAATACTAGATCTATGTTTAACTCTGACTGCAATAAAGGCACAGTAAGTTAATAGAGTATTGTGCAAGGTTGACAAAAGTGCAACATTGAAATGAGTGAAGTCTGAACAATGCCCTTTGGACCAGGTACAATGAATGCTTTATTTTTTTTTAACTCTGTGCTTAAAGATGCAAATGAGATATTTATTTACTTTGTCACCTGTTGAGCATGTTTTTTATTTTTTTATTTTCTGTGGCTATTTTGTACAAATGTGAACATAACTATATATTTATCAGCAAGTGTTAGATACCCATCCACTATTGTTTTCATTATGGAACCATGAAATGGGTCAAATCCGATAATTTCATACCTTGCCCTCAGATGGGATTACCAGCTCATCAGGGTTACTCAGCGGCTGCCTACCCTGTTGTCACCTCAACATGGCACAAGACGATGACTTTGGGTCACAAATGAAGATGCGGGCCATCGCTCTAGCAACCTTCCATAGTAGAGGATGTCAGGGCAAGACCACCCCAACTGCGCTTGACCGCCTTGACACAGTCCAAATGTCAGGGCAGCAAAACAACCCCTACTTGTGCCTGTCTTTGAAAAGTGGGAATGAGATCGCAACAGCTCAGCAGTCATGTCACAGCTTGGGATATAAGACAGATATAGGCAGCTATTTCTTCAGATTTTCTGTGTAAGCAGTAGATACTCAGTCTCAGGATGTCCAGACGGAATAGAAAATATATATTTGAGTTTCATGATCTCATTGTTAGCATATAGTTAGTTTTGAATTGAGTTCCTGAATTTTTTTTTCCTTTTAGGTCTTGCATAATTAAAAAAATGGTTGTCTTTAAGCATTCTAATTTAGCTTGAAATACCCATTGCAGCTCAATGAGTGAGGATGAGGCATAATAACTTTCTGAAAGAATATAACTCACACTGTCTTGGGCAGAATTCATCAATAAATAATGTAAGGATAGGTTGCTAACATTAGGCAGCACCAGTTACAGAACTATGTCCCACAGTTACAATTTATTCATTCAGGTATGAGATAAAGATTTAATTATGATTGTATTTCCTCAGGCATTTGGTATCAAAAGGTCAGATTGAGATTGGCACCAGTGTTCCAGTTGAGCTTCCCCATTCCAATGCGACTCTCCCGCAATAAAAGATAAGAACATACCCCAAAATCCCCAGTGTAACAGAGACAGATAAAAGTGTGTATTGAGCTCTGACAACACACTAGGGAGGAAGGAAGACAGAAACCTGTAGCCGAGGGACTCAGCACTTCTGTGATGCAGCCTACGTTAGAGGCAGCAACTGGAAACTCTTTATACAAACATTTGTTGTTGCCGCTCTTGTTTATCCTCTGTTCCTTTTCTGTATTTTGACAAGAGCAATAGATTTTGATAATTAAATCAAAAATCATTGGATGTGTCTGGAATGTGTTTAAAACAAGAAAGGTAATGGAGACAGTACTCTCAGTGAAGCGGAAGATGCTAGAGGTATGTGTGAAATCGGAGTGCATGTGCTTGTACATGTGGTTTCATAACCAATGCAAAGTTATTTTAATGAACCCTTGCCTTCTCTCTCTTTGCAATTTTTCTTTGTCTGTTTTCCATGTTGGTTGGTAATGAGAAATTACAACACATTAATGGAAAAAATATATATATACTGTGCGTGTGTGTGCATGTGTTTGTGTGTGGTTTATAACCCTTCAGTGTCTACCCCAAGGTGGTGCTGTGCCTTTATCAATCAATTCAATGAAAAACATATTCCAAAAAAAAAAAAAAAAACATTCCTTTTATAAGAAAACACCATGTGTGCATAGTACACATGCTCTTATCAGCCCTACTGTGCACGCACATGCGTGTATACCTGGTATTCCTTATGTTATGGGGACCTAAATCTGTTTACACAGTCACAGTATGGGGACTTGTCTTCCTTATGGGGAGAAACAAGTCCCCATAATGTAAATGACAACATTTAAAGGTAGAGACATGTTTTAAAGTTAAGCTGTGGTTATAGGGTTAAGTCAAGGTTTAAGTAAGTCTCCAGAAAATGAATGTAAGTCATTGCAATGTCCACTGAATTCATGGAAACCAGCGTGTGCATGTATAATATTTTATGTGACATTTTCGGTCACACCTGTAAAAGAACCATACATCCATTTACATTAATTTCCTTGACATTAAATCAACTAATTGTAATCAAAGTTTATTTCCGTCATAACTTGTAATTCTTACCTTAACTTTAATCCAACCCTAGTCTGAAAACCTATAACTTATAATCAGTTTTAGGTCCTGACAACTAATATTGAGACCCGTAATATAATTTCACACAAACACATGCATAGGCTCAAATAACTCAAATTCTGTACTAAATGCACCTTACACACTGCGAAGTGTAAGGGTGACTTTAGGTGAGGCCAACAGCTAATACTTCTAATATCCGCCCGTGCCTTTCTTATTCCTTGGAGTGCAGCAAAGAATGGGTCAGTGGACAATGACAGAACTGGGATGACAGAGAACAAGCTTATGACTGGACACAGTGATGTGACTGCAGCAATCTGACATGGTGGAAGCCTAACGTAGACGAGTTTTATCTAACTTTATCTCATTTAGTGTGCAAGTATTCACATAAGAGGATTTTGCAGAAGGTAAATTCAGTTATTCTGCTGTTGAATTTGTATCCGGGGAATCACCAGATATTTCAGCTGTTTCAAGAACAAATGTTCTGGAGGCGTACGAGATTTGCTTGGGATAATAAATCAAAAATAAAAAATAAAATAAAAAAGGAAAGCCCCATGCATGGATGAGATATGGTAACTATTGTTCCCCAAACCACTGAGTCCAGTGTCACTGCACATAATCATTGTTCTGCTGGTTTAAGTTTTAATAAATGCTTATCAATCTGTAGTCCCCTTTTTTCCCCTGGTTTTAGTTATATTCGTATGGTAGCCAATTATCATTTTACATGTAAAATGAACAGAGGAATACCGTGCACTAAAAGCAGTTTTCGGCTAGTAATTGTCTCATAGCTGTTACAACAAACCTGAACCTTGTATTTAACATTTTAAACCTCTATAATAATCATATTTCAATGTCTTTTTTTGAAGTTGTGAAGGTTTTTTTTCGATCAACAATAAATGGAATAGCTTCACGCTTGCAAATTAACACCCAGCCTTTAGCCTTTAAAAATAAAGACAGAGAGAGTGCAAGCGTGCAAGGACCTGAAAGAGCAAAGTTATTTTGTCAATTTAATTTTGACTGATATAATTTAAGCTTAATTAAATTGTCCAAGTTTTGTGTAGTAGTTTGTACAGTTAATTACCTCCACCACAGGGAGTGTATATTTTCACCCATGCTTTGAGAGTTTATCTGTCTGTGAGCAGCATAACTCAGAAAGTATTAGTATTTATTTGCATTGCAAGGATGTAGGATATGGCCTAAGAAGGAAATTATGAGATTTTGGTGTTAATCCAGGACTCTCTGAGTGCTTTCTCTTGTTACCTGTGTGTGATTATTAAGTAGCAGTACTTTGTGAGTGTACTAAGTAGCATAATTGCATATGTTCCCTCTGGCTAAAGGCTATAGAAATAGAAAGCACGGGACACCAGGCAGTGCAGAGAAGATATATGAAGAGATGAGAAGTGACAAAAGGAGGCAATGACAGAGTTGTTACATTACGGTCGGTGTTTAACTTCCACCCAGGCTCATTCTCTGTCTCTGCTATATATTTAAGTAGCAATATATTAACCATTGATTTGACACGTCCACCATAAGCAAATATTATATTATCATAATGGTGGGAATATATAACGTGTAATAAATGTCTGCATTTCATCTGGACATACCATAAATTCCTAAATTAATTCAAGTTTCAAATCACAGCCTGAGACAATTTAAGATATTAAGGTCAATTACAGACTAGGGGAACATGAAAAACAAAAATTCCTGGCACATGCACACCAGTGGGTTCTAGTGTAAATGCAGCATGGTGTACATGTACACAGCATGCCTAAGCACCAGTAAAACAATAATGTTCTCATACTCATGATTTTGTTTTTTGCCTGCCTGAATACATTTAGCACACAGAGAAAGACAAAGCAAACGATTGCCCTAGTAGAGTCCAAAGTGTAGTAAAAAAAAAAAAAAAAGGCAACTGGACTTGGTTGAATTTCTTGAAGACGTTTCGCCTCTCATCCAAGAGGCTTCTTCAGTTCTGTTTGACTGGTGGAGAGTCTGGGACTTATAAACTCTGTCAGGTTTTTGGTCCATGGGGTGTGGTTTGGACAGGAAGGGGGTGTGAGTCGTTAAGTCATCAAGGGTCGTTGGATATTGTCTTTTGTCTGATTTAGTTTCACCTGAGTCGTTAGTTATTGGCTATTGTCTGATAGTAGAGTTGGCTATTGTCTGATAGCTATTGTCTGATAGTAGAGTCCTATCCCATGTCTTTTAGGAAATGTCAAGGGTCATTGGTGTTGCTTATGGGAACTTAGGTGGACGGTAAAGAGAAATGACAATAATTTCAAAATCAAACTCTTACCACGAGTCTTAATCTTAATTTTCAGTTCATTAATCGATATGTTGCAAACTAAAATACAATGAAAGAACTTTTCGTTTCTTAGTCAAAGCTTTTTGATACCCTCCCCCCCACACACACACACACACAATATTCCATGGAAATGTTCTCTTTTCCTACATGTGCTATTGTTAGAAGACAAACAGTCACTACACATTCACCTTTCCATCCATATTTAATACATTTCCATCCACAAATTACAGACCAAACCCCAGTGCCTTACAAGTGAGGGACTCCCACACCTCCAAACACAGACACATGAAATTTCTCTCACACTCTGTGTCTGTATCTCTTCACGTATGCCTTTGTTCTTGTTTGTCTTAATGTTTTCTCTCGCATAGCTGTGGTTCCTATATCTGTCCACCCCCACAGTCCAACCAAGCCTTCCAGCTTTATCGGTGTGAATCAAGTTCTTTCCACAACCCGTTCACTTTCCCAATAGTTTTGTCCACAGAGAAGGCAGCTTCCAGTTATCAGTGTAAGGGAGAATTTCTGGACATTTATTAGATATTTTCTGCAACCTATTACATGCAAGTACAACCTCATGTAATAGTTAACTATAGACGTACTGCACACATGCACATACAAGTGCATGTCCCAAAGCAAGGTACTTAACCCTTACCCTAACCCATACTTATAATATTATTTTTGTCATTATCACATTTGTCTTTTCATTTAAAAGTATTACTTTGGTCTATACTGTCAGGACAATGTTTGTCAGATATATCAGTAAATACTGCACAGGGTTGGATTAATGTGGGTTTGCCTCATACAGAATCTAAAGATCATGAAGGCCTACATACAGTAAAAGTGATAGTAGATAATCTATAATTACCATATATGATCTGATTGATCAGCACTCTAATTAAGTAGTTAGAATATATATTAAGTGGTTACTCTATTGAAGTTATCCAGCCATATTATGTCCATCCCAACCACTCCCTCCAGTTAGCTGATGGATACAGTAATGGTTTTTGCAATCTTATTCACTATAACCTCTTCCTTTAACAGCAGTGGCTTTCACTAATACATCAGATATCTTATTAAGAGTTTCCCTCCTCCACCCTCCTCCACCCTCCACCTGTCTCACTCTTGTCTTTTTCTCTGCAGCCCACTCTGCTCTCAGGGGCTTTAGACAGTAATTATGTTGGATATAGGGTCTATTCTCACCTCCCCCAGGTTTCAGACGCCTCCACAGGCTGGTCAGTTGTCGACTTTACAGTACCATTCTCTGAGGTTATGATTCACATTTCTCCACAAATACACCCAAAGGATCAGTTGTTCATCACTGATGATCTGTTTTTGTCCAACTCTTTTTCTTTTCCTATTATTTCTTTAATTCTCTGGTTACTTTTCCCCTGCCATGTTTGTTTGAATGTTCCTGTTTTTCATTATTTGTCCATCTGTGAACACCAGTCTTTCATGTCTCAAGCAAAAAACTTATCATGTGTGTAAGGTCATGTGTGCAACAGATGATATATAAATGAGTCTGTTCATGGCATTTAAAACAGGGCTAATAAAAGTAAAACCTGAACTACCTGCAGGATGTGAAATGGACATACTGTGACAAAGCATATCGCCAAAAGAAAGCTGATATACATATTCATGTATGGCAGTCATAGGTTGATAGGTATGACAGCTTGTATAACCTCTGTGGAGGGATTCATGCATTAACACATATAGCAGCATGGAACTCATAACAACAGATTATAATACTTCCTGAGGTGTATCAGGAATAACACAGCTAACCCATTGCTTTTTATGTATTGACTTGTGTACTGTTGTTGTACAACTGTCTGCCTTCAGCCAAATTATAGTACAAACTGGCTAAACCATTACGACAGCAGTTTATTACTTGGACTGTGTGTTTTCAGTTGGCCAAACTGTATTTAACTAGTATACAATAATGCCATATGTCGAGGATACTGTATTTCAACACATGCAAATGTCACACAACATTTATTCACAAATCAGTAAGGATGAAATACACAGTATCTCAAGGGGGAGAGAAAGTTACTATTATGGTAGATATTTATTTTAAGGTAATTGAATGGCATGTTGTAAAGAATAACATGAGCTGATGGCCCTATAGGCATACAAGAGAATTTTTTTTTCTTTCACCGTCAAACCAATACTATGTATACTATGTACTTAGTAATTATTTTGTTTGTGGTTAATGCGAGGAACAGATCCAGGCAGATGAAAAATCTGGTGCAGTCTTTCTCACCCTATGTCCTCAAAAAAACAAACTGGTGGATTATTTACCATTTATTAGGCAGGATAACATAACATAAAATGTAACAACATGATTAATATCAATGCCCTTGTGTACCCTGTAAAAAAAAGTTGTTTCAGCCTTACTCTGCTGTAATTAATTTGGCTAATGGTTTGAAAGTTAGTGTCCATAGCTTTTTCAGACAATTATAGGATGTCAGCTGTGATCATGTCGCAACAGCAAGATCCCAGTATGGGTGCAGATCCTTTTCCTCACAGCTGGTGTTGTACTGGGCCATAATAAACACCACTGCATGAAAACAACACCCCCAGCAGGGTGTTTTCCCCCCTTATGAAGTCATCTGAGCTTTGAAGTAGCCCATATCTTTGTTAGAAGACACCATTAGGTCGTTATGTGCGTGCGTAGAATGTACACACTTTATGTGAGTGAAGTGTAGAGCTGAACAGCACAAGTGTACATTTCATTTTTTTAAGTTTATGGGAGTTGCGGTTCTGAATAAATGGTATTCTCATTTGGATAAGGAATGAGTTACACGGTTCCATTCATCTTTCGGAGACAACTCCGTCTCAAGTGCCAAGAGGATGACATATTTCAATTTAGACTTACTGTAGAGGAGACCAAATTCAAACGCAGATGCTGTTGTTTGTCTGCCACCATTACATTGTCTAATCATGTTAAACATCACAAAGTTGTTTTAAACTAAAAATATTTCAGCTTCACTGAGGCCCTTTATGCACAGACACACTTATATTCATGCACACACGTTCACTGTCAAACCACCCGAGTACAGAATGCACTTACACCTGCATTTGCTTCACGTAAATACAGACACACGAGCAGATACAAACTTCAGATATTGCATCTGCACTTGTGATGTTCAGCCGTACACTCCACGCACATGAACACAATGCACACAATGCACACAATGCACACGCGTTAGACAATCTAATGGTATCCTTTGACATTCAAATGGGCTACTTCAAAAGGTTTAGCTCAGAAAGCTTCTGTGTCTGATACCTGCAACCACTCCCCAGAGTGCTGGAGTGCTGAGTACACACACTCGCACACTTTGCACACTTACTCATACACACATAGTCTTGCACTTCAGCAAAAAACACTGATTGGTCCCAGTGCAGAGCCATTGTAGGAGGAGTATATGATGAGAATATATTTAATGGTATTTTTATTATTTCTTCATTTCTTTCTGCAGCATTTCTTGTCATGCTTGTGTTGCTTACACAATGAAACCCTTGTTTTATTAGTGCAGGCAACAATCTAACAAGCTTTATAGGCTTGTTTCCACAAAGCATCACAAGGCAGTCTCCTGGTGTTGGCCGTATAAATGCCATCACACTATAAGTTGTCATCCACAAAGTCAGCAACTTAAGAATAGAATGACAAAGTTTGGAGGGCAACACTCCTTGCCACTGAAGCAGTTGCAATGCACAATGTTTGCTCTGCTTCACACATGCTTTGCCCTCAAGCAGAGCCAAAGGGGATGAAGCAAGATTTTTCTCATGCTCCTTGCTGGCTGCACTGAGCATTTTTTTTGATCTCACACAAAACCAAGAACATGAAAACACAAAAGTCTCCTCTGATTTTATCTGAAAGACAAGAAGATGAGAAAGAGAGACCGCTATCTATGTCAGTTTTTACTTCAAGTGGATGAGCAAGTGGAGCCAGCGAACACATACATTCAAAGTTGTTATATTACAGTGACACTAGTCTCTGTATTTGTTAAAACAAGTATAAAAATATATAATGGACTTGGATATATGGACTTGTGGCTAGAAAAATAGTTGTCTGACTGGAGGAGAATCTCCCTTGTATTTGCTGATTACATCAAATCCTTTTGTTCCAACATTGTTTCCCTTTACAGAGTCTGCTTAAGATAATGGAGTAGTGGCTAGCACTGTTGCCTTGCAGCAAAAAAGACCCTGGTTCTCGACCCTCTGCAACCAAGAGCCTTTCTGTATGAAGTTTGCCTGTCGTCCCTGTGTGTGTGTGGGTTTCTCCGGGTACTTTGGTTTCCTCCCACAGTCTTTCTACTGCCTCTACTTCTTATCAAATTTGAGTACATAAAGGCAGTGTGGACAACTCAGAATCACAGGGCACACACGTCACGTGAAGGCAGCGTGGCATATGAAAAGAACTGCCCGTGACTGCGACTCGGTTCTCATCGTTCATTTGAAAGAGCCGTTCAATGGATATGACTTGTTGAGGAACATCACAGCTCTAGTCCAGTTTCGCCTCATATACTCAATGGTCAGAGATCCGACACACAATTTAGAAGCTCTGTCTTTTTTTGTGTGTGTGTGTGTGTGTCTCCACTTTCTCTCTAGACATTGAAGATATTTACGTAACAAAGTACGTAGTAATGTAATGAAGGTGACTTTCACTCCAGACTCTTAATGTTTAAGCATATCATGCCCCCATCCTGTCTCTTCTGTCTTATCCCATTTCTTCCTAGCCTCTCCCCACTATCTTTATTCTCCTCAATCCTTTTATTGTCATCATTATCCAGAGTAATCTCTGCCCACCTGCTACTCTGCCTATTGATTGTCTGGGAGTCCTTTGCAACCAGCTGTTTTTTCAAGGATGCAGGTGAGCAAAATATACCCACCTCGTTGGGATATATAAATTACATTGACACATGAGATTAGCAGCCACTGGCACACATTGCATTGTCGTGGTGTGATAAATAAAGGACCTTTCACTATTTGAGCACTTATCCTAGATGCATTTAATCAGTAATACAAAAGTGTTCCACAGAGAGCACTGTGACCTTAACTGGTCCGTGGAAGAAAGACTCGGCATCAAACATTTGATCTTTGAAAACCATGCTTGTACAAAATACATCTTTAGCAAGCAAAAAAACAAAACAATAAAATAGCTTGGATTTCACAGAGCTTGCGTTTGGGCTTTCATTACACAAATATGTATACATATCAAGGGAGATTTAAAGAAACTGGAAAATAAATTGAGGAAAGTAAACTAAAGAAACACTATTTGCTGTTTATAGGTAAAAAAGTCAGCCTTAGAACAGGGCATTTCGCAATCGTATGTCATGTGTCTCACTTATTTAAACAAATGCCACTTCCCACAAGTCCTAGATGTTTGCGAGCTAAATGTCACAACTCAATACCAGTTAGTCCATTTGTCCAAGTGAGTCCATGAGTTGAAGAGGTGCAGGGGTGTTTTCAGATAGTCAGTGTAAACAGTTTTGAGCTTGATAGAGATCTGGGGCTTTACTGTTACTCCCACAAAAGCCACAAATATCAGTGGTAGGATCTTCTATACAGAACATAATATCTCATGAGCGACAAGGTGCACATTGGGTTCACACCAAGGCAGAGACAAAATCAAGGAATTTATCTAGAATGTTTTTACTATCCCTAAGAAGAGCTTTTTTAAGTCATAGAGCTAGATCATGTTAGAAAACTGAAAGTAAAATAAAACAATAAATTGTAAAACATGATTTTCTACACATGAGAATGTTCAACACTGTTTTAGTTTCCTTTTATCTCATGCATTTACGCAGCCACAAATCTGTTTACTAAGTGTGAGGGATCGTGTCATCAGATCTTTAGCACCTTAATAAGACTGACCAGAGTCGTCTTGTCTGCTTGTCCGACTGTATAAATTAATCCAGATTATAACTGCTCAGCTTGTTGTTCCTTCAGACCAGTGACACACTCTCCACTCTCCACACTCCACTCTCTGCAGCACTGTCATTACCTATTAGTGACTTTTCACACTCGCTTGGTGCCTGAACCATCGCCTGTTTCCCGGTCGCTGTTGACTCCTGTTTATTGCTTGCCACCTTTTTTTTTGCTCCTCTTCTGTCAAAATAGACTCATGAAACATAAGAAGTATCACATACTAAGAGCACTGTTATTTAACCTCAAGGCAAAGCATGTTCCTTAAATGGCACAGCTTTGAAATGTTAATGTGGAGTGGTGTGGACATGTAGGTGCTTGGTATTTTAATTTATGAGCACATAAATTTGTAAATACAAAGAGTATTATTAATATGTTGCTATTCCCACTCTATTAACAATATATTTGATGTGTATTGGGAATGCCAGGTATACAACTAGGACATTTTAGGTAATTTTAATTTGACAGTACTTTCAGTTGTTATTGGGTTCTAAATGTGCCCAGTACACAGCCTCCCACCTTTATTCTCCTTTAGGTTAGTCACACCCTACTTGCATTTCCCCCGTGTCACTCACAGTGCCTGATAGTCATCTGGTCACACATCTTCAGGGACATATCTTCTAAAAACACTTTAGAGAGTATAAATCTAGCCTGGGGAATGAGTGTGCCCTCTACTTCTTCACCTGCAGCTCTTGCTTACTCACGTTTATCTTCCTCTGCACTCGTCCTCCCTGTCACATATCTCTCTTCCACTTTCTTTCTGTTTGTGTGAACTGTATGACTGATCTTTAAAAGCACCATGGATAGTGCACAATTATGTAGAACACCAATTTAACTAGTTGCCAAAAAAAAAAAAAAACAAAGAAAAAAAACAAAAAAAAAAAAAAAAAAAAAAAAAATTGAATGGGATATCTCTAAAAAAAAAAAAAAAAAAAAAAAAAAAAAAAAAAAACATTGAATGGGATATCTCTCAAATCACCCTCACTTTAATATCACTCCCAGCTTTTGCTAGCAGTTTATATTTTATGGCAATGAACTGAAGGTAGTTAGGCATAAATGGTTGGAAAAACACTTGGCATTTAGAACAGTGATGCAATCATTTATTCCATCTCAGCAAGGCTCCAAGCTAAGCTGCATATTGTGTGCGCCATTGCGGTGAAATTAGATGCTATTATAGTCTGCCCCGTTCACATTTGCACAGATGTTGTTGGCAAAATGTGCACACACACACACACATACCCACGCACGCACACACACAAACAAAACTTCAAACACACACTTGAGTAATTGTAGCCTTTTTTTGTTTGTTTGTTTTTAGAACGGAAGTAGGGTTGGTTTTATTCGTCATATGCATGTTGTGTGTGTGCGTGTGAAGTGAAAGTTACCTGGGCCTGAACACTGGGCGGTTGATAAATAGGCAGCGACAGGCTGATGTGGGCCCATCAATCATCCAGACCTTGGTCCATGGCAGGGAAATAAAATAAAACGTCTCAGGTGCATGAGCAGGAGAAATATGGAATGGACCAGAATGACAGTGACAGAGCCCTCCAGACATGAGACACAGGATTTACTTATAACACACTTCTGCATGCCAACACTAGCAAACACATGCCCACACACACACACACACATCTACCCTCCAACCTTTGTCTAGTTACATCTACCTTTCACACAGTATTTGTTAGTTTTTGCCTACAAGCTTTTAGCAACTGCTCAGCTGCAAACTGTCATGTAGTGCTGTTCGTTTATTAACTTGGTTCTGTATAGCATGAGTTCCCTTCTTATCCACTGTTGGATCATTATATGGGTTGATTTGATGCAAGAACAAGTTAGTTTGTGTCTTTTGAATTCAAGACTGTATTAGAATTTATTTGTATGGCTAATGGGTATGGGTATACAACATGGGTGCAAACACTGTGGGCAGCAGAGCCCTGAATCGACTCCACAGGTTGGACCAATCCCTGCTCACTGCCTTAACACATAAAGGCAAAAAGGAGAATCTACAATGGCAACAATAAAGTCACTTTATATCCTCAATATCTGGAAAAAAATGTCTGACATGTCAGTAAAAAAAATAATATTCCAGACTTCAAAATATTGCGTGAAGGTTCGAGATGATGAAGAACAGAGACATCACTCAGTATCAGTCCTTCTTCTTGTCCTCTGTCCTCCCTCTGCTCACAGTTTGTCTCAGGCAGCGGAATCATCTACAACAATTTTTCTCTTAAGATTGGCAGGCAGCTTTCATTTTTGCTAGTGTGCAAGTTACTGAATGCAGATTCTTAACTTGGTGTGACACAGATGAGCGAGAGTTTATCTAATGAAGATTATAGAGTCCTGCCCTGCTCAGTGCATCAGCAAACAGTAATGTGTCACTTAAAATTCTATGGTTATGGGTCAAAACTATGGCTCTATAGCTGTGCTGACATACACTTGTGGGAAATTATTAACAATAAAAGGTGCAGTGTGTTACAGTTTGGACTGTTTTTTTGATAGAAATGTTTTGTGGCCTCAGAATAAGCCTCTTATATGTACTTTCAGGGAAGGGCCTTTCTCTGTGGAGGCCATCATCTTGTGCCGTCATGTTTCTTCAGAAGTAATTTTCCAGCCAAAGCAGGCATTCAGCATTTAAAGGACAAGCTTAATACACAGACAAAGACCATATTAGAAGCATATAATAAAAGTATTCTTGCAAGTTCAGAAAGTGTGCGGGAGTCCCCTTGCTAATTGTTGAGTTCATGAACAAAACTAGATACATGGCTGCTGGCAAAGCATTAAAAGTAATAATATTTCACCAGTAATCTGGGGTTTTCACTACATCTATGTGTATGTCTCATGCCTCATGAAATTTTAAGGATTTCATTTTTCACACAGCATTTGTAAATTAAATATATATACTATATTTACTAAAAACAAGTAAAGGGACTCTTTGTATTGATCTGGTCTTTGAAAACATTCCTTATCTTTTGTGTCTTTGCAGAACACTCATTTTAAAGAATAGTGTGCTTGTGGAGAAAGTAAGTGGGAGCATTAACCTCAAACAATTTTGTTTGTTTGTTTGTTTATTTGTTTGTTTGTTTAAGCTTAAACTGGGCTCCAGGTTTAACAATTATTGACTCAACTTAGTTGATATCATTAGCCTGGAGGAATAATTACTTATTCTAACCCTGTGACTGAATTGATCTTACAGCAGTATGTAACAATAACAGGTGACAGAATTTACTTGCCACTCAGTGCCGATATTTCTACAGTAGAAACTTAAACACTCACAAAAATGTATTCTTTCACATGACTGTGTGCCTTCAGTGTGTTGGGATCTGTTGTTTATGTGTTGGTGTCATGGCTGTGACTCTTCCACTCAGAATATTGCACTACCTATAGTGCCTCCATTTCACTACACACAAACATGCAAATGATGTATGCACACACATTTGCAGTTTTTGCATTAACAAATTCTGGAAATCTATATTCATAATATTTAACTGATTAAAAAGCATAGAGAATCAAATCTCACCTTTCTCACATTGTTCATCCTTGAAACCCTTTACTTCAGGAATTCCACTTTCACTTCTTCACTGGTCTGCAATCCATGCATGATCGCTTTAAAACAATGAATTCTAGCCTGCAGGAGTTCAAGTCTGCAGAGAGCAGAGACCTGGAAATTTTCTGCAGTTATTTTTGAATTGTGACAGAAGACTAATATTGGCCAGAAAAAGGCTAAGAAATTCAGTTGAGTGCAGAAAAATCCTGCTGACATTCTCTGAAAGAGGCAGAGTTTTTTTTTTACCACCTCACACACATACACACACACTGACACTCGTGTGCATACACATGCATACACATGCATACACAACTTTTCAAGTAATACATTGCTCTAGGACTTAATTAAATGATGAGGTGCAACTACGGGTCTGGTTGATTAGTTCTCGGTAAGTGAGTATTCACTTTGTTATGTCACACAGCTACAGAAGTCCCAATTAATTATTTTAAAGGCATAATATCTGATTATTAGCTGTTATTTCCCATGGATTGGTCACTGTTATGTTGTCACAGTATTTATATTGCACCCACACCTATGAACTGACCATAAATAAACCCTTGGTCTTTTTTGTCATAAACACATACTCTTTGTCATGTCTCGCTCTCACTCTCACCATGTTTTAGTAGAGACACTTGTAGTCAAGTGAATTATGTATGAACTGGGCTCTGCTGTAGTCTTTGGGGAGAAGAATAAAACATGCATTCGCATCCTCATTCACTGGCTTTGACCGAGATTATGCTAATAGCTCCACCCTGCAAACACAACAGAAAAACTGCAGTGAAATCCCAAAATCCTATAAAACCAATATCATGGCAATATAAGGCAGCATAAGTTTCTCCTGCTTGCTCTGTGTGTGTGTGTGTTTGTGAGTGAGAGAGAGTGTCCTCACAAACAATACACTTTATCTCTTTTTGCCTCGACATGTACACACACGCACGCACACACCACAGAGATAGAGAGTCTGACACATTTGTGTGGGTACATGACACCAAGTAACTCATCCCAGTCTGATTGGCCCTTGTGGATGGACAGTGTGATCAGCAGAATAGGAACTGCTTACTCTGTGCTTTGTCGAGGTTTCTTTTTTTGTTTGTTGCAGATATGAGTGGCAGTAGGGTCAACACAGAACCCCATGGGTCACACACCCACAGAGAGTGAAATGATATTGCTTTTACAGTGTGTGCGTGTGTGCGCATGTGGTGTGTGTATGTGTACTATTTAAAAAAATGACAAGAATAGAAAACAAAAGTGATTGCTTCCTCAGCAATGCGCCAATTGTTGATTGGTCAAGAAGCATTCCAGATCAAATTTAAGACAGACAGACAGCTATATACTTTGATTATAAATAATCGCCTACTATATTATAACCTATGTCTAAAATACCTGCTTCTCTGGCCTGAGTGTATCATTACTTATTAAGGACATAGGTTAGTAGGTGTCTGTACAAATATTTTCATTTAGTGACTATAATGTGCAGGTGTAAGAAGTGTTAATTGATGTGGCAGTAAATCATAACTGAGCTGAAAGAGAATCTGTCATTTGTGTGTAGATCTGTTCTCAGAGCAGCTGGACCCAAAAAAAAAGCAAAAGACTTGAAATAAAATGTAAGCAAGAATTTATTTACAAAAAATCAACCAAGGAGAAACCAGTCCAAAGGATCTAAACAAACAAAAGGCACTGAGGCTGGCCGGCTGGCATGTTCTAGAAAAGCGGCTTGTAGAAGAAAGTAAACAAAGGAGGTCAGTAACTGAAAAACACGCAAGGGGAAGGACGAACGAGCAAAAACTGTTTCACGGAGCTGAGTGACGTGGAGTTACCAAACTTGCGAAACATGACACGCTGACACTGAGGAACAGGAAGTCTGGCTATAAATAGGCAGAGCCTGATGAAGCGATTGGAAACAGCTGCAATGATCACACTCTCCGCCCAGCCAGCAAACTAGAGAATGAAAGGGAAGTTAACAAAATAAAACAAAAAATGCAATTAACAAAGCTTAACCAACCAGGAGGAGAAACATGACAGCTGGTCCACTATAAATAACCCAGTGCTCATTATTTGGCTCAGATTTACTTATTGAGTATAACAATGAAACAAAGAAAACATGAAGACGATTGCATGGTGGACCCAATCCTATCAATGTTGCATCAAGTTCAGACAAAACAAGAAACAGTGCAAGGTCAGTGTGTACCGGAGGTGTTTACATCACATTGGCGCCACTTGTCTGGCAGCTTTCTCAGCTCCTGCATTATAACTTTGCTGAAGTACATTTTGTCTCATTTAGTATCATGTAATTGCCCCAAAAGATTAAATATTCATCGGACTAATAAAAAATACTGTTTTACTACAGGGAAAGGATAAGCAATGCAAAAGCCTTCTGCTCTTCCCTCAAATTGTGCATCTTTAATAGAGCATAACACTGAAACTTGGTTGCTTTTTATGTTTTTGAGAAAACTGTCATGTCATGATGTTTAAGTCTCCAAGCAGCCTCTGTAAATACTGAAGAAGCAGAGTAAGAATGGTAGACATAGCCACAGGAAATGTTATAAGGTTGGAATATTAAGGTTAAAAAAAATCCAACCTGAAGCACAAATCCTCTACTCTTAAAAACACCGGCATATGTATAGTGCATACCAGCTGAATGATAAGTTCTTTCCCCTTATTATTTTAAAAGAAGATAATCAGTCCATTCACCTATTTTATCATTGTTATTGTTCTTGCCTCCGCCAAGGAAGTTTGTATGTCTTTGCTGCTGGCTGTGTTTGTCTGTCTGTTTTTGAGCCACATAACTTTGAGCCGCATAATTTCTTTAGCATAAGAAAAGGCTCAGAGAGAGAGAGAGAAAAAAAAGATTTTGTAAGTAATCCAGTCCTGACCACGAGCAAACCGCGATTCATTAAATTGATTTGGCTCAAATCAGGGTCCTGTGATGGACTGGCGACCTGTCCATTGTGCACCCCAAATTTCCCCCCTATGTCGCCTGGGATTGGCACCAGCAGCCCTGTGACCCTCATGTGGAAGATAAAGCAGTAGTTGATGAATAAAGGAATGAATGAAGGTGCAAATCAGATCAAGATTTAAATTTTGATTTAATGGATATGTGATCTTTACTTTAATAGAACACAATGGCCCGAACAGGGCCTCGTAAAGGCAATTTACTTACTGTTTTTCATTCACAGTGAATCTAGACTAATAACGGTGGAATGAGAGATGTAGTAACTTGGGCAATGGCGGTAGCCAATATGCCAGAGCAGGATTGTATGGTGATAACAATACCAGCTGTTAATGTCTATAAAAGGAAACTTCAAGGATTATAATTTTGGTGACGTCACCTCAGTCATTAATAGCAGGAAGTAATTTGAATTGGCATGCTTGAAGGAGTGCTCAAGTGCTGCATACATCCTCAGAACTACCCAGAGCAGTAGTTTGGAGGCTGGTATTTCCCAGAAGCACTGTTGGTTGCATAGCAACAAAGGTTCTGCCAGTGTTCACACCTGTTTTAGGGTTTAAGCTTTGCAAGTGGCCTCTTCCACTTTGACACTGCAAGATTGTTTTGACTCTCGAAAAGAGTTATGCAGTATTTCTTATGTGTTGGAACAGGTGCTGGTTAACAAAGTTGTACCTGATTCCAATAGAAATTGTTGATGGCCTACAATAACACAAAGACTGCAAAAATGCTCAGAGCAAAGTGGTAATGAGAAATACAAAAAAGAATTTCAAGGCAATGTTCTTCTGTTTCAACTTGCTGATTTACATATCGATGCACTGCATTTAAAACATGCGGTGTATGAAAAGATACATTTGTACTCAGTGCACAAATTATCACACAGTTAAGTACTGAATTAGTAGGAAAATGAACTTTTCTAAAGGTTGGCTGAATGGGAGGCAGGAGGAATTTGGTGATACTACATCCTAATTATTATTCATCTAAATTAATAGATATTCACTTATTTACTGACAGTAATTATGATGAAACAGCAATGACAGTGGTGGTTATGCTAAATAATCATGACTACAATGCAAGCGCTGACGAAAAGACGGTGGTTGTGAAGGTGACAGGCACAAAGACGATCACTATAATCAAGACAAGTGAAGTAACCTGTGGCAAAAATAATGGCTGCAACCACAAAGAAAATGAACATCAGCATCAGTGATGAGATTATATTATTTGTGAAGGTGATAATAGTTTCACTGACAATGGCAGTCATCATGATTGCAGAGATAATGAAGGTATACAGCAGTAACCACACAGCAGCCGTTGCAAGTCATTCCTTACCAGAACCAAAACATGCAGTGAATTCAGGTAAAACTCATTTACATGTTTAGGACATAACAAATATCACTCTCCATGCTCTATGCACATCTAAATGCATGGAAATTCTTTAACTAATCTATTTTTGGCTGGGGCAAGCAAGGTTAAAATATTCACAGCAGATGGGAAAACCACAGTTGTTCTCATAAGGGACTTATACTTTCTCCCTCAACTATTCCCCCATCCCACCTGTCTATCCACCCATTATATCATGGTTCAGTGCAGGTTGTATAAAATGTAAAAAGGCAACAAATGGGCCCAAATTCCTTATTCATGCCTAGTTCTTGAATTATTTTTTTTTAATTTATCTTGCATTTTAGTGCTATAGTTTCATCAAGATTCATGATGTTATATTCATTAAAATATTTTCAAGTCACAAAAAAGTCACAAAACATACGACTAGTGTATTTCATGTTGTCAATATTTTTGTACCAGAGGTTGACTCAGGGCTATGTCAGAGAGCAGAGTTGTGTGTTTTGGTGTGTGTGTGTCGGAACCCGGTCAGAATAAGGGGCTTTCTGCATGGAGTTTGCATGTTCTCCCCCGGTGTGTGTGGGTTTTCTCCAGATACTCTGGTTTCCTCCCACAGTCAAAAAACATGTAGATTTGGGGATTAGACCAAATTGCTCATTGGTGTGAATGTGAGAGTGAATGATTGTTTGTCTCTATGTGGCCGTGTGATGGACTGGTAACCTGTCCAGGTCCATCACAGGTCCAGGTCCAGGTCCCAAACCCCCCCAACCCTCAGTGGAGGATAAAGCAGTAGAAAGTGAGTGAGTGAGAGTGAGTGTTTCCATGTTGCATAGATTTCCAGACAGAGAGAAAATGGAGGCACAGAGTCAGAGCAGAGCGGCTGCTCATTTCAGTCCATGTCTCTATTTTCATTAAGACCTTCAACAGATTGTGTTTGCGTTACATTTTCAGCATTGTAAAACTCTGTCCTTTTTGCTTGCTGCTCTTTCCCTGTCTGTCTCTGCTCTCTTCACTGGATGAGCAGAGAGAAGCTGTTGAATATAAAATCAAAGTATACAAGTACTTTTTTCTTTTTTTTTTCCTTTCTCCTTTTCATGCTTGCATCACATTACTTCTGTCTCCTGTGTGACTGTCTCTGTGTGTGAAGCATGGTAGGTTGTGTGAACTTCTCCTGTATGTGACGTTTAATGGCGGACATCCGGAGAAACAAACCATCCTATGATGGCGTGCGCCGAACCCCTATGTCTGAAACATGATGGTATTGGATGAACGCACATACAGTTACACCCCTCATCTTTCATTCAGTAAGTCCCTTTCTTTTACATGACATCTTTATCAGTTTAACTGAATTCTGCAATAGATGCACATGGAAGTCTTTATTATTATTATTATTATTTCAAGGCTGTATTTCTTATATCAGTATGTTGCCTTCTGGTGAGACAACAAATTGCTTTTATGTGAGGGAAATGTTTGCTGGGGAAACTACATAATTCACTCAAATAAACATTTAATGTTGGAAATGAGGCACAGAGGGATTTGAACTCGACCTTTTAAGTGCCTTGTAAGAAAGCCATGATGGCGATGTACTTTAGCATAATTAGGAGGCAACTCCAGAGATTTGATCTAGTTTGTCCCGGAAAGGGAACATCATCACAACACTATAGATGTAAGCAGGTTTTGTGGTTTCTCACTGTGCTTCCTTGAAAAGTAGCAAACAAATTTAAGACACTATAAACCTTTTATCAAGGAAACTTTTTTGTTCTTTATAGTTCCGGGAATCCACCAATAATGAGACAATTCATTTCTTTAAGCTGTTAGTAATATTTAAAGATAGGACATCTGATCAGTTGCCAGTCTGTGAGGCTGTGGGGGCTGTTGCCAGACTTTTTGTGCCATCAACCTCTTGAGGGCTTGAAATTTGCAGCTGCTTGCATTTGAGCCTGCGGAACAGACCTCTAGAGAGGACCTGGCACCTTTAAATACATTGGCAGCTGGGGGTTACAACCTGACAAGCACGTAAGCACACATATTGAAGCGCAAAGCAAGAGCAGACCGTGTAACACATAATTAAATCTCCCACAGCAGACAAGCACTAGGCGGACTTTTGTGTTATAATGCATCATTTTTCACAAGCATTTATGGGTTTATTAACATTGGCTGAAGATTCCAATGTTTACTTCATATAATATCAAAATTTCTTTTTTTCTCTAGTCATTATATTCAGCACTAATGCTGAATGACTGAGTTGTAATGACACTTAATAAATTGATGCATTCATTAGCCCATTATGCCAACCTTAAATATCATAACTAAATGCCAAGTCACAACTCTTACCATAACCCAGAATTGAACCTAATCCTAAACCTGTTTCTATAACCAAGTCTGAACCAACAACAAACTCTTTGAATTTGTGAGGACCAGCCAAAGTACCATGGCAACAGCAAAATGTCTTCACAACAATGGTTTTGAACCAAAAACCTTCCCTCAAACTAAACAGACACACACACAGGTTGGCATAGCTATTCTTCTTAGGATACTACATACACTTCCTTTTATTTTGACAGCCCAAACAAAAGCAGGATCCCTAACCATAACCAGTTAATGCCTAGCTCTAATCTAATACCAAACCATAGTTCAAATTTTAGCCAGAAAGTTGACCAGTTCCTCAGAAATGAGGTTCTGCCTCATTACAACCAGGTTTTGGTCTTCATGAGGACTACCGGTCCTGACCTGTATATGCCAAAATAGGTATCAGAGAGGTATCAAATACCAGTAAACACACACATACACTGCATTGAATTTCATTCATCTGGACAAACCAAAGTCTTATCCCTAACCTTAATTATAACCAGTTAACCTTAACCTTGATCTAATCGCAACTCAAATCGCAATCCCTACCCTAACCCTAATTTGGACCTGGTCCCCATAAGGTCTACAGGCCCTGGAAAAGTCTGTGATTACACCAGAAATGGTGTAATAGGAAACAAAAACAAGAACGGACACATGTGAAGGCTGGGTCCTTCTTCATTGGAGCGAAGAAAGCTGTTGCCTCTGTGTCAGTGCTGCTGCAGCACAGCCGAATAGGCCACACCGTGTGTGCATGTGTATGTGTGTGTGTATTTTTATGTCCACCCATGCTTATCCCAGGCCCCCTGGCCGGCTGCATCTCAGTCTGTGGCTCTCACTCTGCATGGAGTGGGATGGATGATTGACATGTGCATGTGGATATTGTTGTTTGGTAGCGTCTCGTGTGTGGACATCTCATGGTGGGTTGCAGGCAAAAGTGGAAAACAAATGTGCGTCGAATTTGACAAATTTGTGTGTCAAATTTGAAAACAAATTTGTTAGCTCTTTAGGAACTTTTCTGCCATAATCTTGTCAGGACAACTGATCCAATGGAGAACAAAACCTGCTACTGTTGAGGCACAACCTCATTACTGAAGAACTGGTTAATATTAGAGCTAGGATCTAAATTGTGGTTAGGTTAAGGTAAGGCTTAGACATTAAGTGGTTATGGTTAATGGTTAGGGATAAGGCTTTATTTAGGCTGTCCAAATGAATGGAAGTCAGTGCAGTTCCTTAAAATGGTAGCTGCACGTACCTGTTTTGCGTGACTGTGTGTGTATGCAGGTGTATATGGGTGCATGCACCTGGTTTTCCTTATGTCTTTGTGTGTATGTGTGTGTCTGATAGAGAAAGCGAGAGAGAGAGTGAGTGTGTATGTGTGTGTGTGCGTGTGCGTGTACCCACTGCAGGATGCAGCAGGACTGTAGTGAGCAGATGGAATTTTTGATCCAGAACATGGCTGAAGGCGGGCATGTTCACACACTCAGTCACTTTCTCCTCTCTACAACACACATACTCAGACACTCAAAGTGAGACAAATGTACTGGCATAAGCTGAATGAATAAAACTGATATTGCAGTTATTGTTATGACACACACACACACACACAAATGCATTTAGTCTGTGCATGGTCAAATATTTATTTGAAGTATGCGTATGTCAGATTTGTAATTTACTGCTTCTGTATTGGCATACTTGTGAAGTAATTAATGTCAGCCAACCAATCAACATCCCGATGCTTTCACAGCTCAACAACAACTTCCAAATTGTCCACTGAGACACCCAGTGGAGCACAAAAGAAAATCAGAATGAAACATTTATTAACACAACTGCCATCACTCAATGCATTTTGTTTCTCCAAGCGATCTAGTGTTATGCATTGAACCTTCAGCCAAGTTTAAATCACATCGTAACAAGATGTGTTCACATGGCATTGCAGTATTACAGTAGTGAATGCTATAATTTTGCAGTGGTTTAACAGTGTTGTGCTGATGGACGTGAAATGTTCCACAGCAGTAGATGAACGTTGCTTGTGGAAAAATGCTTCCCATCCCAGAGGAAAGTTCTCCGCTTTTTCCTAAAAATATTTATTTTGATTGAGTGTATGTGCATGTGTATGTGTTTATTTGCCTTTGTTACCTCTTTAAGACTGTTTGCAGCCTGGGAGAACCTCATTTCTAGATTTGTACATGTTTCCAGCTAAGACTTGAATTGTGGACAGAGTTAGGGTGAAATATTTTGAAGTCCCTCCATGATCCTGACCAGTGAAGGTGCAGAGACCTCTGCACTCACTTCCATGCCATTTTAGTGATCGAGCTTGAAGTTCTGCCACAGAGAGAGAGAGAGAGAGAGAGAGAGAGAGAGAGAGAGAGGTGCCCACACAAACACATACATGCTGCGTCAATTCCTAGTGACCCAGAAGGTTTGCCTCACAGGCTTTCTGGTTGGAAGTTTTATATGTAAACTTAAATTGAAGATGGAAAACAGTCTATAAATAGAACAAAATTATCTTAGGTGAACATCCTGTGCGGACCCACTCATCCAAACCTGCTTTGCGCATACATTTAGTTGAATTTAGCTTACCTGTCAAAAAGCCTTTGCAGATCATTTTCATATTGTTGTCCTGAATTCTCTAACTTTTTTTTTGTTTCATCATGGTTTTCTGTATGAGTGTTCCAAAGAGAAGGTGTGTTGTTTAAATGATTGTGCTCATTTGCATAATAATGCCCCATAAATTGCCAAACGAAGGCTGCCTGTTGCTTTGGCTGTGTTTTTCCAAGCATATGTGATGACAAGGGATGTGAAGTGCTGTACTGACCAATTCTGACGAAAAAATAGAAAAAAAAATACGTTTTTTTCTTTGCAGCACAATCAAGGGAATTATAACTAAGGTAATGGTACAGAGATATTATAGCCAAGAAAACATAATGTAATTTTACACTGTTAGGTTGATTTTGCAGGCTTATTGCTATATCCATCCATCCATTATCCTGATTTTACTTTGAGGGTTGCTTGGGTAGTCGAGCCAGTCTCGACCCATATCTGCCAAAGGCAGGATACATGCAGGGCTGGAATCCATGGCCCTTAGATTAAGGATGTCTTCAGTTTTAAAATTTTGTTTTTTATTTGCAAACTTGATGACCCTAATTCCGCTCCATTTACAGTAGGTTTGTTCTGTTCTTCACTTTAGTATTTTTTTCCATTGACAAATCGTCCTACTGCAGTGGGAGCATTAAGGTCAAAACAAGAGCTGCATATACATTGTGTTTTAATTACTGTACAACATGCATCATGATATTGATTATGTCACATTTTGTGATATTGACAACAGTGATATGTGTGTTTAAGATCAGTGTATGAACAGAAAGAGGATTAAGGCCCATTCAAAGCTGCAGTGAACCAGAAAGACTCCTAATGGTCTCATCCTTTTCCAGCTTGTTTGTGTGTGAGAGAGTGTGTGTGTGTGTGTTTATTAAATACATATCAATAACATGTTTAAACTATAAATTCATTTGAATATAAAGTAAATCATATGTTTAAGATCAGCGTATGGACAGAAATTATGACATGAAATTGAATTGTTTGTTTTGGATTATTTTCCATAAGCATGTTGTGTTACTGGTGGTTTGAGGTACCCCACTTTCTATTATGAGCATCACAGTTGCTATTATCTACACTGGCAATGTTATCAGAACAATAATGTGAATTATCCTGCACTTGCCATTGCGCAAAGCGAAAGAAGTAGGTGGGATAGCCTGCAATGTCCAGATGGAGCTAAGCGGAACAATGATTCCAACCTGCTGTTGTCTAGCAAGAATAAATAATGGGATCCAGAAACAAGGTGAAGTTTTATGTTTAACACTTTTTGTCTGATTAAAATAGGTTGTTAAAATATATTGAGGAGTTTGACTAAAACAATTGCATCTCGGCTTGCCCAGTTGAGGAGTACATGGTTTGTGATAATGTGATTAATGCATCATCATCATATATTTTCAATACTTAATAATTATTTTATCACTGTCACCTGCTCTTTTGTTTGCCTCTTCTTGACTATCTGCTGCTAAAAAAACTAAAGTTCCCCAGCATGGAATCAATCAGTAAAAAAACAAACTTCTGCTCAAGTTTGTTTATCACCTGAGAAAAGTATATTGCTCTTTTAATCGAGTTTGTCTGTCTGTAGTTTTGTAGTCCAAGGTTTGGTCATATAATTGCTTTGTAGGTTTGATCATGTCTGCTCAGTCTTATTGTGGTCGTTAGTGAAAAGATGGACAATACTGTGATATGTGGCATTTATTGTACAGAATAGGAATAGTATTACAAACCTTTCTTTAAAGGAAGATTGTGCATATTTAGAGAATGCGTAGTACTGGCGTACCTCTCTCTCAGGCAGCAGTGCACACAGCATAGCATAATGTCATGGTGTGATGCGGTGTGACTCTGTTATTTAATTATGTGCCTATGAATCTGTTGCTGATTATTTCTAAATATTTTCGTTGTCAGAAACACCTATATGCACTAAAGCAAAAGTATGGTGGTGGAAGGCTCAGAGGACACGTCAACACAGTTGATGGAGAAACTGAGAAGCGAGAGCAATGTACTCTCAAAACTGCATCATCACTATTGAATAATAAATACCTTCTGCTCTTTTTAATACATGAGTATTGTGATAAACAAAATGTTAATTTCTTGCAGAATCTAAACTATTTACTAGATATAAAAAAGAAAAAAAAAAAGATCCTTGACAGGAATTAAATGTAGTCTTTGAGTTTTCACCTCTGACCTTTGCTGTGACATTTGATTTAATGAGAGCATCCAGAAAAATGGAAGGTTAATTATCCCCGGTGGCTAATCAATAGCAGGCTAATCAATAAATATTTAGACTGCTTCAGCAGCACAGAAAATATATGAGGACAAATGACAAAATTTAAAGATCTGATCAAATATGCCAGTGTGTTTTTCTCTTATCAAATGTGTATTGTATGTACAGTATTTCATTATTGTTTTCATAATAACAGTTACATTCACTTATCAAGACATGCCATCTATGAACTATTATGTATGTAGATGTAGACATCTGTCCCACATAATTTATCTACTTTTATTATACCTTCAAGGAGTAAATTCACTTTAATCCTAATCATAATACCTTATAAAATCTGAGTTTCCTAATGAATGCAGGTCCAAATTTTGGGACAAAATCAAATTAAGTCAAGGTCATTGTGCAGTACATCATTGCAGTCTGCACTATTTATTTATTAACATTTACACTGACAACCTTGAATCACTAACAGGCCAAAACCACGGGCCTCAGCCTACAACGTTGTGATTGAATTACATCACTGCATTTTGCAGATGATTTGATTATGCTGTCTACATCTGAATTATAATGGATGCTGCAACATGGAGGTTAAAAAAGGACATCATAAAACTCATCACAAGAGAAATCTCAACAGCTCTGTTTGCACTGAAATCAAACTGAAGAAGGAGGAAGGATTCATTTCCTGTTGCACCGCCCTTAGGAAGACAGGTAAAATCACTTTGTCTAAGATAGCCCTTTAAGGCGCTGATGTATCACCACAGAGTATTCAGGCCAAGAAAAGATGTCTCATCTGTGAAACCAACAGTTGTGAAACCAAAATATCTTGATGACCTTGTAGCTGCTGCCTACAGTGTAGCTCCTAATCTCTTCCACTTTGATTATTCGCTCATAGAGCATGGGTAAAACAAAATCTTTTATACAAAGTTTGTTTTTAATTCATCATAAAAAAATAACTGAGTTGGATGTTAGCCATCACAAATCAACTTAAAGCAGCAACAATGTATGAGGATGGAATTGTAGAAGGGAAGGTCACATAACATAACATAACATAAAAAGTTAACAAAAACACTTTCACTTGGTTACCTTGGAAAAAACCAAGGTAACTCTTGAGATATTGCCTGGTTTTCTTTTTTTGATACCTGTGACTCTTTGGTACTTCTACATTTCACGACACGATATTTTGTTGTACAGATGCTGACAACAGGAATGCGATCAGATCAGATATAACCGCTAACTGACCTGATGAGACTTGCTTACAAAGCAATGGTCAGAGAAGTTCAGAGTTCACAGAGATGCTGACAGCTGAATAAATTTAAAGCAGACAAAAGCTGAGCTGGGCTCAGTCCCCAGGTTGGGAACCATGGGGTTAAAATCTAATTGCAGTAATTTCCTGTCTTTTGATAAACATTATTTTTATCAGAAAATAATACAGAAGTTGTCTTTTATAAGTCTTTTATATACAGAAGTTGGAAGAATGAGCATGTTTATTAGACCATAGAACAGCATTTCATTCCCAAGTGGGAACCTCTGTGAACATTGGTTCAGCAGCTCATTGCCAGCTGAGACCTCTATGAAGCTGACTGCAGCCAGTTCCTCCTGTCAGCTTCACCATGTGCTGCCAGAGACCCAGCTGGTTTAACAGACAGGCACAACAAAGCTGCGGGAGGTTACCAACAGGCTGCAGCATCTGCCCTGGTCTATTCATCATATCATTCTAATCTGACCTCAAAGCATCAATTGTTGCCTGAATTTAGCATCCTTCATTTTTGACATTGAAGTTTCCACAAAGTTACTTTAACCATCCATCATCTACACTCTTTACCCCTAGTGGGTCATGTTGGGAGCTGAAGCCAACCCCAGCTACCATTGGCTGGTAGAAAACGTACACTACGCATAGTTCACTGGTCCAATGCAGAGTCAATATATGGAGACAAACAACCATTGACACTGTTTGGACTGTTGTGGTGAGGAAGTTGTGGTGCTTGAAAAACCCATGGATACAATATTGACCCAACCCCAATGGAACAGGGATTTGTACATTCAAGACTTCAAATTGCAGAGGTTACTAGTTTCACTCACTCACTCATTTTCTACCACTTTATCCATTAAGGGTCGCGGTGGGTGCTGGTGCCTAACTCCAGCTGTCATAGGGCGAGAGGCAGGGTACACCCTGGACAGGTCGCCAGTCCATCACAGGGCCACGTAGAGACAGACAACCATTCACTCTCACATTGTCACTAGTTTCTAATCTGATTAATATTTTGTCTTGGGAGAGCAATATTTACTCTTAAACACTACAGCCACTTTTAGGAATTTATAAAACAAACAAAGGTAGAAAGAGATTAAAGTGTTTAAATGACACTTTCCTGTTATAAGAAATACAACACAACTGCATGGGCACATCAGTAAGGCACAACAATAAAATCGGTCTGTGGTTTTAAAGTTGTGGCACACAAAATTTGAATTTTAAGCTGTTTAAATTGTCCTGTCACATCACAGGATCTCACCACAGAGGTATGTAGTCAGGTAGTGGATCTTGACCTGCAACCAGGAGGCAGTGTAGGGAGCACAGGATTATCAGGTGAATGATAGGGAATGTTGAGGATCTGAGTAGCTTACACTCTCATGAGATTGTCTGAGATAGACTTTACTTATACTGTGAGCGGAAGATGAGGAAAAGTAACGAGATGAAGGCAGATATTATAATACATGAATTCAGTTGTGCTCCCTGTAAGTGTTATGAAAAGTGACAAAATGTAATTATGATGGTGCATATAACTCAAGGAGAGAAGAAACACCTGGAAGGTGCCAGTGGTGGAATCATGTGGGGGCTCTTAAAGTGTGATTTGACTTTAGTGATTGGATTTAAATGATGGTGGGTAACTAATTATAAACTCTGTCAGCAAAGACAGCAGAACTAGACGAAGGCAGCATTGACTCAGAATTGTTTTGAAAGTAGCACAAATGACTATGTTTGAATTGTTCTGTTAAATAATCATGTTGGATCAGTGCTTGACAATGATTTATTATGATAATCTCAAAGGCAACTGTATTATATGCTCAGGCTTATGGTAGCCATAATTGCTCTCAGGAAACCCAGGAAAATCTAATAAATTCACTTCTTTCGACAGCATTTACCAACGGTGCTGAAGAGATGCTCATCTGATGATGTTACTAGAGGTAAAAAGCAATCAACCTTAAAATAGACAGCATAAAATACTAAATGCTCTATAACCAAAGGTGCTGAAAACATTGTATCCTCATATGATGGGAAGCAAAGTTACTTTGGATTAAGTGGATTATGATAAATCTAGAGAATAAAAAAAGGATCCCAATGAGGTCTGATTACATCTTAAACGTTAATCTGTACCTACGTAGATTACAGGTTTTAGGCCATTTGTCTGCAAATTTGTGTGAGTGTGTATATTTGGACGTGTATGTGGTGTGTGTGTGTGTGTGTGTGTGGATTCCCGTGTATGTGTTGTTTGTTGAGGTGTGTAAATGTCAGCCTGTCACTGCTGACGCCACAGAGAGAGCAGGTGTGTTCTGACAGACAGGTGTGACATTTAACTTTAGTTTTTATCCCAGAAACTCCATCCATCTCTCTCTCTCACACACACACACACACACGCACGCATACATGCACATACATGCATGTGCACACACATTTGACACATAAGATTTAAGTATTCTGTTTTGTTACCAATTTACTGGAATTATCAATGTATACTGTGCTTCCTTTTTCATATGTACAAACTATATTTATAATGTAATTACAAATGTAAAATACCACTCTGGGATATATGAAGATCGCTCACACTAATTTTATAAGATGTTAAAAAAAAGGGGTGGGTGGGGTGGGGAACGATGGTCACTTTTTGTCGCACTCCTTTTGCACAGAGAATAGCTCGGCTGTCAGACAGGTCGGCTCCAGATACAGTGCATGCTGTGAAACAAGCCCTGAATTCTGCAGTGTATGAAGCCAAAAGATGGGATCAGTTGCTGACAGCAGTTTTGCCTCTCTGTCTTTTGCAGATACCATTCTTTAATTGATATAATGCATACATCTGTTTTTCACTCAAATCATGTTGCTTTCCTAATGGAGACATATCTAAGGCAAGTGATGCTGCCTCAGCAGATAACAATGTGGAGACGGCAGCAGATTTTGGACTGTGGCTCAGAGCTGGGTCTCTGAATAATACTGAATATTTAACCTGGCTCATATGCAGGTACAGCATCACAGTGTCTCCTTGCTATCTTCTCTTACAGGATGAACCATAGGATGTGTTGTGTTGTTTCCACCTTGCTAAGGGCAAAATCTTGTGTTTGATTAAATGTGGCTGATAATCAATCCAAATGAAATAAAAATATGTGCGAGTGGAAAAAAAAAAAATTGCAATTGATGGAAGCACAAGTCAAGTTAAATAGCTCTCTGGAGATTTTAACTATTCCAGATGTTTTTTAGTAGGAAATGCAAATGTTGAACGTATTGTGTATGACTTTGACTGCTTCAACTTTGTGTATACTGTATGTTTGCTCCAATTTGGAATTGAAAGCTTGTTTAAAAAGGTGAATTTCACTGAAGTGATAAACTTTTAGTTTCATTTTTACAATGTTTTCACTGTTCAAAAAGTGAATATGTAGTTTAAAGCTGCTGTTGTTGATGATCTGAGAAATGATTTTTTTTTTTTTTTGGATATTGTGTCCTTCATCTGTAAATGGGCTCTGAAAAGTAAAACTTTCAGAACTCACTGAAGGAGAAATTGTGTATAGTACAGGGGCAAGACGAACTTATCCTGTCAAACTGTGTGTGTGTGCAAGCAAGTATAAGTGTACAGGTGTGCACCACACGGGTGGGGACCAAATGACACCACAGTATAGTAGTATTCATTATATAGTATAGTAGTTTCATATTTTTAATAGATTTAGTAAATAGTAATTAAATAAAGTCTGCCTTGCAAGAGATAAAATTAATATTGAGTGGAATTTAGTTCTGTCTGTCATATGTCCCCCCCGGTACCCCTGGTTTAGAGCTATTTTTTTCCAAGAACACTTATATTCTACACATAGGTTAGTTTAATCTTGCGGATTTGACAAGTGACAAGCAAATGAACTTAACATGTCCATCTACAGGTTTACAGAATTCAACAAAGTCTTTTGTTACTGTTAGTCAAGTCAAAAAAATTTAATCGAGCACCTTAGCACTTTGTTAATTAAAAAGAAAAATATTGATCCTCGAATGTTTGCAGTTGCACCATGTTTGGTTTGTTTTCACTAGATGTTTTTGCAAAATACAATTATGAAGTCGAACATTTTATTCACATTGCACTGCAGTGTGAACCTACAAATGATCAATTTTAATCCCGTACTTAATCCTGCATGAGTCAGAACAGTGCTTGCTTTGAATTCATACATTGCAGTGTTAGGGACAAACCAAATGGAATGAAAGAATGCTTATTTCAAACAGAGACTTGAGACTTGACTTGGGCTCTTAACGAAGGACTGGAGACTTGACTTGGACTTGAGCTCAGAGACTTGACTTGGATTTGAAAGAGACTGACTTGTGAATGTCTCTGGTGTCTATCTGTCTTGGCACCAAATAAATCAGTTCATGTGTGCAGCATGGGAATAGCTCCACACAACTCATTATTATGTGAACTCATTTGGCAATAGATTTTAATGCAACAGACATTTTTTTTTATCTTTTACAAACTACAGTTTCACCTTTAAGGTGATTTAAACCTGCAGGATGTAGCCATACAATGTATAAAGAAAGAAATCTAGTAAGATCTTAAATTTCAATATTATTCCCTGCAAATATCTTAAGCTACTGTGGTTGGAAAGCTTGTGCTGGTCTGTGTTTGGTACTAAGAGCCACATACAAGCCAATGTCTGTGGGAGAGGAACAGTAAAGCTGGCTTGGATTGCTGCCACTTAGACAGTTAAGCCATTCAGATGCTTCAGCACCAAACCTGAGACCATCATGGATTTATGCAGGAAACCACACAAATCTGAGCTGTTGAGGGGAGGAAGGGTGCTTAGAGGGATACACTGTGTTTATGGGTTAACACTTTATATATATTGTATATATATATATATATATATATATATACACTTTCAAAACATGTGGACATATATGGTAATCCATAATCCTAAAACCAATTGTTCAAGGTTATTCAGAGACAATTACATATCCAGATGTAAAACTTATATATATGAGATGTGGATGTATATTTAAAAATGTTACATATTTCTCTTTAAGACAATGTGGTGCTGCACTGAAAAATGTAAAGAGCAACTCTTTGTTTTGGAAAAATGGCAGTCCTGTTGGGCGTCAACATAACTTTTGTATTCATACTAAGTAGATTATCTGGCTTTTGTGGACCATTTGATATATAATTGTGTCACAGCACACCTAAAACTATTGCTGCTACTCTTGTCCATGCTCAACTTCAGCATTTGTAGTGATAAAATCAGCTGTTTCATGGAAAACAAATACGTTTTAAATGAAGTCTCCACACTCCATGGCGGCAGACTATGTTTGCTATGAAGTGAAACAGAGTGTAAAAACTCATCTAAAATGCAGGTACCACTTTAGAAGACAAATCTTTCATGCTGGAAAGCTCAGCATGCTGCCTAAGTAGATAGCACGATCTGTTTCAATGAGAAGAGTGTCAAAGGAAAGAAAAATGTGTGATCCGCTTGCAACTGTATGAGGAACAAGCATACATCATTCCTTTAATCACTTTAATTTGCCCTAACTGTAAAGGTCAGTAAAATAAAACTGTGGTTGAGTAATTGATGGCAAGTCATGGAGAGGGTGACATTTAGGAGTAATATTTTGTACTTGGAAATGTACACGTATGCTTTAATAATACACCAAAAAGAGTGATTACTAGGAAAATTATGCCGTTATCTAGTATAAACGTGGAATTATATACAAACTGCCACTGCATCATTCTGTGACGAATTTAATCCTTTTAAGCATAAGTGGGATCCTAGGTGTGCATGAAAATGGCCTTAAGTCAAACAAATCTCATTGTCAAGTCCAAAAATGTGCATTAATTCAAATACACACACAAACACACAGAAACACACACACACCATAATAGCATTCACAGTTGAGCATCATTTACTGAACTTCTCCAAACTGGAGAAGAAAAGCAACGTCCTACTTAACCCACAGTAGGTCTCACCCCAGGGGAGAAGATTTACCAAATTACAATCAAACGCACTTGCACTTGAGACGAAGTCAGCAGCTTCACAGAACTGATAGGAGCCTCCAGTGAGTAATTCTGACAAGCATCATATTGTGTTACAAATAAACCAAATACTTATGAAGAAGCACATGATAATCACTGCAAATAACTGCAGGTGGTTGTTATGAAATGAAAACAGGCATCACACTGAGTGTTCTTTTATATCAAAATGGAAACATTAGAGAGACAAAAAAAATGATTTGAGGCTGCAAGGCCAAAACATGATACTTTCTATTTCTGGATTTCCACAACATGACATGAATGATTTGGAATTCATAGAATCGCTAGACAGCTAATTATGCAGTGATTGTCACATAGCAATTTCTAAACAGACGTCATTTGCAGCTCCTAATGAAATTGGTGGTAAATTGGTTTTACACTTTCATCTCATAGTTCTCATTTATTGGCTGTGTTTTCTTTCTGTTATGGCCCTCTGCTCTTATCTCTCTAGGAGTTCATGTAGTTTCCAAGAGAGGTCATGATCCATACATGTTACACAACTAATAAAGTACAGGCTACTTCATACGTCTTTTGCAATATGACATTAGATCATACTCAAAATACTGTAGTTAGGGTCTAATATTTATATTATTCACCTGTTTTCAGTAAGTATCTAGTGTCTGTGTTCCTTATGTTGTGGGGACCTAAATCTGTTTACAGTCACATTGTGGGGACTTGTCTTCCTTAAAGAGACATAAAAGTCTTTTTTCCAAATGTCAGACTTTGTTGTTGTTGATGCATATTTATTCTAAATCAAATATAGTTAGATATAGATGTGATATTTAGATGACAGTGAAATTTAGGATTAAGTTTGTCATCCAACTTGTTGACGCCTGTGCCACATATCAAACATATCTGCCTTGAAAATGGTCTTGAGACAAACACACAATACTCCGCACTTTCAGATATTAAAAAAGTTATTCCCCAGTGCCAACTCAAGCTAGTCTTGCTGCCTTCATTTTCCTAACAGCAAGGTTTTCCCTTGCAGGAGAGTTGGGCATTTTTTCAGTCATGTGTTGCCCACTGAAAGCTTTGTGATGAATATACTTTTATCACAAGCTACTTTGTAATATCAAAAGTGGCAGTTGCAAATATGATCCGAAAACATTTACCTCAGGTCCGAAAATGTTGACGATTAAAGCCTCCTGCCATCTGAACACTTATTTTGCTGAAGACTTTAACTAATCACAATTTTAAAAATAGCTTGAATTGTGAATTACAAAGGCTGGGAGACACAACAGGCCCTACAGTCAACTGAAGGCAAAGACCAGTCAAGGCACAATCAAGGTCTGTCTCAGACACACACCATTAACTACAGCAGATAAGCACATACATATGTCATGCACCCTCATGAGAGGAAATGTCTTTCCCTACCAGGAGGTGGCAGAAGTCTGTATTCATCATTAAAAAAAAAGGGAAACTTCAAGATTTGTTTATTGTGACACGGGGTAATCACACAGATGCTTGCTCCAGCTGGCCATGTCATAGCTGTGTGGACATCCAAATGTCCAAATTAGATCAGGAAGGTTCATTTATGTAAGCCCCCCTGCGTGTGTGCCATTAACGCAAATTTGCTGCTTGTTGGAAATTCCTGTGAAAATGAATTGGTATTGAATAGACAGAGGTATCACAAAGGATGAACACATTCCATTCTAGTCACTCCATGTTCATGCCATAACTGTACATGATGAATCATACATGGTTACTTTTAATGGTTTAGAGGTGGAAACAGCCATTTCTTCCCTAAATTAAGCCCAGAGTGCCCATTTTAATACATTACCATCAATTTCAAAATTAAAAAAATATCAGTATTCATAAGCACTGTAGTCCACTGGTCTTTTTTTTGTAATACTGCTAACTAAAAGTCTCTTTTTTATGACTTGTATCAAATTAAGATAGTAAATAGCGATAGAGGAGAAGTAGGCATGGGGAGGGAAAGAGACAGTTATGTGAGCAATCAGTGTTGGAGAAAGGGTGAGAAGGTGGGAGTGACCAGAGAATTCTCATTGGAGTTCTATAATTACTTAATGTCATTAGACCTGCAGTCTATAATTAACTACCTGTTGGGATTAGCCTGAACAAAGTCACTGAGTGAGAGAAGAAATATAGACACAGAGATGAAAAAACAGAGGAGAGAGAGAGAGAGAGAGAGAGAGACAATGGGGTGGTTGAGTTGAGGGAAAGACAGAAGACAGAAATAAAAGTGAAAGTGAGACACTGACTGAATACAGTGACTGCAGGTGGTAGCCATCAGTACGTTGTACATTTTCTCTGCATAAATGACAGCACAAGTGGATAGTAATGATCTATTACTTAAACAACAAAGCATAAGAATTTGTAAAATAAACATCATACATTTTTACACAGATCCACAAAATATACTCCAACACAATCAGGAGGAGAGGATGAAGGCCAAGGCTTCTTTTTGCCTCTCCTGTACAGTCAGTCCATGAGATAACCCAGACTTTTAGCAATATACAATAGAGAACAAGAAAGATGCAAATATTTTTTTTAATTTAAGTTGGAACTGGTCTGAATATTTTATGTTAAAGAAATGAAGTGAGATCCTGGAGATCAGATGGTGGACTTAAAGACATAACACCCCAAAGACAAAACACCCCACCACAAGAAAACCAACTTGGCGTATGCTGTTCAGTGCAGCAAGGACTGCAATGATTTGTACATTGGGGAGACAAAACAACCCCTCCACAAACGCATGGCACAACATAGACGACCGACCCACTCAGGACAAGACTCAGCAGTTTATTTGCACTTACACCAGAGAGGACATTCTTTCCAGGACAGTAATGTTCAGATTTTGGCCAGGGAGGACAGATGGTTTGAAGAGGAGTAAAAGAAGCCATCTTTGCCAAACTGGAGAGACCAACCTTGAACAGGGGAGGTGGTCTAAGACACCAGCTATCAGCCACCTACAGAGCTGTTCTGGTTTCCCTCCCCAGGAGGTTTCACACACATTCACACCTAAAGTCAGATACAGTGAATGACTCGGGTGAAACTAAACTAGACAATAGCCAATAACTAACGACCCTTTGACGACTTAACGACTCATGCAATCGAGTAGTTAACAACTCACGGCCCTTTCTTCTCCAAACCGCACCCCCATGGACCAAGATCATGACAGATGTTATAAGTCCCAGACTCTCCACCAGTCAAACAGAAGTGAAGAAGCCTCTTGGATGAGAGGCGAAACATCTTCAAGAAATTCAACTAAGTCCAGTTGCCTTTGTTTACTACACTTTTGGATGGTGGACGTAAAGATACCGGGAGCCCTCCACATGTGGGTAATGGTAGAAAATAGGGCTGGACGAAGAATGAAGTATAATGGGGACAAGATTAGGGTAATCAGAAAGCATGCATCTGTGTATAGTTTATGAGTGATGCAATGATTGCCCTTAAGGAAAAAAAGAGATAAACGTTAAAAAAAAAATGACTCAAACAATCCGTGACAAAGAAACATTTCTCTAATGCTGTAGACTTTTTGATAAATGATGCTGATAAATAATAATGAATATAAAAACATGGCTCAAAATCTGTGGGGCGACTAGTTCACTTTTGCAATTGCTTCATTCCAGGCTGCTACTGATGGAGATAAAATGGGTTAATTGAGTATTTGTCATTTTATAATAAAGTTATATTTTTTAGTATCCATTTCATTGAACTAATACAAAATAATCTGTGCATTACTTATGCTTGATAAACAAACTTAATTTGTGGAACATGAACTTGAGTGTGTGTCTGTGTTTTTGTGAGAGAGAGAGAGAGAAAGCGAGAGGGAGGGATGGGCATCGGAAGACAGACAGGGTGCAGGGGCAGAGACAGAGACAGAGGGAATTAGTGTGTGTGTTGAGGTGTGACTGCCCTGCTCTACTTGACTAATGAGCTGGTGTTAACTCAGAGGAAGTCAGAGCTCATTCTGGCTACGCTTGACCCCAGTGCTAACACTAACGCTGTGTGACAGCTACATATACACTGACTGCCACCATCAACCCCCAACTCTATTCATTAACTCCCCTGGACTGAGTGTGGGTATGAGACTGTGCATGTGTGCACGTGTATGTGTACCTTTCGCAAAAGAGTATCTCGCCAAGTCACTTAAACTTGTCATTTGATATTAAGTCTTGAGGGGCAATATGCAAGTTGTTGCTTCTGCTATACCGACCAACCTTCCTTTCTATCCTTTCCAAGAGCTGTCTCCAGTAATAGAGAGAAACACCAATGTTAAATCTTGTGTGCTTGTGTTTTATCACTTCTCCCGCTTCTGATGAACTCGGCGTGCAAAGGCCAGTCTTGACTCTCTTGTCTTTTAAAGTGAGCTGCTGCGACATGGTCTATTTTTCGCGCCTGATCAATCAAACCTTCACCGCTGAGATCGCTGCACAAAATTTTAAATAAAAAAAAAAAAAAACAACTTTTATATTGAATGGCCTGTATTTATATTGCACCTTTATAGTATTGATGACCACTCAAACGACTCACTCACACATTCATAAAGCACATATCCAGTATATTTTCACACAGCTGTCGTACCAGCTCACATGCTGCTGGCACAGCCATCAGAAACAACCTGGGGTTTAGTGTCTTGCCCAGGGACACACTGGAATGTAGATCAGTGTAGCCCAGGACTGAACCCCGACCTTCTGGTTGGAAGACAACCTACCACAATTGCCTTTTGAGAGAAATGGTACACAACAATTTGGTGGTTTTGATTACAGTATTTAAACATTTCCATGTCTAATCTTCAATTTAATTGAAGATTTTCAAGAATTATCATTCCCTTCTGGGTCAGTTTAAAAGTGCTGGCTCAAGTTTAATATGAATTGAAGGGTGTGGAATGTAAAGAATTCTCCCAAAGTTACATCATTGTTTTTGCTCTGAAACATGAGCCGCCCGACAATTGTAAAGACTGGCTATTCCTGAAATTGTATCATGTGAATGTGTCACAATGGCACAGTCTCAGCTCAGATCACCAAATCTGTAGCCAGATGCAAATGTTTGTTGGGCTGTTAAATAACTCGAACAATTATGATAGAAAAAGTATTTTATTAATGTTCTAGGTCATTTATGTGACTACACAATCCAATATTTCATGACCAAAAAGTTGAAATGATGGATAGGAATGAATGAGTCAACATCCTGTTGACTTCATATGGCTGAAGGGATTTAATGAACTGAAGAATAGAGAATAAAACAGCTGCGGAAAACAGAATCACTTATACAGATCAGTCGAGAATGATTTATCACGGTTTCACATTCCACAACTTTAATTTCTGCATCTATAGTGTTTTTTTTTTTTTTTTTTAATTGTCAGATTGAAATTTCACCATAAACATTTTTTAAAATGTATTTTTCTGGATGTAAAGTCAAAATGTTTTAACCAAAATACTAAAAACATGCTTTGTAAATACATCTTCAACTTGTTAGACAACTGAAACATCATTCAGATGGGCAAAGCTGATTCTAAGGTTCATTCATGGTCCCTTTTCCAAGGGACCATGAAAAAGGGACTCTTTTTTTTCCCTTGATGATGTTCTCTCACTTTGTCCACTGTCACCTTCAGCTTTTCCTTGTGGTGTGTTTTCTCAGACTAAAGTCTGGTTTTCAACTAATGGCATGCAGTGCAATTGGATTTTTTCTCGAATTTGGACAAGGATGCTCCTTTTCACTTTAAATAAGCTCTTTGGTTAAATGTTTACAGTTGTCTTGCTAAATCATGAAATGCTTTTGCATGAATGTTGCATTCATGCACTTGGCTGAGTCTAAGCTGATGCAATATTCTTGTATATATTTGTATTTGTCATGTTACTTATCAGCATACATCATCAGCCAGTGTGCCATTGCCACCTGCAGCCATACTGAAAGATAAAAGACCCACTGATATGACTTGTTTCATTTGTCCAAACAACTGTGTTAACAAACTCTTTTGTGATTTGAATGTACATTTGTGAAGCAGATGCACTTGCCGCTATCAGGCTGCACGCGGGTTTGTTGATCGCAGAATGTGATCGCAGAAAATCACTAGTAGTTGAAAACGCTATGTCAGTGTAGTTTCTTTTCCTGTGCATTGGAGTTGGTGATGGGACAGAGGTTTGGTAGATGCCAGATACCAAGGACCATGTACAGTACCTATCCTTCAGTGAAGGGTTTTTGCTGCATCTGTAGATGATCTGCTTACGTGCCTTCACCTTCTACACAAGCAAATCCATTGACTAAGTAGAGAATCGATCACTTGTTCAGTTTCCTGCATTCTCCATTTAAATAATAATAATGTGACAGATACAGTTACACCTGCCCTTTAAAATGTAAGTCAAGCAAAATTCTGGTTGGCTTGATTGATGTTTTGCACAAAACACACAAATATTAAACACAAGCTCTAGATTAGATGCCGTGTAACTAGCAAAGTTGGAGTTGGACATGCCCTAATCTAATGCTCTTGCTCAATGCATTTATGAACAGACGCTACAACAGTGTTTTATAATTATAATCATCATTAAAAGCTCAAACTGAAACAGCTATATGACCAAATGTGTAGCCGTCCAGACAGTTATGGCCTTAATGGCACACCTGCAGCCAAGGTGTTTGGTTTTTCAGGGATACCTTCACATTTGAAACAACTTTGCCGGTGACAAATAGTTTGCTAATTTAAATGCCACAAAAAAAGAGGGAACAAACAAGATTTTCCCTCTAGCTACCAAAGACATTGTATTTTTACCACACGAATGCTGTGAACTTTCAGACAGCTGGCAGGAAAGCCCAAGGCAAGAGTCAACCTGCCATTCACTGTGTGTTCATGAGACCCCCCATCAAATTACTGTAGGCTGGCCAGAAAAGGAAGCCCTTTGACTGAACAAATGTGGGCTGAAACTTATTTCAATGGGCTTGAATTGCAAAATTATTATATCATATTGAATTAAGTTGAAATGTTTTACTCATCTGCTTTGGCATAATTTGCTGAAATGGACAATAATATTTATATAATGATCTATAAAACGCTAAATTAAATAACAAAACATTGTTGTATCAAAAACAATTTGATCAGCTAAGAATGCTGGATTTGTTACTCTCTTGCCAGTCATGACGAACAAAGTGAAATCCTTTAACATTAGATTAGAAATTCTAATATACTATACACTATGTCAAAGCAGCACATGTTGGAGAGTACTGTATGTATTGACTTCTGTTGTGGTATATTGTGAATTTGAAGCCACGACTCCCTTGGTATTGTAGAAGCTCTGACAGGCGATCAGTGTTTGTATTTTGATGTGACGAGCTGCTTATTATAGTCCATATCACGGCTTCCAGTTTTCCTTGTGTGCCATGAGTGTCAAACTGGCATTGCTGTATTTGCAATGCAGTGAGACGGATGCCGTGCAGCGTGAGGAATCCCTGTCACGATGCATGTATACTGAACATACAAACAGACAGCTCAGCGAAATCGCTGATAGCGAGGAAAGAGACGAGGCGGGAGACAGATGGAAAAACTCTGACAGATAGTGTGTACAAAGAGGCATCCATACAACCAGTCAGCTGTTTCGTGATGACTTGTGTCATAACTATTCCCATATGGTTTGTCTTATCCCCCCTCATCTGTATCATAGGACAGCTGTATGGAAACTGTAGATACATAACTATCGGGTTATACATATGGGAGCTGTCTGCTCCCCATACCCTTCTGCACATCAAAGCCTTGGAAACTACTGAATCATCTTTCCACTGCTGAATAGGTATTGAGAAGGGGTAAAGACTTAAATTACATTGCATGTACTGATGGATGCCTACAGTATAGATTTATGGGTAAAATTCATCCAAACTGTGACCAAACTGCATTATAGAGGCAATTTAATAGGATTTCTTCTTCAAATGAAGACAAACACAGGGGATTTGTCAGACCACAGTTCCATATTACACATTTCACTCTTTTAAAACACATTACGTTTATAATTTCACTTTGAGCCTTGATATGCAAATTATTTCTGTTCTCTATTGCTCTCAACTACCAATTTTCCCATCTACCAATTTCTCCGATTCCTCACCTGCTCAGAAGACCCTTCTTATGCATATTTATTCATGGCTGCTCTGCCAATCAAAGCCCTGCCATGCTAAGTTCAGCATAAGAGAAATGCCACTAAAATCCAAACATCTCTTGGCTGCATTAGCATAAAGCCAGAAATAACCTCACTTGTCAACTAAATCTGGATTGGTGACACTTCATTTGATTTGGGAAATGACATTCATTTCATATGATGCTTTGAGGGCCCTTATAAAGAACAGGGCACATACATATAAATCATTGTCAGTTATGTCAATGCAAACTAGGAGTTTAGTGTAAGGATATTTTGACTTATTAAATATACAGTATACTTTATATGACCTATATGCCATGGTCTGACTAGAGTTAACCTCTAATGCAGGGTTTCTAACTTCCCTTCATGTTTTAGATGTTCTCTTGCTCTAACACACCTGATTCAAATGAATATGTCATTACAGGCTTGACCATTTGAGTCAGGTGTGTTAGAGCAGGGAAACATCTAAAACAAACCTTTGCTTAAAAATGTGTGCAAGGAAAAATTACACTGACTTAAGACATGACAAAAAAGATAAATTAAAATAAACTGAAAGTGGGTTCAATTAATCAGGCAAAAGAGGAAAGTGAAGTCTGCGGTGTACATTTATTCTATGGAGGAATAGCTGTGAAGCCAGTCTTAAGGGGGGCTCTGTTGTTAAAAAAATAACTAAACTAAAATAACGAAAGACACATGTGAGGTACAGTAAATTAAACATAAAATGTTAGGTGTTTAATTTTTCTGTAAAGATAATGGGCCAATTTAAGTTGTCCTCACGTACTGATCAGGCAGCTCTTGAAGTAACTTATTTATCTCTTACTTATCTTATCTCTCATGCTCGCGTTTGTTTTCCCTCCTTTATCCGAGCTCTCCTATTGCCCCGTGCCTGCTGTTTATCCATGTGTGATTGATGGAGGGATGCAGCCATTCCTTCCTCCACCACTCAGCACTCCTATGTCCCCAAAGCCCCTCTATCCTTCTCTCTTACCTGCTGTCACCAGATGGCTCACCACCTGCCTCCAGCAGTTGACAAAAGCTGCAATTACCATTCATGTCCAACAAAGAGAAACTCACACTTTAACAAATGCAAGGTGCACCCAGACTCTCCCACAAATGCTTGAGCAGATATTCACATGAGTAGCTTGCACCGGAAAATAACATGCTTTTTGTCTTAACTATGGTCGATATGGCTCATTCTGATTCTGAACCTACCGTATATGCAGCAGAAACATGTTCCTGCTTGTTCCGCATGAAACTTAAGGGTAAGGATAATAATAAGATCATATGACATGTGATACACCTATATGTAACTGAGTCATATGTACTAGATTAAAGGGAAGCCGAGTGATTCAGATTCCATTGTCTATGCACTCAGACAAGTGCAAAGAAAACAATGGCAAGCACATTTCCATACACATCTACACAGTTGAGTTAATGATGGGTAAAGGAAGTAGGTTTTGTTAGCACTACAACCTTCTGTCTTTATGCCTTAATGATGGTTATTATTGTGTCAAACTGTGACTCTCACGATGCAGACATGTTACTGCTGACTGCTTGATATTTCCCTCAATACACCATAATTATACATGATTGATTGTGCGTGTGCATGGCGTGTGATGGCACTTCCCTATTGCTGCTGATAATTACAGTTATGACTGACAGCTGTAATAAATGTAATCACTGCTACACGTACCATATACTGTTACCCTAGGTTACCATCAGGAATCAAGAAATTATGCGTAAGTGACAAGAGCTTGGAAGAATGCATGTATATATCTTTTATCCTCAACTTTTGTTGGTGAGGTGGAAATGAAAAATCAAAATGATATTGCCATTGTTCAGTATACAGTAATATGCATAATCTATATTACATTTTATTCAGCTCATCTCCCTTCCCTCCCTTTATTCACCACCTCCAATCCAGTATTGTTGTTTTTTTTGCACATATGTCACTCAAGTAAACATTGGCATGTATAAAATAAAGTAACTCATTTTACTGATGGTGTATTTTTATAGAAGGTCCTAGAAAGACCTCACAGAGGGCAAATCTTTGTCAAGAGAACACCTTTTTAATTTCTGCATTTACACCAAAATCTAATAATTTATACCGTAGGCCCAAAAAAATGTAATTAACTCCAAATGTATTCTTACCTTAAGCTGCCTTCAAACTCTCTCTCTCTCTCACACCCACACACCCACACTGGTTTCCATGACTTCAGAGGACATTACATTGACTTACATTCATGACACTCTAAACCATAATTACTAGTGCCCTAACCCTGACCCCAACCTTAACCTAACCCTAACTCAGCCTAACTTTTAACATGTCTTCACCTTTAAATGTAGTAGTTTACATTATTGGGAATACAAGTCCCCATAATGTGACTGTGTAAACAGATTTAGGTCCCCACAACATAAGGAATTCCAGGTACACACATATACACACAGGCAAAAACATACCCTCTTTGGCAAGTAATACATTTATTTAAAAGACCTTCCCACTGTAGGGCTAATATTCATTTCCTTGACCTAAATCTCAAGTAACTCCTAATCAGTCTTGGGATGTAACGCATCACAACAGTAATATATTACAGTAATATATTACATTTTGTGGTAATAAAGTAATATAGCATGCTGTTGTTTCAGTCCACGTGAAACAATGTCAGCAGTATTTTCTCACATCTAACCAAGAAATTATGAATTGCCTAAACTCCAAAGTACCTATTCATTGCCATAAAAGAGACTCTCTTTTAACTCATATCACCATGGCAATTTAGGTTTTGGTCTTGGGATTGAATTGTTCCATAACAGTGCTGTCATTTTGCTGTTTGTCTTCTGGGCAATATTTGATATGAGTGATTTACATTCTCAGATTAACAAAAAACATTGGGTATGTTATTTAATTAGCAATAATGACACTGAGCAAAGTCTACCAATAACGCTGACAGCTTTATTCACAAAATGATATTTCCTCCATTGTTTCATGTGATATTAATGTAGCATCTGAGTGAATAGACAGTCATGTCAGCCAACACGTAAATACTAGTTAATAAAGTGAACAGATAAACACAGAGAATCATTGTCTGCAGTGGTTCATTTCTTACGGCTGGCTTTGTGGGTAATAAAATGTTCATGAATTAAATTGTTTGTTCTCTGTACTGCGGATGGTTGAATGTTTCGATAAAATACTCCGATTTGACCCAAAACTTTTGAATTTCCCAGTATCCCTTACTGGCGATTATAATTTAATATCAGTTTATAAAGGTCTACAGTTGTCACATTAATAAACACAGGAGCTTTAGATAAAAGTTCGTAACTTTAAATCTACTTTTATGTAGATTATGTTTATGTAGATTTATGTTTTTTTTTTGCTTGGACCATAAACAAAACCGATTTATACAAGCATTTACTGTAGACAATGTTACATTATACTGGACTTAATTAGTAATGTAATTGATTAAGAATTGTGTGTCCACTGTCCTCATAGTGGATGTAAAGGTATGAAGGTTATTACAATTTCCTTATTCCGAGCATGTTGTGAGATATCTACGGGATGTGTTTTGCACCCTGCAATGACAAAAAAACAAATACAGGACTGTAACATGATGGAAGTAACATAGTCAATGCAACTCAGTGATTAACATGATTGTGGCAATTTCAAAATTTTTAAATAGGAAATATGACAGTTTGGGTAACCCACAAAGTTAGTCTGTCTGTCTTTGTATGTCTGGTTTAAACAATTCAGCAAAACAAGTTTAAAGTTCATATATTATGGAGAATTTCATTGTCATTAAAAATACAACCAACCATGTGCGGATAATAAGTGAAAATCATGGTCATATCACAGCATTTCTTTAAGTGTTGAAAGGAAAACAGGGTACAGTATGTATTTTTGGCCTCATTTTTATGAAGAGTAAAACAAAGATTCAGTTCGACTTTAATATGTTTTTACTAAAAATAAAATTATTTATTCATATCAAGTGTTTTTCTGACTTTTTTTGGTAACTTTTTAAGTAAAGCCAAGATGATTAATCTCATCAGATGAAGCTACAATTCACAGATTTAAGTAAACCCAGATTATTCTGCTGCCCTAAAATTTCAACATTAAAAAAAATTCTCAAAGGGCAAAAGCTTGTACTTCTGTGTTTCTGCAATGTACTTTTATTTCTTTATTGGCCCTTTTAACTTTGCATTATATGTTGAAAATGTTCACATTACAAATCAATGCTTTTCACCAAATTTACTTCTCCAAATTCATGCCCAAGTAAGAATTTATTGAAAAGTGGATCCTTTATTTGATGCATGAGCTCACAATGGCTTGAGCTGTCAGTGAAATGTCCATAAAGAACAAGAGCAATTAGAATTAGTGCAACAAAAATGAAAGAAAGCTCCTCACTCATCCATGCATCAAACTGGCTCTCTTATTTCTTTTTTTAGTCAAATCCTCTTTATGATATACTTGTGAAATATGATTCCATATTTCACATCAAATCTGAATATGTATTACAGCTGTTATTGGTTATTGCCCTGTACATATGTGGATGCACACACCCAGGCATACACACAAAAAGTATATGACACTTCTCACACACGGAGGCCAATCAAACTTAGCTTTCTCCTGGTGCAGCAATCAGCTGTGACAGGCACAGCAATTACTTCAGTTAATTGTGTAATATCAATTATTCCACTTGAACACCATAGCTGCAGACAGACTTTCACACATTAAAACAGATAAAGCAATATATGTGCCGAGTTACATTACGTATGAATGAATATATCTATATTTATGATATTCTGTGTATTTTGGTATCACACTGACACTATTATTAAAAAAGTCACTGTGGAAAAAAAAACCACTGTGTGTTCACACTTCAACAGAATTATTATAAGTAGTAAAATAAACATTTAAAGCAAAATAATTCAGAGATTTAAAGTTAGAAAATGATATCACCAACAATATTTGCATGAACCATGCAAGTTTACCAGGCAGTAACATTGTGTACCTAGACATTTTTTCAACCTAACTCCACTGTCCCTTCTGACAACTCCATTACAACACAATCAGAAGAAAGGGGGGGGCGGTGGGGTGTTACTGGAATAGAAGGAATCCCACCAAGAGATGACAAACAGTAATTCTACAGAGCAAATTGAACCCAGAATCCAATTCCATGGACATATTTTATTCTTCTCAAACCTGATGCAAAAAATTAGCTAGTCAGGAGCAGAATTGCATATGAAGAAACACAAAGTACTTCCACAAACAACTGCAGTAATGTAGCATGGCTACACTATATGGGGAACATACCATTGATTTTCCTTGTTATTTCCAAGATATTCCTGCTATACATTATGTATTGTATATGGGTTTAGATTTGAGAATAGTTTTGTATGTGCTTATTGATTGTACAACACTGGCTTGGTTTATATTACAGATTTAGCACCAAGTCTAGTATATGAATGTTTATAGAGGCAAACAATGCAGTATGTTTCAATTTAAAGTTATGGTAGACATGCCCACTGACATTCTTTAAATTCTATCTACATACAGTATAAATGATCTAATTACACATCAGGTCATTTTGGAATTAGAGAAAGCTAAAAAAGTCTGTTTAATGTCCTGTCAAATAGATTTACATATCAATGGTCTCACATGTACACTACATATACTGTTAGTAATGTGTAGATGTTCAGTTTTAAGTGCATATACTGTACAGTATGAGAGCATAAAAGATTACTCAACTTTCTCACCATGTTGTGTTGTATGCAGTGTCACTGTACCATTTTTATATCATGTGGGATTTTATTTATGGGAATGAGTAAAGTCTGAGTATTAAATGGAGCTCAAAAGCCAGTATTTATGTTCTGTATCCTATTAACAAGCACTTCTGGGCAGTGCTGAGACCTTTCTTACTCCCCACCTTGATAACTAAACTAGGATGGCACATACTTCTGCGGAGGCCAAACTATTCTACACATGTCCATCAAGCTGTTATATTTGCACCAAAAAAAATAAAAAAAAATAAAAAATACAAACACATGTTATATCACAAATATGTTTAATAAGTTGCACCAAGATCCATAGAGTACCTCAACAAAGAAATGTTTGGAAAAACAACAAATTTTGTAATTGTTCTTCCCACCAACAGCAACAGTGAAAGTATATATTCTTGGCTCATACAATAGCTGCACCTCATGGGCTGTCGCATATGAAAGTGCCTGAAATGAATGATATATACTGTAGCTATTCCAGTACAATGGACTGTGCCAATTTGACCTGTTCTTTGTAGATAATCATGTCTTCAGTCCTCAGTGCGTTACACTAGGTAGAGTATACTGTCACTGAATCCTCATCAATGTTGTTAATAAGACTATTTTGTCACTGAGATAAGTTTAATATTTTAATCTGAAGTTGTTAAGAAACAGCCCCACATTTACTGTGATTGCAGCCACTTACTTCATTACTATGCAAGCATATGTTCCTTTGTGACTGTATGCATGTGGACACTTACTGCCTTTCCACCAACATTCATTTGGAGCCTAAATTCAATCAGCTGTCTATTGTTTTTGACTAATGAATTAGTTGAAAGTGGAGTGCCTTCTCCACCAGTTAATCAATCCATTTGATGGTTCAGTAATTGTTTAGCACCATCTCAGGTAATTATGTCATATGAAATACAATGACTGTCATTTGAAGAGAATCTGTGTTTTTGTGTGTTTGTATTTGTATTTGCAATATACCTTCGAGGTCCAGAAAACGTAAAAAATCTATCTTTGTGGGGACATTTTGACCATGAAAGGGCTTTTCATGGTTTTAGGTTTAGAATTGGTTTTAGGTTAGATTTCGGGTAAGGGTTAAGGTTATGCACTTAGTTGTGATGGTTAAGGTTAGGTTAAGGGGCTATGGGAAACAGGTTTTGTCTGTGTGTATCACATAATTTTGCACATGATTGATAGCCTGGGAACACAAAGGAAATGCTTGTATATGTCACTTTATTTCAAATGAATGACATGCATGCGTCTTCAAGCGTCATCAAACGCCATTCATCCAGTCAGAACTTTATATTGCTTTTCCACACCTTTAGTTTCCTCACCTACCTGCAGAGAGGCCTCATCCATGACATCATTATCCTCCACAGGGGCTCCACCTGTGATGCCAACCCCTTGCTCCGTCACCTGAGGGAACCCCACACTGTCGCTCTCCTGGTGCCAAGCAAATTCAATGCGATTAGGCCTTAGTCAGAGCTGCCAATCAGACCAAAGTTGATCTAAATTTGGCATTGCATTATTATATGTTTCATAACAAAGTCAATCTGAAGTCAGTCTATGTGTTCTTTATTCTATGTTTCTACTTCTGAAGATTCTACCATTCTGATATCTCCAGGTGACACTGTTCCACAATGTCTGGTTGATTTTCTTAATCAGCTGCCTTTGCCACATGAGCAGCAAGGGTGTTGGTGGAGATAAAGGCCGGGATTTTTGTACATCTAAATCGTCAATATCAAATGAAACATGTTATAATGACAAATATAAGGCAAATTCTATGCTGTTGAATGCAATAGTCAAGCAATGAATTATACAACATAATAGAAAGCTAGAATGTCAGGATATTCTTTAATAGTTAGCATATTTTAGTAGCCATAGTCCATCCGTGCATCCATTCATCCATCCATCCATCCATCCATCCTGATGGCTTTAAGAGTTACAAAGGCGGTCTTTTTAAGGCTATGTATAAAATCTCATTTTGGGAGGTATTTTAAAAATGCTTTCAGTAGTTTGTCAACTGAAACGGTGTATATTAGGTTTGTCAAATGATATACATGTACTTTTTTCACAAACCTTTTTCTTGATCACAATTAATGGCTGACGTTAAGTAATTATTCTTTTAAAATTGTATTACTAAGCAAGTTTTGTAGTTCATATTAACATTGTAAAACAACTCTTCCCAATCAAGTGTATTTTGATTGGGAAGAGTTCAAGAGATCAAGTTCAAGAGATCAAGTCTATCTTTTGTGTGTTTTATTCTAATTGTGTGTTACTAGCTCAATTGATACTTAGGACTCAGATGAAGAACAGAATATTTTATGAAAGAATCTTGCAGAAAACCAAACAAATCATTGCTATATACAGTAGCAAGCACACTTTTGCTTGCTACTGTATATACAAAATTATATGTATTTTTATTTTTCATTTAGGTTACCTTCTCATTGTGTACCATGTGACATAGCACCATTGCTACCACCTAAGTGGGATTTCACAAAAATACCTCAAATATTAAACATGGAATAGTGATTGAGCTGGAGAAATATCATATTTTTTGTTGGTTTAAATGTGCTAATATATGTATATTTTGTTTGTAGGTTGATCAAAAAGTGGCATTAGTTTGACTCTTGGTCAGCAAGAGTGCCCTTGGGAGGACTGCTGAAATAACCTTTAATGTTTGCATGATACAGGATAAAAAAGGCATTTTGGATCAACAACCTGAAAGCCTACTTCAAACTAGTCCAAGACTTTCTGACTGAATAAAATGATCAAATTACTTTTTAAAGGGCTGTAAAAATATATTCTTAGGAGATCTGTGATTACACAGAACTAGTTTTTAGTCATGTTAAATATATATTAGTCCATCATTTTGATCTGAATAATCTGTACAATTTTTGCATGGATTTGTATATTTATCTATTTTAAGGTGGACTGGCACACATTTTAGTATGTGTCTAATTTCCCTCTACCAGCCATCAGAGTGTCTACTAGATGTAATGTGTCTAAGTTGCAGTTAGGGATAGGCCAGTTTACCCAAAGAAACAAACAAACAAACAAACACATTTCCATCACTATCAACTGTGCCTTGTCCACATGTTTCGGTCATTTCAGTACACTGCTAGATGACGCCATACAATTTTCCATTTTTTATGTCTGTAATAATCATAAATTTAATGGTATGATGAACACTGTTGGTAATGAAGTCATCCAGATGTCTAAATTTTCAGAGGTGGATTCTTACTAGAAGAATGTGCCTACAATAAGACAGAGGGCATCACGTTATTCTCCCTTTATTTGATTATCGGGAGTAAAGCACACCAATTCAATTCTAACGTTGTTTAAATTTCCCTATAATTCAACTTGTGCATGTCATCATATTAACCTTCACTTGCACATCTTAAACATCTGTTCAGTCAGGAACGCTCTCTTCATAATTGGCCCATTGATTGCAACATAGGGAAATACTGTTAGACTTGGCGGTGATGGCCACACTCTTTGTGGGTGAATACTGTGTCCTGCATGAACAAACACAAGGATTTATAAACAAATGTGCCTTTGTGTGTTTTTACCTGGTATTCCTTATGTCGTGGGAACCTAAATGTGTTCACACAGTCACATTATGGAGAAAAAAATCAAGTCCCCATAACGTAAATTACTACATTTTAAGGTGAAGACATGTTTTAAAGTTAGGCTGAAATTAGGGTTAGGTTAAATTTAGGATTAGGGCACTAGCAATTATGATTAAGGTTAGAGTAAGTCTCCAGGAAATTCATGTAAGTAAATGCAATGTCCCCTGAAGTCATGGAAACCTGTGTGTGTGTAATATATACATCTGTTCCTCTTCTAGCAACTTCCTGTCTACGTTTCTTGACAGATAAATCTAAATTCTTTTGTTGGATAGGTGATCATCCAAGTATATCCCATTAATTTTAGGTAAGAATCTACCCACTGGTGATGTCACAAAAAATGTAAAAAAAATTTAGTGAAATTTTCATCTATTACAATGAGCAAAATTGAAAAAAAAGAAAAAAAAAACTAAAGCAAAACTAGAAAAATAAAAAATGAGATTTGGTATGTGTATGCAGCATGAGACACTCTACCAGGTTATGCAGGATCGAATCCAGATTACAGTCTTCCCCGGCCAGTTTAACAATTCCATGCATAATGTGCATGCATAGTAAGATGTGGCAAAGACAGTATATGTTTTAGCCACGTCTTATTATAACATCTTAACAGATCAGGATACATTTTGTCATGCCTATGTAAGATGGTAATAGCTATAAGCTATTTTAAAATGTAGGTGACAAGTGTTTAAACCATGGCAGAGGTCTGCACTCTTTGAGAGCTCTTGTTGAAGCTTCTATTGAGCTTACAGATGTGACTGATGGATGTTTCATGTAATGAATGGACTGGCTTGTCAAAATATTTCAAAGAGCTGGTGGAGAGACTAAAAACAGCCCCATCCCAGTGGCCAAGACCTTAATGATCTCAGCAACCCACAATACTTCCACAGAAAACAATAATAATTAGGGGTGGGCAGTAGATTGCTACCAGGTCTGTGTGTGTGTGTATTTGAGTTTGTGCATTGTGTGTCTGTGTGCAAAGTGCCTGCTATTTAGGGAGTGTTTTCCTCAGGGAAAATAAATCAATGTGTCATGTAATTGCTTGAGTGACCTTTGTTGATAAGAAACGGTAGCCTTTTGAAATCTCTATCCGTCTCTGTCACTTTGACCATCGTCACCTCTCAACCACTGCGTTCGCTCTGTCACAAGCTTTCACATCATTATTTTCTCACACGTACAAAACCCCATGTAGTGACACTTTTTTTTTTTTTTTTTTATCTGAGTGGCCATACAAAATTTCAATCTTAATCACAGACCCAGCCAGCTATCCATTAATTCAATTTTTTTTGTTATAAAAGGCCTGTAAAATGCCTTCTGAAGCGAGTACAATGACCATTTAACAGCCAAAATACTACTATTAATAATAATAAGAGAATTGTAACTATTCTTATTTAAATTTTAATTTAATATAGAATAGTTACAGTAAAGCAAAATCAGTGCAACCATACAAAAGCAGAAAGGCTCAGTATAACTATTAAAAACAATTAGAGGGAGCATCAATCATGTGAATGCTACTTATTTTCACTATTTAGAAACGGAAGTTTCAGTGAGGCCAATGCATCTTTCTCATGTTTGGTTTAGCAGGACCTGCAAAGCAATTCATTTGAGATAGAATCCAGAAATACAGGATGTTGTTTTAGTAAATCATTTGAGCCCCTTACCTTCTTTTAACGTGTGTTAATTTATTGTGGTACTTCAAAAGGTGTGCCCAGGTTTTTTACAAGGCCCTACTACATACTTTGTTCTTATTTCATTCTCACAAAATCTAAATCTCTGCACTTCCCCATATTCGCTTCTTGTTTTTTCCCCCCCCCTCCCTTCTCATCTCATGCCTGACAGCGTTGTCATTTACGGTGGTGTGTTGTGTTAAATCTATCCCCTGCTGTGACAGGAGCCTGTGGAGAAGGAAGGAGAAAAGTGGAGGAGGAGAAATGAACAGAGGAGTGATTTGTCGTTCCAGGTAGTTGCTCCTTTGGGAAGTGTAATAGCCAATGGCTCTTCAAAGTGTCTCCCATCTGTCATAAATGTTCACTGCAGATGGACACATACAACAGCTGAATGCCCGACTGGGGTACAGGTGGCGTTAAACAGTGAAGCAGCATTATAGGATGTGAATGAGGATGTTTGTCTGCTGCTGCATATGTATCATGGGTTAAAATTATTCTTAAAGGTGAGATGTTTTTAGCCCTGGTAGCAAATTCATGTTATCTTGAGTGTAAATAACAGTAAATGCAACAATCTTTTAGTTCACTGCTGCTTTAGTGTTGAATTTAAGGCAAAAGAAAATATATAGAAAAACAAATGCTTACACTTAACAGATTATGATGAATAATTTATATATATATATATATATATATATATATTTGCAATGAAATTATACACTCCATGACTCCATGACACATTTCTCTCTCTCTCTCTTCTTCCAAGCATCTAATTTTCTTATACGGTAAATTCATATCAGCACAAAGACTTGGGACAAACCATGTTGATAGAAGGTGTTTGAAGATGCTCTTGTAGTGTACTTTTTTTATAGACAAATAATAAAAATCAAAATACAACTGCTCTATGAGTTCATTCATAGCTGTTAGCCATGAATGTTTTTAGTCAGTCTTACTTTTTTCAAGTTGCAATGTGCGCAATATTTTTTGTTTCATCTAATTTAATTGATCAGGGTTTTAAAATCATTCACTTGGAGTTGAGGTTGAACAAAGGACTGAAGTCAAAGATGCAGAATAGTTAGAACTATAACACAATCACTGAGATCCACTGTGTCGTTTTCTTCTCTCTGCAAATCATTTCAAGTACAGATGACACGGACGTGACAAATAAAACACAGGGCAGCACACCAACCACTGGCAATGGGAATAGTGTTCATCACATATTTTAGTAGCTTCACCCGGGTTCATAAATCCTTAGTATTTAATTGTGAATGAGACTGTAGATACATTTACCCCAACTGCTGCCCTGTCTGCCTGTGTTTCACCCAATAAAGTGTTTCTAATAAGGTTTGAATTTATTGTTCTTTCACGTTCACGTTTCACATTCACGTTCAGTTTTACCAAAACTCCATATGTTGCCGCAAACCTCTTTTCATTTTATCATTCACAGACCACACACTCCAAGCATTCATGATATCTAATGGTGAGACTGCAGACTGCAATAAGCAGATGCTTCCTTTTAGCTTTCACTTTTCCCAACATGTCAAGAATCTGTAGTGGACTTTGCATACCAGAAAGGATGTTGCTCTTCATTTGCTTAGCTTTCATTTCAAAACAAAAAAGAAATGATTTGTCAGTTCAGCTGCTGTAGAAACATATTGACACAAGATAGTGGCCTCAGTAAAGCAACTTCTTTAACTAAAGAAAATGGATATACTGAGGCTTTAAAGCATATTCAGTCTCTGCCAACAGATTATTGTAAGTTTTTCTTGTAATTTTTACATGTTAATTGTTAAGCTTTTCAATGTTTTGGTGCCGGCTGCATCTGGCATCCATGTCTTTGTGTGGTTTTGTGAAGCATCTGCAATATTTATTGTAATGGCTTAATGGCTAAGATGTAAACTGGCCGGGGAAGACTCCTATTATACAGCAAATAGATACAAGGATAATAACACTGTCACCTTGCTTTACACTTTAGCTCTCCTCCAGTACTTTTCTTAATACTTCCAGTCTCACACGTTTCCCTTTATTTCCTTTCTTCTCCTTACTCCTGTAACTTCTTCTGCCTTGATTCACCATTTGTTTCTTAACCATTTGTTTCTTAAATGTGCATGGCTGCACATTTCAATAATTGGCATTGCTGCAAAAAAAGTCCCCGCTTCTGTATTATCGCTTTATTTGTCATATTTTCTCAGATATTGTTAAAAGCACATCTTCTTTTTTGCATATTTGTTGTATAGCAATTAAGCCAAAATATGTTTTAGTTTCCTCAAAAAGACCCCTAATGTGCAATAGCACCTTCTCTACATCAGCAGCTTCACATCTTTTACAAGCAACTTCCAATTAAAGTGATTGGGCCAGAGCCAGCTTTACATTTCTTTTTCTTTTTTTTTAGCAGAATAAATGTTTCACCATAGGAAAAGATAGGTGTCTGGAAATTTATAGCATATCTCAGTTTTGTTCTGAAACTGATAAAAGCTGAAACATGGCAGAGCAGAAAGAGATAACAGTAAGAGAGGAAGGAAATGAGAAAAGAAAATGAGCAGGAGGGAGGAGAGGAAAGTCAAGAGGGATTTGATCAAAACCAAACACAATGGTGCCACCTGCCACCGGGTCTTTGAAATATACAGTATGCTCACTCTACACACACACATATTCACACATCCCCAAACACACACACATACACACCACCTGTCCTTGTGTTTGTGGAACTGTTTAAGCAAGTTGAGCAATGAGCTGCCTCACTCATCTCCAGCGTAAACAAGAGCAGTTGCTGACGGTTACAGGTCTGTTGGCATAGAACTCTGGAGACTTGGTGTGTGATCAGTTGTTGCATCTCTGTGTGTGTGTGTGTGTAATACTTTGGTTTTGTTGCCTCTTCCAGACCTTGTCAAGACCAGTAGTCCTAGTGGGGACTAAACTTATCACCAATGAGGCAGAACCTGATTTCTGAAGAAATTGTCAAATTTAGGACTGAGATTTGAATTGTGGCTAGGTTAAGGTAAGGGTTCGGCATTAAGTGAATATGGTTAAAGTTAGGGGTAACGCTTTGTTTAGCCTGTCCAGATGAATGAAAGTCAATGCAGAAAATCTGTACAAACCTGTTTGCGCGTGTGTGTGTGTGTCGGGGGAGAAAATAAGGACTGGAGAGGGAAAAAGAAGGAGCCATGGCAAAAAAATGACTCTACTCATCGCAGGTGGCTAATGAGACCAAGGCTCACTTTGCATTTGCACACACACACACATGAAGAGAGGGAGAGAGAGAGAGAGAGAGAGGGAGGGAGGGAGGGAGAGACTGGTTTCCATGACTTCAGAGGACATTGCATGGACTTACATTCATTACTACTGCCCAAACCCTGACCTCAGCCTAATTTTGAAACTTTTCTTCATCTAAAATGTAGTAATTTAGTTTATTGGGACTTGATTTTGGTCCCATAATGAAGACCCATAATCTTTTTGATGGAAATTGTTCCTTTTTATTATCTCTCTCTGATACAAGTTGACCTATGATTAACTTGGTTGAGCATAATACAAAATAGGCCACAAATCAGAACTGGGTTATTGTCACCTCCAAAGCATTCACTGAAGCAAAACACCCAATCCAACAGATCAATCATTGGAGTATCCCACATTTCAGACACACAAGTGAAGTCGTGAAGAAGCACTCACTGGCTGAACAAAAGGGAGACAGACATTTTTGGTCAAATTGATCAAATGAAGACTTTTTATATTGGTCACTTTGCCTGAGGCAGCTAAAGATGACGACAAGCTCTCTGATTCCAGTCACACTTTAGATTTAGATTAGATTTAGATTCAGTTCTATTGTCAATCTCTCTGTATCCCTTTAGTCATCTCCCTTCATTTAGTCTACTTCCTCCTTTATCTACAAACTACCCTACTATTCATCAACATTGTAAAATACATCCAAAAAATAATAATACATGTTCTTTTTTCCATCCAAAGCTCCATTAGTTTCATGTTTTGCATTAGTTTTACCTAAATACATTTGATGGGAATTTTGCGACGTTACAGTGATTGAAGATTTAAGAGTCATTTATTGGCATGATGATCATAGAATGACCATAGCAAGCAATTTACAGTCGTACTGACTTCTGACGTGCTAAGTATGAGGATATAAAGTCTTTCCTCAATATGAAACTCCCATCAAAGATGGCAAAGCTTTTATCCGTCCTTCCAATTAGGCTAGAAAATCTCCTCAGTTAAGTCAACATTTATACTAATCATGTCCAGACAGCATTAAAATTCTTTTGAAGAAAGTCTAATAACCTACGTTTTAGCTTCAGAAGATCCAAGTAACTCCTTTGAAAGTCATCCTAAATATCATTGTGCAGAGGCAAATGCTTCCAGTCAATATAGTTATGAGCAGCTCAGGTCACATTTGTCTGTCAACCGTGCCTGATCGTGTACTTTGCACATGAACACACACACAAACACACATATAAACAAATTCCCACCAATCTCTTAATGTTTTTACTGTGTGTAAATTATCTATTTATTTATTTACAGTCTTTTCTTGACCTGAAATTTTGTGGACAGTTAATCCGATCTTGAATCTACCAAGCCCTACAAATATGGACTTCATGTTTGAAAATGACCCAAGCAATTTGGTAATCTATGCTAAGTTTGTTTTGTCTTATGCCCTGGAGTTTTTCCCTCTCCAGTGTTGCCAAGTGCTTGCTCATTGTGTTCCTGTTGGGTTTCTCTATAATTGTAAGATCTTGACCTTTACCATGTACAGTGCCTTGAATTGATTTAAATTGAATAGATTATAACAAATATGGCAAAAGTGGGCAACTGACCTGTTGCCCTGCAGCTGACAGGGGGCCCCCAAGATTGAGTGAATACAATAGCCCACATCAGTTACAAACTGGAAAACTGTATAAACTTATAGTCTTACATTAATTTGTCATAGTCAAAACAAGATATGATGTGGATAAGATTTTGTTGTGGATATATTAGTTACATTAAGTATTTACAGTAATTTGTAGCATCAGAAAAGTGGTTCGTTCACAGAGTAGTGCTAACAAAAACAAGTTTGTCAGTAGAGCAGCCTCGACCTTGGACAGGGTATTGGTCTGGTTTAATATAGGACTCCCATGTCCATTTTGCTTGGGGTCCCCAAAGACCCTTGAATTCTGCTGGCCCTAAAATGCAATTGTTACCATTGTTACTGCTTTCTTTGCCCGTTTACAGATATTACTTGAACACAACTTGAACTGAGTATATTTAAAAATGTCAAGCCCCAATAGCTTCAGATTGGCAATGTATGTTCTATTGTGCAGAGGATGCAAACTGTTGAGAAAAGCATCTTTGTGAAAACTGTCATAAGTCAGTCTCATCTAATGTGAGTGGCTAACAAAAACGGATATAAAAACTATGTAAGAAATTGTATAAGCTGATACAAATAAGGTTGTATAAGCTGATACAAATAAGGGTAAGCTGATACAAATAGACAGTCCAAGCAAATGAAGCTGAAAAAAAATAGTTTCAGGCTCAAAATATTTTTTAAATTATTCTCAAGAGAATTAAGACTTGAAACACATGGGAGGTAGTGTAAAGTTGAATAGGTGACCTTACCCAAAAAATATCCCATTGTTGCACCAGTAAACACACACACATATACACATACACCCATACAGTATATGAAGCTACCCCATCACACAATCATCCTACCATCCCATCCTCCCACCACTACCACCACCACCAATCCAAACTTAAGTGGAAAGCTACACACCAGTGGCTTTGTTCTGAGCTAGTGCAAAAATCTTTAATGTATTTTGGTTGCAAGTGGCTGCTGGTGTTTGGACCTTTAGATTGCCTCAGACTCCACTGTTGTCACAGTACAGAGGTCAGCCCAATACCTTAACTCTCCAGGGCAGAAAGAACACAAACCATGTCAGGCCAATAACACACATTGGCACACATGCATCGGCACTGATATACACACATAGACACAGGCACTAAACATAGATGCTCACATAATCCTCATTCATTTTAGTGTCTCTAATGAACTCTCTTTGCACTTCACATCAATTAGCAAAGCTTTGCGCAAGTGTTTACCCTGACCTTTCTTGGTGAAATTGAATGTTGTGTAGAAAACTCTGTGTGGCATGTCAGTGTGACCTGTCTTATACATTTAGTGTGGTATAATGTGATATTTTTTTAAGTTTCCAGCTGTAGCTTTAGTTCTTAAAAAGAATACAAACCAATATTGTGGCTTGGCATATGTACATTATATATTATACATATAAGATACTAAACACTCAGGCTCATTAAAGTGAAATTATTTACACAACGAATAAGCATATTTTCTATACAGCATTGCCACCAAATTTTACTAAAGAAAACTGAGGAATGGGTTAACCCTTGCCATTTTATATGCATAGGCCCCATATGATTTAATAATCTCTGACTGGATGGTTACATATCATTCATATAGTTTTTAATCCACAGAGGTCAAACCTAAAAACCATGTAGACTGTTATGTGTAGAAAACCTGTTATATGTGCCGTTCGACAGTGTTTCTGCTTTTTAGAACAATTCATTTCAATTCATGTACATTTTATTACAACTTGCATTATCTCTAGGCACTGTTTTTACAATACAGAGAGAGGAGAAAGGATAGTGGAGAGGTGAGATAGAAACAGAAAAGAAACATCAGTTGTTTAGTTTTTACAAGTTTAGACAGGACAGTTCTGATTCAGTTACTGTATGTCATGTGTATAGAACTACAATCTAATTTATACAAGTAGCAGCAGAAATTGTTGATAAGAAATTATACTAATATCAACTTTAATCATAGCAAGTGCAATAATACTTCTGCTAGTGATATTAGTAATTGTATCCAAACTGGAACTGGATCCTGCAGCCTGTAAGATGAGGAAAGGCACAAACTTGGGTGATAAAGAACAAGGTTAATGACATAAAATAAAGTCATATTCATACCCTGAGTGTGAGAGAGTGGGTGCACCATAGGAATTCTCCAAGCAGATACCTTTCCAAAAAAAGCAATGCCCCATCACTGCCATTTATATATTGCAGTTACTGCCCATACCAAAGACTAGACCTACATGTAGACCTACATTGTACACACTTACTCATTTCCAGTTCACATGCATTAAAATGTAGTGTGCAACAGTCTACCAAAGACACAGCAATGAGCAGTGCTCAAGTAAAACAAACATCTGATCTTTCAGTGCGTTCATTATCACACTTGTAAAAGCTACAGTCAGATTATGATCAAACGTGTAGCTCAGAGAGCAGCAGCTCAAGTGCTGTGTATGTGCAAAGTTACCATACAAACCTGGGTGACACCTGGGTTCTGCAAAAAAGAACATGAGCATTTCACACAGCAAAGAGACCATTAAAGGGCTTATCGATGTCCCACATCCCACAACATAGTGTGATTCTTTATCTGTGCTCATCTGCTAAGACAGTGGATTTCTCTTATCAGGTCTCTTATCCTATCATCTGTTAGATCACAGAGGGGAACAATTACAGAGAGACACAAAGCCAGAGATAGACGGTAAAAGACTACCCAATTAACCAAAACATCTCCAGCCTAATTAATAGTAATTCCGCCTATCAGGGTAAGTAATGGCTAAATAGCTGAGTGCAGTTAATATAATGGAGATTTGCCTACAGGTCCTTAGACTTTTAAAGTTGTTGGACACTCCTAAGCAATGCACCTAGTAATTGTACAAGTTAATACTTGCAACTACACTCCCGCACAAATGCCACTGCTATGAATAATTCAGATAGTGTCTGTAACATTGAAGGCAAGACAGTGTCAAGACCCAATTTCCATAAACAATGAGATTCTTTCTGTGGCTGAAGTAATTTGAAATAGTTGTGAACAATATGGATCTATTTTATATAACTACCATCTGCTAAAGGAGGCACACTCACATGTTTCTCTTACTCATTCAGTAAGCTGAAGCAGCCTTGCAATCACTCAACAATGATCATTGTAGGAAAATGTCTGAAAAATAGAAAAAAAATATGCTAAATAAACACATCAAACACACACCACACTCAAGAAGCATCCAATCAATACTTCATTTGTAACGCCTGCTACAAATAAAGGCACAAAAGGTCTGCAACATTGTGATCAATATGCTGGTATTTCACTTAAATAAGGTGCGTTGTAATTTGATTGTCAGTTTTCCTAAGTACGGATTTCAATTTAGGTAATTTTGCATGCAATCTACCCAGCATGAACCCATGTCCTTCAACCTATACATGTTAGAAGTGATTGCTGCAGAAATTTGTACAATGTTTACAGTGTACAAATATAGAAAAACAAATTATTCAATGTTTTTCACATGACAGCGAAACACAACATTCTTTGTGACTGCTACAAACAACGGGACAACGGTTAAAAAATGTGTCTTTTTTTGAAAAGGGTTATTTGACAAAGCGTGTTTCTTTATTCTTGTGATTTATTCGCAGCATTGTTTTATAAATATAGATGTTATATAACCTTTGATTGACTTTGTTTAAAATTTTTGATGTTGACACCTTATTTAAGTGAAATACAAGCTGCTTTTAAAATCACAATCATGTTTAAGACATAACTGAGCCACCAAAACAAATGTAAATCAGCATTTAAGGAGCAGACATATCCATGAGACACGGACATTTCTCAAACTATAGGGGATGTGGTTGTACCGTTTACAAATGTTGACATAGCATCCCCCTGCTATGTCAACAGAAATATATAAAGAGAAAAAAACTAAACTTTGAAGAGTGCTGCAGAGGACAGTATAATCCTAAAAACACACTAACAGTCCAGAGAACAAGATCACAACAGCTTAGTTTATTTGTAGCCCTTTTCCTCTGATTTCATGCCCTGTCAACTTCTAGTGGGGTTGCCCAAAGACATAACAAAATCTGTATTTTGTTTACACTTGGCCTATTTCCTACTTAGTGGCACACAGCCAGTTTACATAAACCCTCAACATCAGGCTGTTTTACCTGCAATGTATTTCACATCTTAGCCAAATTACATGTTGTAATGTATTATCACACTTTGACACGTCCCATTTGCCCCTACTAATGGTATAGTGAAGGACACAGAGCACGGACCCGGACTTAATTAGAAAAATCAGCAGACAGCCTTTTAATCTTAAAACCCTCTTCATCATGTTGTTGTCGGGTGACTTTGGAGTTAAACTTTAACCGTTACTGCCACCTGCCCTTTTAATCAACAGATGCCTGTTAAAATCTGCGACAGTAGTATACAGGGGTCATACAAAGCAACGGTTAAAAATAATATCAGGCAGAGATGAAGCAACAGAACCAACTTGGTCTAGGATTAGCTGTCCTATCTGATTTGAAAGTGTATGGCAGCAGATTGCTCCTAACAAACGGATCTGGCACGTAGAGCATACAAATTGACTCAACAGTCAAATTTAGCTGATGCATGGTCAATGAACTGACATTCACCAATGTATTTTACTTGGCATAGACTCCCTATATCTGTCCACACCCTTGATTGTGCGACGTGTATATACATCAGCTGCTCGGACATTCATAATATCAAATGTCTGCTCTATATATATGGAGAAAGTGTATTATGGTGTTTTTTAGAGCCTCAATTTCTTACACCAAACCAAAACATTCCAAAACATTCACAAAAAAAGTGGAATTTTCACATTTACAAATTCATATTCTTTTCCACAATGTTGTGAATTGTCTGAAAGTTAGAGTGGATGGCATCACACCCTAGAGTGGAGAGAGATTGTTAAACTTATGATGAGGGTCAGGTATAAAAACATATTTAGAAGTTTTACTTGTGCCTACTGTATGTGTTTACTGTAGGTCATAGACATTTAAGAAAGCAAAACCTATCATTATTTTCCCATATCATGTTGGTGTTTTATCTCTCACAGCGGGCTAGCTGTTATCGAAGTAAAAGTTTAAAAAAAAAGTAAGGATAATTGCATTCTAGATGTTTAGTCTGAAGGAGAGGTTTCTTACCTGGTCCGATCAGTCACAACAACAGAAATACAGTATTAATTTGTATAATGTTAGCATCTCTTTAGATTACTTTCATTTTATAAATGACAACATCAGTTTGATGTGCTATCTCATTAAAGTATCTCATTATAACAGTTCTTGCCTGAGTAGCATCAGCTGTAAACCAGTTACTTGTATAGATAAACACATGCTATTATTAAACATAGTAGGAATACAATAACATGCACTCCATTGTAATTTTATCTATCAAACAAACACTTTATTTTCTCTTTGTGTTTTATGTGCACAGACCTGTGCTGGAGATGACTCTGGATGATTACAGAGATCTAACAGCACAGCTGCTGGAGGGACAACCAGGTCTAGTCTTGGTGATGCATCAGTGCAGGTGTACCAGGGGTAAAATGGCGTTCTTGTGCCAACTGTAGGGACATGTCTATGGACCAGGAGAGGAAACTCTGAGGCCAGGTTCCAAACTTGTAAACCAATTCCACACGTCTCCCAGTACTGCCTTGAAAAAGGTTGTTGTGAATTCACTGACAGTACTGGAATGATCATATTGTGTTAGGAGAAACCAGAGAGCCTGTAGATGATAACTGGAAGTACTGATATCCTGCCTGTAGATATTTCATCTTTTCATTTCAATTCAGTTCTATTTATATAGCACCAATTCATAACATACATTATTTTAAGGCACTTTACATAATAAGGTCAAGAGCCTTTGAAACTGGAGGAAATAAATAATTACAGATAAACAGATATGCATGCTATATTCATGTCAATAATATCAAATGTAAATAACTATACAGTAACAGAAAGAAACAGTCGGAAAGGCACCACGATTCAGTGGTTTACTGTATTGTTGTTGAGTCAGAGTCCACATCAGCAGTTGTCTGGAAGCCAGGTCCTGTTGAAGACAGTGACTTTACATATTAGGATCAACTCAGTGTATGATTGTTGTTGATGTGCTGCAATAAAGGCAGGCAAATGTCTGTCACTTACCCAGACGTCTCCTGACTTGTGTCTGCACCAACGGTGATGTGGATGGTGCAGAAATGGGTGGAACTAAACCGAGCTGCACGGCGTCACCTGGTCAAAGGCTCTGATTTTGAGGCTGTCCCCACTCCAATGTTGAGGCGTCCTCTGCACAATCCTGGCTTGTGGCTCAGGGATATAATTACAGGTCTTTTTCTCTTCCCTCAGGGTGTATGTGTTATATCTGCTGGTGCTTTTCTGTAATTACAAACATTTTAATTCAATATCTGTTCCTATACAAGGACATACGACATTGAGTGAGGTCAACAAATATTGCTTGCGTAGAAAACAGTTATACAATAGACCAACAGAGAGAAAGGAAACATTTCACTCTTCTCATGCGAAGACTTTTTATCTTCGACATTAGCTCAGATTTCCCAGAAGGGTGACAGTAGTTCAGCACTGGAGCTTTAAAGAGCTCACACCTAAAGATGTTATGTAGAATCCTAATGAAATTAGTAACAATATGACTGTAACCTGAGAGTTTACATACTCTATTATTTTTTTTATTTATTTATTTTTCCTTTGGATATGAGAGGCAGATAATGTCAATTTATTAAAAAAAAGAATGACAGACTTTAAAAGAACGGGCTCTCTGATCACTGTCAGTGCTGTTACATCAGAAATATATCTGAAATCACTGACTGATGTCACCACAATATGAACTTTCAAACTTTTAAGTAAGTTGTGTCTTAAGTGAGGTGACATTCAGAAAGAATGAATGTTTTGATCTCATCAGACCTTGATTTGATACTGCAGAAGAAATCACCTAAATAAGGAATTTCCATCTCTTTGATGTGCACGTTTCTCCCTGTCTTCTTGAAACTCCTTTGCATTTAAGTAAATGAGAGAGACTCTTTGCAGTCTACCAACATGTATAGTGAGCAACTCCAGAGAGAAAGCAAGGTGCTTCAACACCTTGCACATTCTTAGTTAAAAATAGTGTTCTTCAGCAAACGAAAAAGGTTATCCAATTAAAAGTAATGAGAAGAAAGTAATGCCTGAGAGGAGGAGTGGATGCACTGGTTTTTTTTCCAGGAAAATAAATAAATAAATTATGACAGGAAGTAGCCCATGGCATCCATTATTGAATTATTCAACATGTTATCCCCTTAATCTACATCCCCCTGGTGTTCCCCATCCTTCTTTTATCATATCTTAGCATAAAAATTGACACTTCAAAGTTTTAACTTAACTAGTTTAGAGAAAGGTGTGGCAATGTGAAATAAGACAGGAATAAAGATGTGACTACCAGATGCAGAAATTGCTCTCCAGAAGACACTGAATAGAAAATGGAGAACAAAACATATGGTCCACAAATCGAACCAAATTTATTGGGCAAATATTTTGTCACATTTGTATTGTATTACATGCTTACCATCTATAATGCTACGGGAATATTAGGTTGTGGTTTCTTGACATAAGCAATATGGTGCTAATGTTCCAGTTCGGTGCCATTACTTAATTGTAAAAATGGGTGCTATATCACGGTGTAAATACAAGAACATGCATCAAAGCTTTCAGTCATTCATTTCCAAAATGCCGAAGATCACAGAATTTGACAAAACATTAAATCATAATTTTGTATCCACAAAGCCTGAAAAAAACGACTTTTGCACTGTGGCTCAGAACTAATGACTGTGTATACAGTCTGTACAAAATTTGCAGCCAAAATATCCCACATATGTGATCCTAGTTTGCCTAGTTTGGTAACAACATTTAGAGCGAGAGACTGTGCAGATTGCTGAGTAGAGCAACAATCCTATCTCCAAACATAGAGGAGGAGGGGTTTATGACCTACACTGTAGCCAGCAGCAACCAGGGAGTGACTGCTCTGTTTTTGCTGCACATTTGAAGAGACACAGTCTCTGGTGCTGTCACTGGCTCCAATGTCTACTCATTTGAAGAACTTCTCTATTCACTGATTGTTGTGCAGTTTGTGTGTATTGTGTGCATATAGGTCCACTATATACACACAATACATTTTACTAATGTTTTGTTTGACATAATAATTTTACATTTAATCAAAATGCTAATATATAATTGTTTTCACATATAATTTAATATTTTTCTTTTCAGTATGTTGTGTTTGTTTTAGATAGGATTTTAGGTTCGGACCGTTTCAGTAGGTCTACCATAAAGGAGAGAATATGGGCGCACTTCACATTTAGGCGTGGCTGATTTGACCACGCAAAGCCAAATGACGGCTGGCTTGACCGCAGTTAAGCTAGACAGGTGTCACCTCCGAGTGCAAGCGTGTGCAAGCGCTTGCAGAAAAGTCTGTTTCTGATTTGATTGTTTAAGTTACGTATCTTCATGTTGCAGCATTATATTTTATCCGTTTTACAATTAGGGGTGAGGAGGACAGATTGTGTCCCCACCAGGGACAAAAATAATTCAGCAGAGGCAGGGACAAATAGGCGGGAGGCGGAGGGCAGCAAACCCAGCGAATCGCACCCAGAATCTACAGTAGACAGGTTCAGACCTTACCAACCATTTGCGCTTGTTTTCAGTCTTTTCATTTAACGTGCCATTGAAAAAGCAGTGACACTTTAATGTCGTCTGTGTGTTTGCTTTGTTATACTGTTATATCCTCTGAAGTCTGACAGATGAATCAAAGAAAACAAGAGAGTATGACGGCTCCAAGATATGCACACAGAGTTAATCAAAGCAACACTTAAATGGTCTGTATGTATATAAAAGATCCGTGGTGTAAATCAGTTCTGTGCAGCTGCCAGGGACAGATGTAGATGGAGTCTATGAGGGCCAAAAACGTCTTGGAAAAAAAGGAATCTACAGAAAAGAGAGGTTTTGAAATGCATGTGATTGATGAGCCACAAGTAAATGAAAAACCAGGACACATCAGGAACGACACCTACCTACAATGTGAGAAGATATTGCAGAAAGGAGGAGGGGAAGTGAACTGTTGTATGTCTTGCTGTCAAAAGTGGAGCAGAGTTGTTGCCTCCTACATTCTCTGTTTTCACCTCTGTCACCCTCTTTTACTTCCTCTAATAGTCTTACTCTCTCCTCTGTGCCCTTATTTCTCCCATTTATCTTGTTTCTTTACACACCATTTTTTAACTGTGCAATCCCACCTCTTCTCTTATCTGCCAAATATCTTCCATGCCTCTTCGACTTTCCGTTCAATCTTTATTTCCATCCTCTTTGCTTTCTCTGTTTGGCTCTCTGTTTTTCACTAAGTTTGTCTCTCCTGCCCTCTAACTCTTTTTCAACTACCTTACTTTGAGTTTCTATCTTTCCCCTCCCTCTGTCAAACAAGTCTCTGCCTATTTTGTTCCTCTCCAGGTTCCTCTCCACTCCCTATAGTCCGCTGCATTATTTAGATGAACATCTTTTATTCCTTTTACTGTCCTCAACAATTTGTGATTTCTATAGGAGATGATGGAAAAGGGAATAAACCAAGTCCTCAATTTCTCCAGACTTTTTTTCTCATGTAAGTCACTCATTGACATAATGAGTTCCTTATCCCCATACAGTTTATTTCTATTGCAAACAAGCATTCCAATAGAAAGCAACTCCTCACACAGCCTGCATTGCCAGCATGCATCTAAGCTAAACAGATCATCTCACCTCACAAACTCTTTCTCACCACTCATTTAAAAAAAAAAGCATCACAAAATTCAAGGGGTAAAATCTACGTTTTTTTCCATCATTTTTTTATTGTGTGTGTTTTTAATTGGTGATTTGGTGGTCACTGAATGCATTTTGTGTGAAAACAATAAAAAGTGATTCATAGTTTGCTTAACATACTGTACATAGACTTTTGTTTTGCTGACTGTGAAGACTTCTGACAGTGTGACTTGTTTTGACCAGTGCTTGTTAGCAACTGAATTGCAAACCCCAACCCTCACTCTAACCCCAGAACCCTAACCCTCACACGCACAGGCACACATCACTTCTGTACTATGGCAAGTGGCAGCCTTTGTAATGGAGCCAATGCCAGGAAAGGAGCTTAACTCTCAAAACCTTGGACAGCACTCTCTCAAAAGCTTAGACCGCAAGACCATTCATGTGTGTTTGTGTGTCTGGTATTCCTTATGTTGTGGGACCTAAATTTGTTTACACAGTCACATTATGGGGACTTGTTTTCCTTATGGGGACAGAAATAAAGTCCCCATAACGTAAATTACTACATTTTAAAATGAAGACATGTTTTAAAGTTAGGCTGAGGTAAGGGTTAGGGTTAGTGCACTAGTAATTTTGGTTAAGGTTAGAGTAAGTCTCCAGGAAATTAATGTAAGTCAATACAATGTCCTCTGAAGTCATGGGAATATGTGTGTGTGTGAGAGAGAGAGTTTTTGCCTTACAGCCTATGACAGACATGTATCAGAAGAAAAGCTTCATTCAACAGTACAGCATGGGCTGTTATTACATTGTCCATCTATAAAGCTGCTGCAGATGTGCAATGGCATGGCATTCTGGGTACCTGCATGTAAAATCAAACTACTCATTTACTAGTCATTTTATACCATAAGACAGATGACATAGTGATGTGCTAATTTTCACAAAATCAAACCCCATATATCACCTTAGTTACAGCTACAATTTTATATAATACCCAGTAGTGGTGGTGTCTGCCTTCACAAATGAGGGATTCACAACAAAACATGAGAATTGCATGCATTTAAAAGAACACAATTCAATTGCAACGATACCAGCTTGTTAATTGTCTAGCAGTTTTGCAGCACTTTATTGCACCTCTGCAAACTCAGATCATGGGCCCTACCTTACACCTGGCATAAAATGGTGCAAACCACAGCACAAGTATCATTGGTAGTTTCCAACCGGTGTAGCTGTCATTTTCATCCCCAGCTAAAGATGAGGTGTGGTCAGGTGCAATGTTGGTGGATTGTTAACTTGAGGCCGCAGAGAGCCACTGCACGATTGAACAACAAAAACCTGGTCTAAAGTCAATGGCGCACTATTTTCATGTGAATTGAAGTGGCACATTTAAATTCCACATACACTCTTCTTGTGTCACAAGGACATGCTCCTCCTCCTCTTCACCTTCCTCATCTGTTAAATGCATTTTGTATGTCAGTGCATTTATCCTGCAGTCTAAAGGATTGCTGATGGGACAGAGGGTTGGTAGATGTTGGAGGCAGAGGGTCCACCAGCCAAGGACAACATACTCATTAGTACAGGGGGTTGCTGGCTGCTGGGACTGCAGTCTCCTTCTGTGTGCAAAAGTACACAGACACATGAGCGCAATCTTCAGATGTCAACTGTGAGGTTACAGGACTCATCTCTGCTACTGTACTTCTGTCTCTTCCTCCTCTCATACGTATCACAGCTTCACATCATGTGAGACTGTGCACTCCTTTCTCATTGCCATTGCCATTTTTTTTTTAATTTTGCATTAATTAATTAATTAAGTAATTAAATTTGCATATCCTCAGCACATAATTTTTCACTTTCCTGCATTCACCATTTAAATAGCAATGCACCAGACACAGGCAAACAAGCAAAAATCTCACTCACTCATCTTTCACTTTATTCTCCACATGAGGGTCATGGGACATAGGTACACCCTGGACAGGTTGCCAGTCCATCACAGGGCCACATAGAGACAAATAACCATCCACTCTCACTGTCACACCGATGGGCAATTTAGAGTTTGCCTAATTTGTGGATTTACCTAATCCTCAAATCTGCATATTTTTGGACCATGGGAGGAAACCTATGGTGAAACACTGCAAACTCCATTCAGAAAGGCCCTTGTTTCGACTGGATCATGAACCCAGGTCTTCTATCTGAGCAGGCAAATGTGCTAACCACTACACCAACCTTGTGGCCCAAGCAAAACTCTGATTGGCGTAATTTATGTTACACCCAAAACACACCCATATATACTTCAGACACTGAATTCTTTCTGCCTTTTGCCTCATTTTGCACAGAGATTTTGTGACATGTAAATAGCAAATTTGGAACTGCTTCCTCCACTTTTTTTAGACCATGTGCTTTAGTTTGTATAAATAGGGTCCCGAGTAATGTGTAAGCACACAACTAGCACAACAACAAAGCAGAGAAAACATAAAAAGGACATTTTTATTGTAAGCAGTCGCCATTTTCACCACTTTGTACAGTGTATTATGGTTTTGTTTTTTGTAATTGTTGAAAAAAAGTAACAGAGGATGAGGAAGCAGTCACAGTGAGCTGTTGGATGAAGAACCTCAGGTGACAGGTTGCAAACATTCAACTCCTTAACAAAAAGGAGTGAGTTGCACTATAAGCGAGTCATGCTGCGTGCAGCTGTGTGAAATCAAATTGCGGTTGCAATTATTTGTTCTGCTTCTCTGTTAACAAGGTGATCTTGGCTGTACTGTGAACATACTGTTGGTTACAACTGGTTCCCTGTTCTTTTTCTGACTCAAGCAGTGTCTGTTGTTGTGTTCAATCACACATGCTGTTAGAATATAACCATGGGGGTGTCCAATTTAACTATGATGGAAAACTTTAGGATGTCTTCTGTGTTGTCACCGTCTACAGACACCATTGGCTTACAAAAACATATGAGTACAACCAGGTCTTTCACTTTAATTAAGCAGATCGATTCTGTCAGCTAAAACTATCCACCTAAACATATTATAAAGTCTGTGCAAATTAACTAAAATGCACATACAGCCAGATATTTTATCCATGCATGCACAGTGTACAGTGATATTTATTTTGGCAGTCCATGTTAGAATGCAACTACACTAGCATTAGCTGGCATGTAATGAACAGGGCATGAATATGAAAAATAAATATGACTGTATAAATAAGATGGCATGTCAATATTTCACACTGCATGCACATGATCAGTTTCCTGGCCTGTGTTGCCACTTATTGTTCCTGCCAGCACTACATTTGGCTCTATCAAAAAACCCTAACCCAACACACACATGCACACGTACAAAGACACAACATGGATATGACTAACGTGTTTCTTTTTCTTCTTGCATCAACAATAATACACAACCCTGCAGCTAAATAATGCTTCATATAACACTCCCTTTACTCTGCACAAAGCATATGAACGGAGTTGAATAAATTTCCATGCTTCATTTGCACCAACAAACATTATGAGTGTTCCACATATGGTAAAAAATATGATACATGATTTAAACACCGGACATGTCATAAATATGGTTTAATAAGCCAACATTGTGTGAAAGATGCAAAACACCCATCATACTTCAATTACAATATTATAATCTATCTATCTATCTATCTATCTATCTATCTATCTATCTATCTATCTATCTATCTATCTATCTATCTATCTATCTATCTATCTAAAACACAGGGACTCTTTAATATAGTAAATAATAACAATAACCTCTTAATAATTAATAATGAAAATAATTAGATCAAACCTTCATTATCAAGAGTTGTAAAATAAACCTAAAACCTAATTATTCCTGAAATTGCTGTGCTTTATTGTTTACTGTGGGATGTTTGTTCTTGACATTTCGCTATGTCATATTAGTGTACCTTGTGGTTTTTTTAATCCGACAAGCTTAATTTCTTTCAATTTAATATTGTTAACTTTTTGTTTTTATTGTCTTTTCACAAAATCTGTCTCTCATTTTCATTGTTTCTCTTTGTCATCCTCTCTTCCTTTCTTGTTTTCTTCAGCTCATTCTCTCTCTCACACACACACGCAAACTGCCTGAATGTGTTATGCTAACACATTTTAAGATAGACTCCTGTTGTAATCCTTTGGCAGCGCTGCAATACTCTAATGCATCTGTGGTGCTTGTGGTACCTCCCAGACCGATCAATCTCTGGGATGGCATCAGACCCAAGGTTACACCAGGGTCTCACACAAGCTGCACACAGACTTAAATTTACATGCAGGAGCTTGAAGTTGTTTTTGTGACAATCGTCTGAAGCTGACAAGCCCTACAATTTGTATCACTCACAGAGTTCAAAACCATGATATTAAACCTGATCGACGCATGTAAAGATAATGGGTTTTATTGTACGACCAGTGACACACATGCACACATTCAACGAAACAAACAAACCCTGCCATATGCTATTTGCCTACCAGGCCATGCATGAAATCCAATACACATGCATTATCCTATAGCTGTTTAGGAACAGCTATAGGATAATGCATGTGTATAGGATAATCCAATACACATGCATTATCCTATAGCTGTTCCTAAACATAAAAGCATGTCATCTGTCATAAAGTGAAAACCTTATTATACCAACAGATAAACAAACAATTAAACGTCTTCAAGGTCAGCAACCAAAGGTAGACAAGGATAAGAACTTGTTCCACTGTATCCCCATCCTAGTTACCATGGTTTCTACAGTGATCACGATCTGAGACAGAAGAGGTTTATGTGTTGAGAAAGTTGTCAGACTGCCTGATGGAAGAAACAGAGACATAGGACAATAGATCCTGCTGGGGTTGAGATTTTCCCCAAATGACTTTACAGTATGTGACCCTCATAGTCTTTTCTAGAACATGGCCTAGCCCAACAGTCGCCTCTATTTAATCGATTGAACAGGATAGTTTGCCTTTAGGCTGATCATTTCCTTTTTAGTTTGTGTTTTGGAACTTTATAGAAGATTGCATATTCTCATAGTATATTTCTCAGGGTGTATTTTTTGAATTATTTAATTGGATTGCAGTTGCTTTTTATTTTCTGTGCATGTGTGCATATTTTAAAGTTAAATGTAAAATATGTACAACAGTGACCTGTATCATTTAAAACAGTTACTGCTTTTGCTCCCCCCTCCTGGAAAGAATTAGCATATTCACACCAGCATGTCTGTCGTCAAAGGGCTACTGCTGTTATTAACTCCTTTTAAACTCGTGAAATTTGCAATCAAAGCTGAGCAGGTGTCACTCTGGCTACAGACCTCGTGCTGAAACTCTCTCCCTGATCTCTTTCTATTTTTCATTCTCTCCATTTTTATCTATGCTACAGTCAAATTTGCTTTTCACGTAAGGAGCCTTAATACTGGCCAAGAAGTGAATTTGTTGAATAACTTATTTCAGAATGATGTAATGCTGCTTTTATTGCTTTTCCTTCTTGTCATTCACTTTGTTGTTGGCTTGCATTTCACGGTAAATCTACCTGCCATACTGTTCTTTTCACCACGTCCAGTATGTGTTTTGTATTTCTCTCTACTTTTCAGCTCTCGCTCACTCCTACTGAGCACTGTCTCTCCTCTATCCCTGATGAGGCCAGCCCCTCCATGGTGATGAGACAGACATAGGGTGATTAAAGTGGAGTCTCATCTGGTGGGAAAACTGACCTCAATCAGAACTAGTCTACCAAGAGGATGTCCCTCTTTCTGATTCCCTCGATCAATCCCTCCTACTCAGTGTATCACTGACTCTCAGCCGCCATCCTTTATTCTCCCCGACCCACTGACTCACCATGTCAGTGCTCCCCATCTCTAGTTTTCCCTTCCCTGCTTTCTACCCTCATTTCTCATTTTCTTCTATTCACTTTAAGTGATCACACTCAGTTTGTCATCACTGACTGTACTGTGATGGTAATCTATCACTCTCTTTTGAGAAACTCCCAACTTTCTTTTCATCAGCTGTGGGCAAAAAAAGGTATTTAAAGAAAACTCTAGTGGAAAAGGCTGGAGTTCAAAGTTCTGGATTGTCCTCAATATTTTTGATCTATAATTAAGACAGAAACTCACAACAGACCATGTGATGTTTTGATTATATCATTGCATTGCATATCAAGCGGTGTTGTTCAGCCTGGCACGAGGCTGAGGTGGAAAGTATCGTAACATGTAACAATGTTATAAGCATTTTTGTGGCATTTTTAAAAATGGGAACTTAACTTTGTCAGGCCTCAACATGTAGCAGTCAACCACAGCCTCATTAATCAACTGGCCAATCAACCAGCCAACCAATGGTTGATTTGGTTGCTTGTGGTCAAGACAGCCACTGGTACAAAATAGAAGTCTGTAAAACAAAATAGAAGTCTGATTTCATCAGTCAATTGTATTAGGAATACTTTAGAAAATGAGATTGATGCAGTTAAACCATGGGAGACTTCATCTGGTATTCAGAATTGTTCCAGTAACAGCAGAGGCAAGTTGCTAAAGATAGTCATAGTCTTTGCACTGGAAGTGCGCAACTTGTTATCACCTCTGTATATGCATGTTGTAAGACAATCTGTGTTGTCATGGCAACATTTATTCACAAATTAAATAAAACGCTTTCTCATTTTAGCTTTGCCGTTACTACCGAGCATTTGATTGAGCTGAAAATGCTGAGTCCACATGCAGCTGTGTTGAGCATGTTATTAATGGCATCATAAAAAAAGCATAAAAATAAAAATGATTATATGAGTCTAATGAAATCCTCACAAAATACATAAACACATAAGTGTGACAGGTAATGTGACTGGGAGTCATTACTTCTTCATGTATATCTTCAGATGGACTATAGAGTCAGACTCAAGTTGGCCTGGGTGTTCTTCCCTGCAATATTAGAAGAAGCTTGTAAACAGAAGAATAATAAAAAAAAAAGGGACAATCGATTTTGTGCTTGGTAAACTTAAATAATTGGATATTTAGTTAATATTTAAGTTAATGTATGGTATGAATACTTGGAAAGTGCTCAACTTGCTAACAAAGAGCTGCATACTAAACCACAAACCACATAATACTAACAAGCTAAAAGGGGGCATTTCCCCTTCCCTTCAGCTGAGCTCAGGTGGACACACTTCATTCAATAAGTCAAATCCCCGCTAGTGCTTGTACACTGGAACAAAGACAATAGTCCAACTAAGCGTCACATTTGAGCTACAATCATTGCTCAACTTAACTGTGCATGGACTGTCTGACTACTTTCAAAATCTGACCCCACTGTGTATGGATTTTTTGGGTGTGTTTGCGTTTATTTAGGTTGAGAATAGAGGTAGATGATTTAGTTAGTCCATCCATCCATCCATTTTGATGCACTCAATAGTATGAAAAAAAAGGAGTAAAACACAAAATAAACAGACATTTCATTGCCCATTCTGTTTATATGTTGACCTTTCACTGACCTTCCCTCTTTCTGTTTTCTTTATTTTATCAGACCATATAAAAGCAGCTTCCATACTGTATATGCTGTCTTGAATTCCAGTGAGCGTAATTTGGTTTCAAAATTATATGTAGGATTGAATTACATTGCCACCAGAGGCATTTGACTAGCTCTGCTGAACCGGAAGTGATGCAATCACACTGGCCCCATTTCCAGTGATATTTAAATCCTTTTCTGCATGAATGCTCTAGCCAACTGGCAAATCAGTCTTCCTTCTCGTGTGCACGTCTTGATTTGTAAGGAATGTGTAAATGTGTGGGCGTGCTGTTGTGGCAATTTGATGTGATTTGTGAAGATGTGTGTGTGTGTGGTTGTTCTTTGGTGCTTAATCTGCCCTTTGCCAAAGACATGTTATTACTTTCTGAAGCTGAAAAAAAAAAATCTCCCTCAGTTTGCACTGACTCATAATAAGCCTTGTAGTTTTAACCTCCTCTAACGGTAAGAGCTTCCATGAAAGATCCTCTGGTCTATTTGATTCCACCTAAGGAATACAGTAATCTTCAAGAACTGGTTTGCCTATAAGGTAAAAGCAAAACTAAACTATTTGTACCGTGTCCAACACAAGACAAGCGCTGTATGTAAATCGGCTGACACAGTATGAATTTCTTCTAACAAAAACTTACATATGATCAAATAACACTTTCACAACATAATAATAATAATAATAATAATAATAATAATACTGCTGCAAATGCAAGGACTGTTCTTTTTTTCCTTTACTTGTTTCTTGTGAGCCATTTGAGAAAGGTTTTACAATGATGACAATGGTGATTGCGATGATGATTTTAATTGTCACAGTAATGATTGCCACGCCACCTGAAGGGATAGCATGGGTGTTGACAGATGTGTTTTAATGGCATTCATTAATCATAATCATTCACTTTTAAATAAAATGTCTCTCTAGTGCAGATTAATGTTCCTTTTTTTTTTGCTCATGCCCTTTGCAATGATCTAAAGGATAACTAGTTGTCATCTGCACCACCATCGCACCTTTGCTACTCCCATTAATGTTATAGGACTCCTCAGATGCTTCACTGTCATGCTTTTAATGAAGTATATGTGATGCACTGTACATTTCTTTTTCCTGGTTCTTTTTAGTTAGTGTCGCTTCATACTGTGCTGGCTTGTTCATATCAATATACTGTATTTTGTACACTGATCAGCCACAAAACAAACTACTGTGAAAGTTGTCAGTTTCATATAATATTGCTAATTTGTTAATATCTTGTTAATATAATAATCAACAGATCTTTTCTCTGTCTGTTGTTTCTAGGAACCACGCACTTCACTTGTGGAAAAATGTGCCTGAGACACATGCGGTGATATGAACACTAATTTGTTAACATGGGCACCACAGTTAAAAACACACACACACATGCCATGTGTCCTGCATGAACCCGGTCTAATGAAATGTTTTGTCACATTCCATTCCAACATTTTTTGCAATTTTGCAAAGATGTTTGCACCGGATCTTGTTAAAAGAGACCACAAGAGGGAATAGTTGCCATGAAGGTCTGCAACAATATAAGTTTCCAAGTAACAGCCACTCAAATTCAAGTGTGTTTCCTGGCAAAATGTTACAGTCAGTTCTCATTTCAGGACCATCATATATTCCCCTGCTTTGTTTCGTTCCCTTGCGTCACCTAAAAACACACAGGGTCCTTCTCCCTGTCTGAAGTGACTCACCGGGCGGTGCATTTAGACCTTCATCCACACTTTAATGTTCCTGTGAGCATCAAGCTGGTACTCGTCACTAAAAAGGAAATATACTATGTAATTGGTTGTTGTTTTTGCTGTGTCATCTAAGGATTTGTGAGGACACTGGGGAATGTTTCTGTTGGGTTCTCTGACTGGGTCAGAGACCAGTCCTTTAATACAGCATAGAAACAATAATTAATGATAGCAGGCTCTTATTGGGAGTGGGACTGCCTTAGGTGAATGGCAAATTGGTGAAGGTGAAAGGAACATTAGATAGATGATTCATGGTGTGTAAGCCTTTCTATGTAAGTGTGAGTGTGGGTGTGTCATTTGAAGACAGTGAAAGCAAGTAAAATGCTGTGCATTTAATGCAGTTCAATTTTATTTATATAGCGCCAAATCACAACATACATTATCTCAAGGCATTGTACATATTAAGGCCAATATTACAGAGAGAAAAGAAACCCAACAGTTCACACAATGAGTACTAGGCATCAGTGGAGAGAAAAAAACTCCCTTTTAACAGGAAGAAATCTCTGGCAGAACCAGACTCTTCAGAAGCTACACAAAATAGAGGAAAGTGAGACATGGAAAGAAGCTATTACATGGGACTCATATATACATGTCACATTAACACTTGACCATACACAGGTGTGATGATCGGATATCGGACATGAGCAGAGCAGTGGCTGTCATGGCGAGCAAAATTTGCTTAAGCAATGGTTATGTGATGTTCATCACGTCACCCAAAAAAAAAAAAAAAAAAAAAAATACTGGTAACAGGGAGAACAACTTTTTCTGAGAGCTCTATTTGAGCTATTTAGTACTTGAGCTAAAAGTTAAATTTGATTTGGCTCATGCCTATGTTGATATATTTGCATGGCATGTTTTGATTGGCTGACACTCGAGTTGTCACTTGGAAAGTTTCACATTTCTCAACTTTTGCCTCCAAATCTGACCCACAGTGCAGTTTGGTTTAACATAAATGATATCAAATTCAGAATACAAATGTACACTGTTTAATCTAATCAGGTCTAGTGAGCGCTAATAACTAAGTTTGAAAAGTTTTCATAGAAATTGAGTCCCACAATTTATTTAGCTCATAAAAAAATGTTGCTATATATGCCTCCACACACACCCACAGAACCACTTTTCACCAAATGCATGCTTGAATCCATATTTGTGACTGATTTTACATATTAATACACACAGAAATATATCAGCAGTGTGCACGCACGCGCACACACACACAGACACACTGCATCTGACAGACTTTGATGTCGTCAAAGTGTTTTCCTTCTCTGGTGTTGTTTTGTCTCTTTGTTTCCCCCCCTTCATCTCTGACACACTTGCATCTGTCACTCACCCAATAACAAAAACACATTGTGATTGCAACTCATTTAAAAGCATGCTGTCTGGTACGATGGGCTCTCTCTGAGAAAGTCAGACAAAGAACACATTGATCTGTGGACAATAAGATAGAGATATTTGTTTGAAGAGTGCCGGGCCAGATTACTTTGTTGTGTGGAAAGAAGTGAATATCCATTGTATCACATAAAGAAATCAGACTTTGGGTCCATGTGTCTACCGGCACAATTAGACCTGTTAGTACTAGTGTGTGACTAGCTTTGTCAGGAAGTTAAAAACAACAAAACTTTACCCCAAACATCATATCTATAACAGGAGCTGAAATGAATGATCCATACATACGTATACACTAGTCAGTAGTGACTCCTGTACATTCCTTTCAGTAAAGTGGTGATAAGGGCGGAACTCAATTTTATTTGCTGTTGGCTGAAGTGATATCATTACATTTATTGCAGGCTGAATAATGGATGACTGATTCACTCTACGGGGAGCTCATGGGATAAGACAAAGCAAAGGTAGACCAGCTTGCCTCAGGTGAGATTTATCATTAGCATCCATTTCCTGTCACGCCCACACAAGCCCATACATGTACAGAAATCTGCGTTTATGCAGCTGTGGAAGCAAGTGCCAAAAACGTTGTCTGGCAACAGAATTACTGAAGCTACAAAACTGTACTTAATATTTCCACTTTAGCTGTTGTCACTTTGTTGGAAACTGCTATGCCCAGTCACAGCTCTGAGCAATTCTTGAATCAAAAGGATTTCCATTTGTCAGAGGCAGAGGTGTTGGTACATGTTTGTTTCCGCTTATCATTAGTTCTGACAGCTTTTTGTGTACATGTTATTATAAACACCTGCTAGCTGTTTGTTGCCCAGTGACGAGTCTGTGTGATGAAGTAAAAGACCGGAACAATTTTAGAAAGTAACTCTCACCAGGACTACAAGTGCTCTTGCCATTTATTATGTAATTTTTTTTATGTACATCATGTGACCATAACCTAAGTTGGACATAACATGTCCACCTGTTCATTTAATGGAAGAGAACCTAAATTTGTGCCAGTAAAATGAATTAGAATATATATACAAGTATTAAAATATTGTGAAATAGGGAGATTGTGATTTTAAAAAGAAAATAGTCTTATATGTTTTACAAGCCAAAAAGAGAGAGAATGAAGGAAAGAAGCCATTTGCCACCAAATAGCTGTGAACTAAAAATATTAGCAACAGAAGTCGTAACTAAGTTTAACTATGCAGTACCCAAAAGGGAAACCGTGGATGCGTAGTAAATGTCCAATTTATGTAATTTTCAATCTCATTAAAGACAGAGAAATTGTTTTTTCAGTACCAAGCACTTTAATTAATTTGAAATTTTGCACTGAGGCTATAAGTCCACCATGGTATTATAAATTAAAATGTTGTTATATTAAAAAAGAAATGTTTCAGTTAGGGTTGTGTCCTGCAATTGAGACTGAGCATTTGTACATGAGTTATGATTCAATTAGACTATTAAGAGGAGTTCACATGAAGACTGCATTTGCTTACATTATAATTTATAACAAAAAAACGAACAAACAAAGCTATACACAGATATATTATCATTTGCGAGTGAAACAGAAAAAAACTGGACTCCTGATCAGTTGCTGCTTTTCCATGTTATGGTGAAACTCTGGTCCACACGAACAGACTTTGAAGTAGCATCTATAATCAGCTCCTACGAACACAAGAGAGATGAAAGAGGGCAGTGTTAACTTTTGAGAACTTTTTTGAGAAAAAAAAAAAAAAATTAGGGTACTCGTGAGGGTTATAAAATGGATGGAGAACGTAAATTAGTTTTTGTCAAATGTATGTTCTCCTTCATAGTGATGTTACGTATAATGTGCCATTCAGATTCCTGCTGAATGATTTTCTTACGCTGTAAACAAAACACTTATTATTAACAAAGGGAACTGTGTCATCCTTATTGCCCTCTCTGCCCTTCCCCTCTCCCCATCTGTCACTCTCCCTGTTTATCCCTTTCACCTGTCTTCTTTTCTTCACTTGCTTTTTTGTGATCTATTCTCCTTCCTTCTGCTGAGTTTCGTCCTTCCCTCCTTTCGAGTCTTTTTATTATTCTCAGCTCATCCATGCATCCCCACACATCCCCAACACACACACACATACACGAAAACTCAAAACCCCTCTGTCATTCTGACTTTCCTCATCTGCAATTCTTGCCCAATTCTTGCTGACTTTCCCTGTCTGTCTTCTCCGACAGCGGTATAAATCTAAGTCTTCCAGGCTTTTTCACCTGTGGTTATTTATGGAGCTGCTGTAGCTATCATTTTCATGCTCTTGATAAGTGCACTGAGTACAGTACACAACCTTGACAGGAATATTTTGTCAAAGGCCAAATGAGAAGTGGAAACACATGCTATCCTTTTAAAATTGACTTTTTTGCTTTTCTTCTTTTAGTCGTTCTTCTACGTAATGTTCTCACAGTGTTAATCCTGTCACCAATCCTCCACCTCAAACAGGACAGCGAGTTTTATTGTAAAATGTGACACACAGAGTTTCCTCTGTGATCTCATATCTTCCTACTAACCCTTATGTGTTTTTATGGATCCCGGGGTTCTTCGGTTGTAACAAATCTCATTTCAACTTTTACTAATGAATGAAAAGGCTCTCATATGCCAGGTGAGTGGAGCGCAAGCCCAATCATGGTTAAAAAAATGAAAAGAAAAGAAAAATCCACCCCACTCTGAAGTCTGAACTCCAGCAGAACTGTACAGTTGACACTGGTTTCCCAGCAGAGAACTAATGAGGGGATAAGGACACATGCTTGTATTGGAAACTCATTTGATGTAAAGAGCTTTTCGGTTTTCAGAGTGGTCTCTAGAAAATCAAAGCAACTCTGATACAGCAAAGACACTTTAGAGAAAGTAGTGTAACAAGGAGTGTGGCTCGGCTTTGTGCCGCGATTTTTTTTTGTATCACATTCTTCTTCGCACAAGCGTTGGAGCAGATGATTCAGTGAGCAAGAGGAAAAGACAATCATTTTTACATGAGCAGCTTTAAAATCACCATCGCTGTGTCAGGTCTTCCGTTTTGTGTTCAGTATATAAAAAAAAAAGGAGGAATGCAGAGTTGATTACAGCTATTAGTTGACAAAGAGTGGCACAGCAGGGGTTGGGTTGTGAACCTGAGTGGGGTTTAATTATTTATCTATTTATTTTGCAGTGACATTTTTTTTCCACTGGTAGGTTAATGCTCATTCAACTTGAAAGCTGGGCTGTGTTTATGAAATGTGTGAAATGTGCATGCAATGATGAAAGAGGCTCACTGAGCTACTGTATCACTGCATAAATCCACTAATAAATGCAATGACTCTGACTGTCTGCATGTCAGACAGTGATATTTTGAGGTTATTCAAACAGGAATTTGACTTGTGGGTGAGTTCACATGTGGGATGTTATGGAATGTGTACATTTATATACACATACTGTATAACAGTTGATGTTGTATTACTAGTGAAATTTACCAGATGCCGCAGCACAGTATCTAGGTTCTTAAAGATCAGTGGCTGCAGAAAAATGATTTCAAGACAATGCTGGTTAATTGTTTTTGTCATTTTTTTCTATGTAGTACTTCAGTATAATGATTTTAAATGCTAAATTGAATATAATAACACAGTAGTCTCTACTATACTGTGTTAGTCAGTTCATGTCTCCAACAACTTCCAGAAATACCACTCAGTCTCCAAAAGTTCACATTTAATCTTTGTTAAGACCTTTTATGCTCATAGACCTGTTCTTGCACTTGAAGTATGAATTATGTTTATGTTAGAGAGGCTAGTGTGCAATAGCTTCATGAGCAGCTAATTCTAATCCTATTTCAAGACCAAGAGGCATGATAACACTTTTTGTATTGTTGAATTGACTTGTAAAATATCATTACACATATTATGAACACTTCTAAGATGGTTACTAAAAGATAAACATTGTTAAACTCTGACCTGAGTCTCAAGGTTGTGCTGTGGGGTCAGTGGATGTTCTTTTCCAGCTGCATCTCTTAAGGTCGCTGATGTGATCCTAACACTGCCTGCACCCCAGACCTTCACCACACCTAGGATCAACTGGTCAGCAGGGTCCAAGGCATTGTGGCTGACCTGGTTGGTCAAGGTGCTCTGGAAGAAATAAAAAAAACATAGACGCCAAGGGAATTTTTAGAAAGTGAATAAGTATAATGCACATCTGTCATTTATATTAAATAATATCTGGTAAATGTGATTTTTCCCATGCATTTATTTATTTTGCCAAAACAGGGAGATGTTCTGATTTACCTGCCTATTATGGCATCACTCCTGGATGTACAATAGTTTCTGAACATTTTGCTTAAAAATGTGCCATAGTGAATTGAGCCATAAGCTTCCACCACCCTTATATTCATTACTTTTATTCCTTGCTTCCTTGCTTTACTTAGATTCAGAATTTGAGTATTTTTCTTCCGTATAATTAGTTTTATACCCGCTGTATTCTTATTTCTTTTAGTTGATAATCATATGCATTTAGACGTTGACTGTCTAAAGAGCTTTAAATCTCTCTATTGCTCCCACACTTCTTCTTAGGACACTGCACTGGCTTTCATTCACTTGGACAGCCTAAAGAAAGTAATATCCCTAACCACAATTCAAATCTTAGCCCTAAACTCAACTAGTTCCCCAGAAATAGGTTCTGCCTCATTACGATCAGGTTTTGTTCTCCATTAGGACAACAGGTCATGGCAAGGACAATGTCCAGTCGAGGGCAATGTCCATGAAAAGTTCCTAAAGAGGTAACAAACGCACACACGCACACACACACACACACAGCTCAGATAGCCATCCAAAACGACATATGATCTGCTAATCTGCCAGGCAGCACTGGCCTCATTGCCCAACTTATCCTCATCTTCCCACATCTGCCTATTCACACATACACCCACATTGGCACACACATGCACAAAAGCACTCATAGCGCACACTGGCACATTCAAATACAATAATCACACACACTTACACTTTCTATCTCTCTCTGTTTCTCTCTGTCTCTCTCTTTCACTCTCCCCCATTGGCTGTCAGACAGTGTGCCTGTTTTATTACTGCGTGAAATTGCTTTGGAATGAGCCTGATGGTAGGCAGAGGACAGCCACAGATGCTTGGCTATGGTAGCATTATATGTGTACGTGTATACTCTGGATGTGGGCATATAATGTATCAGTGGGTGTGCATGTTTGCGATTAAACCCATGCCCATTAATGTGTGTCTGTGTGTAATTGTGTGCCCTTGCCAGGTTAGTCACATTAGTCTTAGTGATTATTGAGTGTCTGTCATTTTTCACTCAAAATGTGATCAGGCTGTGGCCTGATGTAAAACCTCATGCTCTGTATGTGTGTGCATGTACAATCCCATTGGCCCAGTTTTGCCAGTGTCTTGTTAGAAAAATTGCAAACTTTTGTTCATCTGTTAAAGTTGTGGCTTCACAATAAAAGCAAAATGCACAAGGTCAGTGAGGGTTAAGCTAATGTTGATTGGAAAATAACAGTATTTATTATCTTCTGCCCTTATAAATTGTTGTACTGTCATCATGACATGCCCAGGACTGCTAAATGGTACATCAAAAGTGATGACAAGAACAAGTCATTATGCATTATGCATATTTATGTTTATGCATTAATCAGCTTTTGCTGTTTGTGTGTGTACGTAACTCTTCTTCAGCATTTCATCATTTGACACTAAGCTAATTAAAGCAGAAATATTTTTTTTCTCATATATGAATTTATCAGTGCTTATATTAAGGGACATTTGAACCTTTCATTAAACCCGAATCAAAACTACCATCTAATAAAGTTAATCTAGTGCTAGTGGTTTCCAACATTTCACTTCTGACATTCTCCTATAGCACAGCCCTGTTGGGTGGTAAAGAATGGACATATTCTCTAGTCTTGCTGTGTTAATAAGAATAATGACATGAAGCGTGTGTGTGTGCGTAGTTTGCCCATGAACTCACCGACTCTGCTGCAAAGGAGGTCAGCAGATACTTTTTTTTCTCAACAGTATCTAGGAAAGAAAGTAAGAGTGAATTACATACAGAGCAAGAAAGGGTGGGTCAGAGACAATAGATGTGACTACCTGAATGAATGAGAGAGAGAGAGAGAGAGAGAGAGAGAGAGAGAAATATATATATAGAGAGAGTAGTTTTAAACTCCCTGCAGTGACTCATCTCACAGTTTTACATCAACTTATTAGTGGCTGATTAAACAAGAGTAGTAATCAGGGTAATAAGTAAAATAGAAAAGTCAATAATTCACTGGCTACACTGCTTAACTGCATAAAAGACTGTATAATTAAGTGGTTGGATGAATGTGGGAATAGATGATGGATGAGCGACCAAAAAAATGTATTTATGAGTCAGTGTGATTGACAGCAGAGGGGCAAGCTAACCTTCTGAAGTAAAAGTCAAAATTGCAGAAGTTTAAAAAAAAAAAAGCAGAGAAGCAGATGGTACAGGTAAGCAGGCGAGAGGCAGAGCAAACAAGAAAGACAGGAGGGCTACACAGCAGACAGACAGCGAGATGCAGAAGAGAGGAGCGAGTGAGCAGATGAAAGAGAACTGATGGAGTGCATATCCCTGGGCAGTGACACACAGAATTACTGTAATAGTTTCTGTCACTCCCCTTCTCTGTCATCCCTTGTCCTTTGTCTGTCTCTCTTTTATTTCATCCCAACACAAACACACTTTCCATAGAGGACTGCATTTGCTCACACAATCAATTAAGAGGCAGTTTCTGTTTCTATACTAGTGTGTGAGTCTTTTGGTGTATACACATGTGCTGCTATGTACTGCTCGTCAGTATGAAAATAAATTGCACACAGAGAGTGAGTAACAGTGACCCTACTTTGTAGCTGTCTATCAGTCTGAGAAGATCAGTAGAGAAATTCATATTCAGTACAAAAATATGTGTAAGACATAGACAAAAAAATCAATTATGTACAAACTTGCTCCTATAGATAAATCAATGCAGATTCTGACGGATGCCATCTTAACATTTAAAATCAGTAAAATAAATAGAACTAGAACTGGGAAAAAGTAATTTTTGAAAGAAATGTTTGGTGGCTGTTATTTTGAAGTAACAAACAAAACGATTTCGCACATTGTCCAACGTGCATCCACAAAGTTACTGAGTCCTTTGTGTCCTGTCACTGCAGTCCTATGCACCTGTCTCTGAAAATGGATTTGCAAAGTGTCTTTTCGTTTTTTGGGGTTTTTATTTTGAAATGCATGTACTTGCAATGAAAAAGCCATTATTGGTTCAACATGGACATTAAAGTTATAAGATTCAATCCAGTTGGTTGACATATGTCTGTCTGTCTGTCTGGAGAGTCAGACGTCACCATCCATGTACCATTGTGTGTGCATGTGTGTGTATGTGTGAGACAGAGAGAGGCCTTTGACTTACCTATTCCTTCTCCATCATCCCAGAAAAACAATCCTTGAGCAATTCCATTGTCGTTCAGGGCCACAATCAGCTCTAAAGGATTCTTCCGACTAAAAAAAAAAAAAAAAGGTAGGGAGGGTTGTAGCAGATTGCTAAAGGATGATGTCAGGCATTGACATTACTGTTAAAGGCTTCCATCTGATCTCACTGCTGCTGGACCACTAATTCCCACCTAATTGTTTTTTTTATTCTCTACCAAACATTGGCAACAAAAATGTCGATGAGGTTAGTTATACATGACAAACTGTCTTTCTACAGTGAACACTCAAACACGCAGCAGCAATGCATGAATACGCAGTTGTGCTCATAAGCTTACAAACCCTGGTGGTTTTGGCCTGCTAACAGTTAACACACGGGTTTAAATGGCCACTAAAGGTAACCATTCTCACCTGTGATCTGTTTGCTTGTAATCAATGTGCATGTATAAAAAGTCAGTGAGCTTCTGGACTCCTGACAGACCCCTCCAAGGTAGTTGAACTTTATAAAACAGGAAAAGGATATACGAAAAGACCTCCAAGGAATTAACAATGCCAATCACCGGTGTTCAAACTAACTAAGAAGTGGAGATTTCTCTAGAAACCAAGCCATGGTCAGGTAGACCAACAGAGATTTAAGCCACAGCTGCCCGTGAAATACAGGACTCTCTGAAATAAAGTGGTGTTGCTGTTTCAAGAAGCACAATAAGGAGGCACTTGAAGAAAAATGGGCTGCATGGTTGAGTCGCCAGAAGAAAGCCATTATTACACCAATGCCACAAAGCACTTACAATACACCAAACGGCGCAGCGACAAGCCTCAAAACTTCTGGAACAAAGTTATTTGGAGTAATGAGACCAAAATCGATCTTTATGGCCACAACCATAAACGCTACATTTGGAGAAGGGTCAACAAGGCCTATGATGAGAAGTACACCATTCCTGCTGTGAAACATGGAGATACTTAGGGATGTGTGAGATACAAAGGTACAGGGAACTTGATCAGAACTGATGGCAAGATGAATGGAGCACGTTATTAGAAAATATTGGAAGAAAATTTGCACTCATCATTCCAGAAGCTGCACATGGGACATACGTTCCAACATGTAAATGATCCAAAAAAAACAAAAAAACAATGCCAAGTTGACCTGTCATTGGCTGCAGCAGAAAAAAGTGAAGGTCCTGGAGCCGCCATCTCAGTCTCCTGACCTCAATATTATTGATCCACTTTGGGGACGTTTTAAACGTGCAGTTCATGCAAAATAGCCCAAAAATTTTAGAGGAACTTGAGGCTTTCTGCAACAGGCAGCCTTACCATCTGAGACAGTAAAGTTCCTCATCTGTATCAGAAAAGACTCATTTAAGTAGTTTTTGTTGTCGTTATGATATAAAAAGAGCAAACACAAGTGCTTGACTATAAATGGCTTCACCCAACCACAAACCATGAGTGATTTGTGAAATTTTTGTATTATCATTCATATTCTCAAAAAAATGGCACAAATTCTGCCAGGGTATGTTAACTTATGAGCACACCTGTACATTGACTTCACACTATTAGCAATGTACCTCACAGAGAGTGGCAAAAAAAAGACATTAACCTGGCATAGTGTGACAACCATGATATGAGAGCACCTACCTGTAAAATGTATTATTCTCTGGTTTCTGGCAGGGAAGTATATAGCCTCCTCTGATGTGAAGGTTAATATGGTCCAAGGGTGTTGGCATACTAACCATCTGGCCACGCACTCCAACATATTTGGCCTAATAAAATGCCATACAATTAAACTACTTCAAATGCAATAGAAAATTACACTTTCTTATTATGGATTACGATGAGGATTATTCTTCCTCATCGTAATCCTCTTCATCCAGACACATTCTGTAATCTACTGTAGAAATTACAAGTTTTTTTTTTCCCCTCTTTGCCATTTTGTCCAACAGTTTTCTCCCATAAGGAAACAAGTAGCTTCTGTGCTCCAGTATCACATGCCCCCTTTTAATATATTGTTTCTTGAGTTTTGTTATGCTTTGAATTGCTGTCTAACAGATGGGGGAGTCCCCTAGCTATAAAAATACAGAGTGACTGGATGTTTGCATTTGTCATATTTTTTGCCTCCTGTGGTTGTTAAGCAGCATATCCTTAATGATGTTGTTCTGGATGTGTCTTATTATTTTGTCATTTGTGCTTTCGTTGTAGCTGTGCTTTTTTTTTTTTCTTCTCCTTTTCATATTGGTCTGCCTCAATTCATTCATATGCTAAGTAGCCATTTAGATGAAGTTTTGCTTCAGAGAGAGAAGAATATATTCTTGCACCATTGATGAAGGGTTTGTGTTTACTGAAAAGTGTTATCATTCTAATTGTTTACTGATCGTAACACTTACCGTATGGAAGTCATACCAGCGTGCATTAGGAACATAGCCATTCACAAGGCGGACTCCCTGTCAATCACAAAGTCAGTGTGAAAGAGTGAAATACAGACAGGGTAAAATAGACTGACAGCTATTCCTGAAATTAATGAAAAGTAGTATTTCTGAAATAATGCAGGAAATGGAAAAAAAAGCACGTTGTATGTGTGTTTATACCTTATCAAGGGCGGGGGTGATAAGTAGAGCAGGTCCCCAGAGGAACTGTTTGTAGATGTCCCATGTAGTTTTATCATTCACAAACCTGGGAAATAGAAACAGCGCAGCCATTACAACAAAAATGAAAAAAAAAAGTACTTCTAATGATTTCTCCTGTCTCCCCAGGCCAGACGACTGCTCAAGTACTCCCTCAGAATTCAATGATTTGATGATGCAAGCTAAACAACTCTGCCAGTCATACCCTGCCAGCTCCTTAAATACCATCTGTATACTCTCCCTCACTCACGTCTCTTAAAATGAATGAATATGAATTTTTAAAACATTCAGACAGTCACATCTAGGTGTATTTTTGCTTCCGCACAGTCTAACTGGATTTGAAGTGCCTTGCTCAAGGTCTTTTTAATTGCACAGTTGCTGAGCACATTTCAGATAAACAAATGTTACAAACCAGCTTTTCTAACCAAACTGAAAAGGATAAAGATATATAAATAGAAGGTGATTTTCCCCATATTTAATTTAACATCTGCAGCTAATAAGGGAGGCTTTGATGGTAACATATTGTATTCTAACTAGCTGAAAATGAGTTGGCCATTAAAAGAGAGTGGTGCTGAAAACACGTTGAAGCACTAAAATGAAAGCTTTACTTAAATTGATTTTAGTCCAGCCTCTACCACATGTATCATTCCGCATACTAATGAGAAATAATGTAGTGTAGAATCAGGTTTTCTTGCCAGCAATCAAGATAAAAGATCCATGCTGTTAATAACTAAATTACTTGATTAAGTCATTACTTAATGACGTAAGTAAGAAAATATAAGGCCGGTGTGTGTGTGTGTGCGTGCGTGTGTGCGTGTGTTTGTGTGGCTTTGCTTACTCATGCAAGAGAGGTCTGACTACTGTACTTCCTTTGGTATGAGCCTCAAACATCAGTGTGTAGAGGTAGGGCAGAAGGGTGTAGCGGATGTTCAGGACATCCCGTGACACCTCGGCAAAGGTGGAATTCCAAGCAACAGGGTCTTGTCTCTGAAAGAAATGAATTTGTTTTAAACATATTAGTGACAGATTAAGCAGATTAAGAGAGACTGACAATTTGTCAGAAATTATCGCATGGCCTGTGTGAATTTACAGATGATTTCCAGTTTGTTGTGCAACACGCTGTGCTGACATTTTGGAAATTATGTTCACATCTAAACATATAAAGCTCATTTTCTGACACTGTGACAATATTTAGTCTGATGGGATGATGACACACACACACACAATCCTACAGACTATCATGAACATTTCCATAAGTGTGTCATCACCATATGCTCCTATAATCTATGTGTATGTGTGTGTGCTGTCAGATTTGAAAATGATCATTACCCATAGTTTGGTGGTTACTAGGTACAGGTCTAAGAGCACATGATTAAATACACAATGTTTCTATTATCTCATGACCTCAGAAGTTTACCAAATTAACATGTAATTTTCTGAATATATTCACAGAATCGTACTTATCTGGACACTCAGGAGTTCTTCTACCTGCCTCCATTTCAGTCACACTAATTATCACACAAAGATGTGTGTGTGCATAGTACAAAGATAAAGATGTTCAAATGAATCAAAATTAGTCAGTATGTCTCTCAAATGTTGAGCATTGGTGTCTCAAAGCAAGTTTTTTCTTTGTTTGAAGACATGCAGATTAGTAATAGATGAACTGGAGACTCATAGTACTCGTGAATGTCAGTGTGAATATTTGGTTTTGTATTCATTTTGGCCCTGCGACAGTGTGCCACCTCAACTCCAGTCTCTTCTGAGGTTTAACCAGAAGACACTTCCCCAGAACCCTCAAAGGATAAGCGATATACTGTAGAGAATGGATGGATCGGGTTGTTGCTTTAAGCTCCAGGCTCAAGACATTTTCAGTTATTGTTAAAAATTATCAAAGATATTTTTCTTGTTTTTCTCATGTGTTGTTATTTATCTTATTGTGAAACTCACCTTTTCTTACATAGTATATGTGTATATAGAGAATTTGATGTTTTTTGGCATAAATATATTGTATAAAATTTTCACAGGCAAAAGGAGCTTGGTTTTTAAACGCTACCCATGACATGACAGATTAATGTCTGGTTGTCCATTAGCAACATGATAATGCCTTTATATATATTGTTGCACCAAAACTACTGAAAATGCATGCAGAGAGTGACAGCTGGCGTCTGTGCTGAAGATGAAGTTGTATTGTTGCTGATCTTGCACACTGCTGCTGCCTCCTACACTTTACAGACATCACATCCATGCAAATCATTGCAGTACCCCAGACACTTAAAACTAAACAAAGTATAAGAGACAGACTATATTCTTTACCTGATAGTCAGTTGAGGCAGACTATCCAAAAAGCTGGACAATAATGGGGTTATATAAGCCTCGTTTCCACCAATCGGTGCAGTGCTGTTCAGCCCTTAATTGGCCTGTTTGTCCACCATGGTATGTGTTGGTCGGATATGTAAATGACTTTGCTATTTATGGATCTATGGATCGGTTATGTTGGTACCCTTATCAATGTTTGACAATGAAATCTAGAATCATATGTTTATCTTGTTTCCTGCAAAACTTCCGTTTCCCTCTTTTCTGTTGTTTTTTTTTTTTTAAGTAAAACATCTTTGGATTTTTGAGATTTGTTCAAATGAAATAAGCAATTTGAAGATGCAGCCTTGAGCTTTGTGGAACTGCAACCAATATATATATATATATATATATATATATATATATATTTATAAGTGATGTTGTCATTACTTGAGAGTTAAGCTCACCAACAAGAACATATCTCCCAAAAACTAGATTTTTCCCTTTTTTTTACCATCAGTCTCACAAATCGTGCATTGCTTGACAGTTGCTTCTGTCTGTTGGGCCCTCAAGGTAGACTCTTCATCTGTTGAAAACCAGTAGGGGAATTGATAAAGTGATGTGAGCAGGGAGTGCTGAAGAGAAAGATGCAGACAGAGAATCTATTTCATGAATTCACCTAATTTATGGCCACATTTATAGTGGAAAAAGGCCTTGTGACACATACTGATTGTAGACAGATATGAATTCATGTGCATGTGCTTACACACACACAGAGCCATGAGGAAAAAAATGAGGTTATCTGGCTGTGTCAGACCCTCTCAACCATTTTCTCTTCTTTCTCTCCATTTATCTGTCTGCAATCTACTCCCCTGGCTCATCTCATAAACCTTCGAGTTTCTGTTTTGCGTTGCAGAGCTCACATCAGAATTAGAAAATATATTTAGACCAGCAATGATATGTCCCTTTGGGTGCATAATAATAATATACATGACTTGAATATGACTATGCTGCTGAAATAGACTCAGTGGAGAATATATTTTGTCTAATTAATTGTGCGTTGTTCTGATGTGACTGTGGACACCCGTATATTGCTGGTGCAGTGAAATTATTTTGAGGTCAACACTGAAAGTTGTCTGAGGGCAAAGAGACACTAGGCGTGATGGAGCTCGGGGAATGACTCTGCAAAAGCTCTCTCTTCTCTTTCTCTCTTTCTCCACTGTCACTGACCTTGTGTACCCTCCAGTCTGCTTCCTGGTGTTAATACTTTGTTGTCAAACGCCTTGTTAAGCAGACTGGAGGATACACTCTCTAACTGTATGACGATTGGGGTTTTTATACGGCTTAATAAAAATGTCTTTTTAAACAGCAAAATAAACAAAAAAAAACTATTCACTTTGACGTAACTTTGACTGATCAAAGAAATTGGTCAATTCCTTGCATTTACTTTAGTCTCATGTCCCATTCACAACCACGTGACACCACTAATTGAGGAAACACCTAAACAGTCCTAATTTCCTTCCACTTTCATCCTGAAATTTTGTCTGAATTTAGCGTGTCAGCAATCTGCTCTTCTCTTCCTCTCTGGTATGATTTCCTCAATTCTCTCTCTATCCCTTTAACTTTGTTACAATCTCTCACTCTCTTCCTCGCATATGCCATTTTTGTGCCGTCTCCTCCTCATGTGTGCGCTATTTCAAATTTCAATTTTCCCCATGTTTAAACGCCCATTTGCAAGCCAATGTTAAATGGTTGGAATTGTAGAGTTGAGGATAGGTGGTGTGCACTGGTGCCCAGATCACCTTGAGAATTCAATTACATCCCTACTTACCACACACACACACACACACACACAGTGTGTCCTGTCTCATATTGCAAACTCAAGTGCAGAGAAATTTCGCCCGGTGGGATCGATCTCCGGACAGGCATTATTGGATTTCTCAGATGTGTTCCAACACTCTTAAAGGTCACCGTGAGAATGAATGCCACCGACACTACACCATCAAACAGGTCTACCTTTTTGTGTGTTCGAACATGTTTGTGTGTGTGTGTCAGGCACAGATAAAGAGAGAGACAGGTACAGAAGACTACATGGTTTGTATTTCTTGCAAAAAGTACTGTTGGAGTATTGGTAAATATTTTTTCTTCTCCTGTAACACTATAGTTGTGTAAAAGGAGTCTACAAAGACGCTAAGAACTGGCGACATAACAGATTTGTTTCTTCTGTGGCGATACAACTAGCAACAGGTCTTGTTATCATTTAAGCCTTTGAAAGCATTCTTTTTTTTTTTTTTTTGAGTTAATATTCAAGCAAACCTCTCTTACCAGTTTTAACCAACAAATAAAAAATAAATAAATAAAAATAAGCCTGGAATTGTGGATAGTTATTGTATTTCCACTGAAATCTCTGTTTTTATGATTTTTTTTTAATGATTATTTTAAAATATGTGGTAGTGGAAAAAATACCCATAAAATTTTATGGAAACATTTTATACACCCAACACAGTGCAATTATCTAACACGCTTACAGATACCAGCTTTAATAACACTGTGAAGTTTCTTAGATATAAGGTTAGAAAAAAAGGTAACGTGAATTAAATCTGGTATGTTGTTTATATGCTTTGATGAACTACAGAATGATACTTTGTCTTCACTGTCTTCTGGTTATGGTTTGTAGTCATAAGTAAGAGATAATCATTCTTATAATCAACCAGGCATAAAGGGAAAATCAGTAATTTTCAATCTTAACATCTCTATCTTTAAGTGTTTCTGTTCACTTACTGGGTTCCCTTTGCCATTGTGATTGCGTGAGTATGGATAGAAGGCACCCAGTTGCATCCAGCGAAGACACATTTCATACTCGGCTTGATTAAAGAAGCCACATATGTCTGCCCCAGTCTGAAAGAGAGAGTTGGGCGTGAGTTGAGGTTCATATGGGTGTGTGAGACTGAAAGGGAAAAAAAAAAAAACAATAAAAGAACAAATCAGCAATGTGCAATCACTGAAAACTATTTTTGTTGCAAGCATAATGCCTAAAGTGTCCTTGAGCAAGACACCACCAGAGTAAGAGGATGGTGTTGTGTCTCTAACCCTGTGGCCATTTTGTGAGAATGTACATGGTGTTCCACATCAGGATTGATAAAGTGTCAGATTATAGTTATTCGTAACAGACGCACTGAGGAAATCAAAGAGGACAGCCAGATCAAGTGAGACAGAAATAATAACAAAGAAACACGGGGGCAAGGAAGAGACACAGACAATCCTAACAACACTTTAGGAAAAAAAAATAATAATAATAATAAAAAAACACTGTTTAGTTCATGAGAGATAAACACAAGCTTCTTGGTTAGGATGGGTTTTGTAAAACCTGCTTCACAATGTATTTGAAGATGCCCTTCGATCAAAGAGTCTGGAGAAATAAAATAACATCATTCTGGCAGCTGTAATCTACTTAGAGAGGACAAGGTCACATCAATAAGATTATGCCTTGTCAAATCCAAGATCAGATTATGATACTCACATAGGGAATGCCAAACAGACTGAACTCCATCATGCCTGTAGAACAAAGGAAAATTTGGAGTTTTAAAAATATTTAAAACAAATTGGCAATTTAAAAATATCCCCCTTCATCATTTTCTATTATGTTACACAGCTTCCAAGCAGCACGTTATCATGATTATGCAAGAGCACTTATTGGCAGATAACATCACAAGCAAGAATACCATCAGCAGTTTCAAGAATCAAATTCAAACTATAAGTTGATTGTTATATACTTAATATTTTTATTTAAGTTTCATATATACCTATAATGGATTTGTAAAGTTGGTCCCAGCTGGCAGCATTATCTCCCAGCCAATGTCCTGCCCATTTTCCACTAGAGGGGTATGTGGACCTTGTCACCACTATGCCTCTTTTACCAGTCACGTTCAGCAGAGCACTGCACAGAAAAGAGAGAGATTTGTGTTACACATGAGGACACTCACACTTGCCACTTCCAGAGTAATAATAATTTCAAATAAAGTACATTTGTTTTAGGGGCAAATTAACCAGTTAATTGTGATTGTTAAATTCATCACAGTGCTGTGAATGAAATAATTTCTAAGCTAAACTACCTTCTCTATAGGGCCACTGGTGCCAAGCCATGTAAGGCTCCTCTGTACCTCAATCTGCAATCTAGTCTCCCTGTGGTGAGAATATAATTTCACCACAAGGACCAATGAAGTTTCACATTTGTTATAATTTCCATAAATATTTGATGGGACCATATTTTGCTGGATAGCTGGGAGACATCACTTACAGATCTCCTGTGGCAGCATAAATGTGCTGAAAGTGAAAGTTAAATGAAAGGCCCTCTTGTCTTTTTTTTTCCAACTACCTTTAATCTGTATTTAGATTATTCAGGATTGTGATATTTTGATTTCACTTAAGGTAGTCTGAGCAACACACATCCTGGTGCTGCATTTTAAATACAACAGAATTTATTACAACTCGAACATCTGTCAACTGTGTTGGTTAATATCAACATATTATCAGTTCAACACTGTGAGGTAACAGAATGATAACACAGACAGATGAGCACATAAATATGAATACATATCCACATACTCATAGGTAGGCTTGGTGTGGGACCAGCCGTAAAGGTTATGGACATCATAGTGTCTGACTTTCTTTCCATTACTGAGTATCTGCTCACTGTTCATGCACAGAGTCTTATGGTTTAAGCCGAGATGTTTGGACTCCAAGGCTGTAGAAACACACGCACACATACACAAAGTCACTCCGTTAACACCAATGTCGGCACTTTAAAAAGAAACAAACATGAAAACATAGAGAATGGTGTGTGTCTCACGTGGCATGTATGGAGGGTTCTCTAGAAGTGGATTACCAAGACACTTCCCCCCAACTGTGCCATGGACAAAACTGGCAGGTTCATTCATGTCCTACAGATTTTGACAGATTGTAAGGCATCAAAATGAAACTAGAGTCAATGAAAGTGGAGCTATTTTCAATATACATTTTTTCCTCATGTCACTTACAATCCAGATGCCATCAAACTTCATGACATCATTGTAGAAATCCTTAATTTCTTGAAGCCACCATTTTGCTGTTGAGTCACGGAAAAAGTCGGGGAATGCAGCGTAAGCTCTGTAGAGCTAGAAATGGGACAGTCAGATGATCAGCAAATCAAATGCTGAAATCCAACCCGACTGATCTTCATTTTAAATGTCTTTCACAGTATTTCCTCAATTAATTCAGGAAAATGTGCAATGGTAGTTGGGATGTTAAGACATATTTCCAATGAAAATGCAAGTGTACCTCCACTTGTGTGTCCCAGTCTAGAGATTCATCCACAGTGACATTAGGGTAATCTGGCCAGACCTGCAAGTGGGATTAAGAATCAAGCCACTACACAATAAATACAAAACTCATAATTGTGTTGGTTAGTTTCAGTCTCATTTAACTGATTTATACTAATTGTTTTTTTGTTTTTGTTTGGCCATTCATTTCTTCTTACCTTCCCCCACACTATGTCATTGCTGAGGGTTTTGGGCCATTTGATAAAGACATCCGCCTCTTCACCTCTCACAAAGGCAGGGTAATAGCGTGTCTCATTGCCTGAAATGGCTGGATCCTTGAGATAAATAAACACAATGCATGTGTGTTTAGAAGAGGAGAGTGGCTGTTAGTCATTTTGGACACTTAAGATGATATCCTTGACAGATCTTGTGTCTTACAATTTACAACAGTGCCCAGTTATGTAGTTATATCAGACGTTAATTACCAGGATGAAGATGAACCTCATGCCTTCTCCTCTCATGCGATTAACCAAGGCAGGCAAGTTTTTAAACTCTGGGTCCAAGACAAAATCCAGCTGACGATCCATGTAATCAATGTCTCCGTACTGCACATCCTGTAGAAGAAGTCAACCGTGGCTGTAGTTCAGATGACTGTGTTTTATAATCAATTTCACAATGAGACTGACATTGAAAATGATTCAGAGTACTAAATTAAAGGAGAATACTTACACTGGTCCTGTAAAAACAGTTCAAAAAAAGTACTTTCTTAGCTGATACTTGTCACATTAGTCCTTAAATTACTGTTTTCTGCATTCAGATTGTTTGAGAGAGAATTATACATATATGTGAATATAAATAAACTCTGAAATAGTTTTTTTTCTTAACCCAATTTTGCTTCAAGGTTATAAAACTTGTGCTAATAAATATGGATATCTGGTAAGTTTGTCTTCACATGCTTGCTACTCATTAGATACAATGTACAATGTGAGACTTTTGATTTGCTTTTTGGCTCTTATCTATTCCATAGAGAACAGATCTTCATCTACTTTGGATGCCTGGTGAGTCTGTGGCAGTTTAAGGATGATTAGTCTGTAAAGCTAGCTGATGTGAAGCTTTTGTAAGTAGCTGCATTTTTCTACTTCTTTCACTTCAGTTAATGATGCAGGATTCTTTATGACTGGTGTCAGCTCAGTGCAGGTTAGAGCCGTGCAGAATCATATTCTTGGGATCATTTGATTATCAATGGGAACTCTCATATTCTGTTCAGCCAGAACATGATCAGATTGTGGCCTGTTGCCACCTTTTCTCATGGATATACACACAGTCCTCTCACAGTTTTGTTACAAACTTGGATACTTGTTACTAAAATGTTATTCAAGAGTAACGTCCATCTTTTGCTGTCAGAGAAAGATACTGTTTCTGGTACAAAGTCAAAAAATTTAGAGGCTGAGGCTCCTACAATGAAATGGATTTCATATGAAATTAGAGGTCATATTCCATTAAGTCAGTGCCTTCATTTTGCTTCATTTCAATACATTTTATTTAATTTAGAGTTATGTAGTGATTGTCCACATACAGTTAACATATTGTAAAAATATTAGATTTAGGTAAAATCTTTGTTGGATTTAGCTCAGTCTATTCCACTGAGTGCATGTGAGTGCATTGCTCTATTCCTTTTGTTGCTGTACTGACTAAATATAATCAGCATCTCTGCAAAAATATTTATTTTTTCTATACAGGGTTTAAGATGTATACTATTTGTTCATTAAAAACATTACGTCCTATAAATGACCCATAGTAGTAGATGCATTTATGCAATGGAGACATGACAATATGTATAAAATAAATGACATGAATATAATCATAAAATAAATAAAATATTTTAAAAAGAATTGTTATATTCATTATTATTAGTTGACACTAGTTAGCCTGTGCTGTTTTTTGGTTCACTGAAACCTGATGGAAACGTGTGAGTTGAACATATGACTTTTTCCATTGTGTTTTTTGATGAATGACAATATGAATTTTTGCTTCATGACTATAATTAGTCACATTTTGCGGTTTGAATTCTTCATAATTCATACAAAAAATGTCTTGGTCTGTACACTTACATAGGGTATACCCGCTTTTCTCATGTCCACATATAGATCTTCTATTTCTTTGTCATTGGAGTAACCATAGCGACAGAGCTGGAACCCAAGAGACCAATAGGCAGGTAGAACAGGACGTCCAATCAACTGTTAAGGAGAAAAACAAACAAGGAAGTTCAGCACAGGAAAAAAGTTGCTTTGCAGGAAAACGGGACAGTGTCCATAAAGTGTTGGATTGTGTGTGGGTGTGTGCTTAGATTGGCTAAATGAGAGAGCGCAATGAAGCGAGGAACTCCCAGCTGCTGTAGTCCATCAACAGCAGCCCAGGGCCAGACACAACACACACACACACAGGCACAAAAACGCACACAAAGGCACACAGTTACACACAAACAAACCAGAAGACTTACTGCAGTGTATTCCTGCACCACCATCTCAGGTGTGGGTCCCAGAACCATAAAGAAATCCAGGATGCCTCCCAGAGTTCTGTAGGTTAAAGCTGGAGTAGGCTGGAATGTCACATCTAGAAACAGGAAACATTACATTTGATGACAATGAATTTTTTTTTTTTTTTTGTGGTACACCTCAACTGATGTGTGAAGAGACTTATGGGACTTTTTAACTGTGTACAATATCTAGTAGTTACTGTCATGCTATCTATTATTATAGTCAATTAAATGTGCTATTTTGGTGCATGAACTGTGCAGAGTTTAGCCTTGTGATCTTGTTAACACTATTAGTTTTAAATCAGCTCTACTGTCTACTAGACATTTGAATTAGACCAGTATACAATGAGACATACAGCATTGTTATTCTGATGATGAAATAGATATGACCTCTGTTTTTGAATGTCTTGCTGATCAATGAGCAAATACATCATATGTTGAGTGGAGATAAGTAGAATATGCCGATTGTGCCGGATTGGTCTCAAACAAGACTGTATGTCAAAGGACATGTGCCCAAAAACATGGGAAAATCCTGCACTGAAAATATAGGCATAGGCATGCAAAATAGTGTACGCAAGTGTGAGAAAGTGTGTGTGCGTGTGTTGTGTGGCTTACCCATGGCGTTGCTGTTCAGCAGCAGCACACCATGAGCATCAGTGGTCGTCTCTAAGCCCATATAGAAGGGATGCACCCCATAGCAATTCATCTTGTACTGTAGCAGAGACACAGAGAATGAGAATCAAAGGTAAAGAGATGAGATGGGAGGATGATGGTTAAAGCATTGGGTTATACTGTGGTTTTGTGCACCACTGTGATTAATCATGAGCATTCCCTTTACATCTCACAGGACATTTCTCTTTGTATTTATGACTGTGACCTTGGACTCCTGCAATACACTGACCAATTTTTTATTTATTTTTTTTTCAAAACAGATCCACAACTCTTAACTGAAAAAGAAAATCTAGACAGGCCTGAGTTTGAAGACATCAGCTGATAGCTAAGTGGTTATTAGGGGATTTGAGTTGCTGTCGGGTGCTGTAGCAAAATCAGAAAGTCTAAAATGAAGCATATAGAGCATTAAAATTAATGGTGGAACAGTTTCTTTGTGGTTACAATAAGCAACTTGGCAACCTTTTATTAGGGGAGAGCTCTTGATGTTTTAATCTAAAGTTTATGGTTATGCCATTGTCCTAAATTTGCTTATGTGCCTGTCGTTTAGGTTTTTTTAATTTATTTTTTTTTCCCCCTACTATCTCTGTCTTTTGCAGTTGCTTGAATCAATTCATATCAGTGTGGTAATTACGCATATAACACACTAAACAATGTATTGGTCTAGTAGGAGTGAGTTGAGTGTGTGGACTTCATGAGTGTTCCTACTGTAACTACTGAGAGGTTCTTGGGAAATGTGGTGTGTGTGTTGGGGGGGGGGGGCTGGCAGGAAATCTGCCACTTTCAGATGTCACTGTTCTGTGAGGGAAATTCACAGGCATGTCAGACTCCATTAGCTGTCAACACCCTCCTGTAACCTTAGTGCATTGGATGTTGGTAAACTGTAATATAATGGCTCTGGGGACCAGCTCTGTTTCTGTGTAACATAACAGTTTGGGTTTGGATGTGTCATTGTACCCTGCTACATGATGGCCTGATGAAAGAGAATGGCCTCCAGCTCTTTTGGGCTTTTTGACTTTCTTGAAAGATTGTAGTTAACTTACATTAACGTTAAGGTTAGGGTTAAGGTAACCATTAATCCAGGATAAATTTGTCTTCTGCATTTTATCTATCCTTACTTGGAACCTTCCTAGGTCTAGGAGCAGTGGGCAGCTACTGAGCAGTGCCCAGGGATGAACTCTAGATTGAATGTCAGTGCCTTGGTCAGGAGTACTGACAGGAGCATTATATTATAACTCAGTTTGATGTTATGAGGAGACTGGATCCACAGAAAGGACCTGAGAAGTACTGGGGTACAAATCTGGAACCTGCTTGTTGCAAGACAACAGTGCTAGCCACTGTTCCACCATGCCATCTAGTCCAGTTTATTTTAATTTAATTTATTAATTTATTATATTCAACCTATTCAACTATATATATAATTCCATGCTCTTGCTCGTGTGATTTCCACCTTCATTGACAGGTACGACTGTGGTTCGGAGACATTTGACCTTCTTGCTGCCTGTGAGCAAAGAGGTTTGTGTGGATGTAGCAAGGAGGAGAATGGCAGATTAGACATAATATACTTCAAATCAGACTGAATTTGGACCCAACTGTTAATAATATCTGTATGTGACAAACTTGTCTTCTCTGGTTAAATACCAATGTATGATATATGCAGTCTGTGTCATCCTGCCTTCTCTGTATTCTTGTCTTTTACTGGTTTTTATTCTTTCTTTCCTTGCTTTATGTTGGCATCATAATGTTTGTATGAACATCATGGAGCTCAGAAACATTATGACACTCTACAACCAATGTTAATGCAAACAACACCACATCAAATTTTGCACGCTGTACCAAAATTTGGTTATTCCATAGCAAGCACATATTTGGCAATCAATGGAACCTAACTCTAGAATTTGTGTTAATTTTTTTTAATCTATGGATTTGTGTGAAGTTTATTGATGTGCTTCCATGCAATACTTACACCAGGAGGCTGGTCCTTGGAGAACATACCCCAGGTGTGGTAGTTGAGGTTGTGCTTATAGGTAGGATGCTCTGTCTCTCCAAAGCCGTAAACAAACTCTGACGACAGTCGAGTTGACACTTGAATGAACATGTCCGAGAAAGTAAAACCTGGCACAGAGGAGTCCCAACTGAGAGAAGTGACAGAGGATTAAATCAGTGAGAGTGGGAGAGAAGGAGCGGGGATTACAGTCAAAGGGAGTTATTCATAATATGTTTGACATAAATAAGCATAATGACCAGTAAGAACTGCAGGGATCCCTTTACACACTTCATACATTTTAATTAGTGAAATTTTAACTGACACCTCTGAAAAGACTTCACTACAAATAATGTCACCCTTGCTTATATGCATTTTTTATACAGCATATTTTTAAATTCTCAGATGCTGAAGGTGCATTAGGTGCTGATACATAGCGTAACTTAAATCACAATTTTAAATGCTTGCTTTCTCACTTGTTATTGTGGATTTGCATTATATTGTTTTAAAAGTTTTTTAACTTGATTTTGTTTCAGTACCCCGAACTGAACCAAAAGTAAAATTAAATAACCCACATCTTTGTCCCTGTGCTTTTCCTCATGACCTGGATGCCAAATGGGTTGTTGGTTATGAGGACCTTGTACAGCCTTTTCTTCTCATCAGTTTCAGGATTATCAGGAATTGACAGCGGCACAGGAACCTCATAACGCTCCGTGGCTGGGTCCCAGATCTGGAGAAGGAAGGTGATGTTAGTGTGTGGGTGAGTGTGTGTTTATGAAGAATTGGCAAAAGATGGATTCACTGAAGGTAGAAATACAGGTTAAGATAGAGCACAAAGAAAGACACAGAGAAACTGACATTGATATGTCCACAACGGACACAAACAACAAATACAAACCTTGAATTGCAACATATCACCGGTGTGGTAACGGATTTCAACACGGAGTGTGTCTATGTCTGGTGACCCTGGGCGACCACTGCTCCTGTACTTCTTGTTACGAGCGATGTCCAGTGTCATGCCTGAGTCAGTTACTTTGGTCGCTGTAACAGTGTAACCATATTCTTTTGGATAGAAGCACCATGGAGCACCTTCAAGGGTGCTTGGCTAAGCAAAGAAAAAAAAATGAAAGCATGGGCATTTTTATAACATGGGACTGAGACTGTGTATACAGTGTATTTAATGTGTGTCCTCAGAATCACTTCTCACCGCCCAGATACAGCCTCTGGCCTTGCACTTGGTCTCATCTGCATTTTCCTCTGGATGACAGTCAAAGCGTTGGTTCTCCTCTTCTGCCAGTTCCCACTGCACCAGATAGGTCTCCCCGAGGGTCAGGGAGAGCCCAGTCAGGAATAGAACCTTTGTATGTGATGAAGCGTACATGACAGATGTGTAAGTGACTTTTAATCTAAAAATGCCACTATGGTAACACTTTCCCCAAATTGTCTCACATTGAAAGTGAACAATTTCCTTATGCAAGTAAGCACAGACATGCCCGCTTGTTTGCGCTTTCAATTAAGACACAGTTGTTAATTTCCCTTGCTGTTTCAACAGCCCCCGTCGGGACTTATGACTCACTCTCATAACATAAAGTCTTTTGCTGGCATACAAGCACCAGACACTACAAGCAGCATCTGATGTATCCTCAGCAGGTGAGAGGATATCCAGCTTATGTCTTTTGTTTTTTTTGTTTTTTTTCATCACTCCTATTATTGCGGAATAATTGCTTCAGTGATTGTATTGTATAAAAGGTATAATGCAGGGCACATAAACATTCAAAAATTCATACTTATAAAGATGAAAAAGAGACTGCAAAGGAAGAAATGCTCAGGGAAGTAAACAGAAAAATCGAGGAGACAGAGGAAACAGTACAGGGGTACAACAAGGTTGTGGAAAAAGAAATTAAGGAATACACCCTGGACAGGTCACTAGTCATAACTGTATTGGTTTATCTGCTGGTCCAACTGAAATTAATGGCTATTGTTTTCATCCGCCTTGCATCTTTCCAGCAAGGCTTTCCCGACAAAATAGAAATATATTTTTTCTCACAATATGTACGAGGAATGTAAGTCAGCCATTCAATTTTGGTCCAGCCCTGGCTTCCATCAACCCCTGAGGGAAATATCTTAAGTTCCTTGCAGCTAAATGCCCAACTACATTTATAGGTTAGTTACTGCATTTACCTCTCTGCTGTTTGGTGCTGGTTATAAGTGTATGTTAGATTTATAAGAGCATTTTCTCTGGAAAATAAAGCTGCCTGCTGCTGCTTGATACAAAGCTCTAAAAAAACAAATCTAATGATCTCAAAGATGCAAAAATGTTTTGTATCGCTGAGGGGGGAACAGCAGAATCAAATCATAATTACAGGTTCTTCACTACAAGTGAACCCTTCACATAACTAAATAATTACAGAGTAATTTAAGCTATAATTAACATACAAATAATAATTAGTGCTTAGTTGAACCATATTGACTTGTCATATGCCTTCATAAATCCCAGAATTTCCAAAGAATTGATACTTGTGTTTTTCGTGCAACATTTAGAAAAAAAAAAGCCCATTATAAAAGAGCTTGTTTTCTATTTTGCATATGTGCATGTCTGTTAGTATTAGTGAGTTTACCTGCTTGGTGCTATCGTACTGTATGTTGGTGTTTGGCACCGCTGTGGTTGAGTTTCCAGTGCCGACGTTAGTTACAGTGACAGATACAGGAGCTGTAGCAATCCCGAGGATGGTAATATATTCAAACTTAAGGTTGTTTGGATCCTTGTAGCCAACATGGGTTGCTTGCATTGTCAGTACTCCCTGTGAAGTGAGGACACACCGTTATGTTCCCAATTGCATGCTCTCAAATTCTATTTGCTTTTTTTTTCCCTGAGAACAACTATTCAGAATCATGACCATCGTCAGTCCAACGTGATCCTGTCTGTAAACCCCAAACCCCAGTGTAATGCTAATGTACAGAGTGAACATCATCAACATGAATTAAACATGCAAGGGAATCCTCAGTGCAGGAACTTAGGGTTCTTGATCCAACAAAGCTCTACCACTCCTCCAACACTGATCAATCATGCTCGGTGTTCTGGACTGGCAATGTTGGAAGTCCCTGGTGGTTTTTGAACTTTGAACTTGAGTTAAGATCAGAAGGAAAGTGTTGGCTGGATTTGAAAGCAGATGCAGAAGCATGTGAGGAAAACTTACATAGACAACGGAGAATGTGTAACGGATGTGGTTTCCTGTTTTTACGGTGTCTGTAAAAAAAAAAGGGGGGGGGGCAGGTGTTATTTTTTGCCTGACACCAGAAAGAAAGTCACATATGATCTGTCTTTCTATGAGCTGACTGATTGTTTGAAAAGTCACAATGACTTATTGGATTCTTCCTGTTCATAAGTGCCTCTGTTTGATGCCCGCGAAAGGACACCTGTAATGAGTAGTAATGACAAGATGCAAATGATCTCGTCTCAAGTACAGACATTTGCACACTAACAGGCACAAAATGAGAGAAGCAAACATACCTCGGGAATCTCCATCATCCCAGAATAGCTCCCCAGCTGCCTTGTTGTTGTCATCAAGAGCAACGATCAAGCCCATGGGGTTACGCCGACTACAATTCAATGATCAAGTGGATACAAAACACATCTTTGCAAACACGTACAGTACATGTGAAATAAAGGTGATATACAGTATATTTTTTAAGATTTGTATGAACCTTATCACCTTGATTTCTATGTGTGTCCGCGTGCATGAATTTGTGTGTATATACCTGTATGTTGTGGTGACATTAGGTTCCTGAGTAGGGAGTATCGCACCGCCTCTGATGTGTAAACCAAGCTTGTCAGCTGGTAGATACATATCGACATACTTTCTACGGTCAGCAATCCGTGTCATCTGATTGGAAGAAAATCAGGATCTTAATGGACTCACAAACTCTGCATGTGATTGGACTGTCTCTTGTATCCCTTTTAAATTTAGAACAGAATGGTAAAATACTTGCTATATACTTAAATGAAAATACGCCTTAATGGGGCTGTTAAATGGCACCAAAGTTACTTTGCAATCATACACAATAAACAAAGGATATACTATATACTATACTAACTACTGAATTACATAAACCTATAGAAATAAATGACAAGTCCTTGCTCTCTCAGTAATAAATCCCCTGTTTTTGGATATTTCAACCTGATTGCACAAGTGGTTACATTTTCTGCTTTCATTGCATAAGCTTATCAAATAATTAGGATAATATCAGGGACCTAATTAAAATAAAATTGCATGTTATGAGTACCAGATGAATAGGTTACATGAATGCGGAAAAAAAGTACAAGTTATACATTGCTGTCATTTCTGTACAATATGAAGATGCAGTTCACAAAACTGCCCACATCCCCTCTCACAGCTCAGTCAGATTTATTACAGATTTCACTTAGATCTCATCACTACATAATCTTTGAGAAGTTATGGTGGACATAATTTACTATATGAAGGCAAAACATGTCTTTAAATTTATGGGGGCATCCTAAATAAGCTACCACTTAATTTATTATCATGTTTTAGACACAGACATATGGGATAGTGTACTTGTCCCCAAGCATGTTTTGGCCTGGATATTGAGGACAAATTTAGGAAAGACTAATTTTACATAAAGATTGCTCTCGTCATACTTGTTTTTCTTGGTTGTATTGTATAAGAGTGTTTTTTATATATACAGTATTTACACTTAACACGCTGTAGTAAGGCTTGTTTTGAGTTAGTATTTGCAAGGCACCATTAAAGTATAAATGAGTTTGTTCTAAAGCGTTAAACCTTGACTAAATGAAAAATACCAAAAGATAATGTGACTTACTATATCAGAGTGATGTAATGGATGGCTGGATGGATCGCTGACTTTCTCACTCATTGCTTTGAGGGTCCAGATAAAGTATAGTTAATTTTCTGGTCTCATGAGGACTGAATCTTCAGACCAGCCAAAAATATTTTAAACTCTATCTATCCTCTCTCATTCTCCATCTACCTACTTCCCTCTTTACTATTGTTACTCTCTCTTGTGGTGCTCTAATTTTTTCCATCCCAATTTCTTTCATTCCCATTTAGTGTGTCTGTGTGCGCAGTACATGCTGTACAGTGGAATATGTGCGTGTCTGTGTGTGTGTGGGGGTTGGAGTTAGCGAAGCGTCTATAAGCAATTTCAGATCTTATCACCCCCCTCATTGTCTGCCTAAAGGAGGTCTTCTCTTGCCTTGTCTTCTATTCTTCCCCTTATCCCTTCTGGCCAAACCACCCATCTTCCCACTCCTCTATATACAGTAATTCTCATTTTGCTTTTCATTCTTTTAATCTCCTCTCTGTTTTTCTCTTCTGTACATTGCCATGCATGTCTTCTCTTTATCCCAATTTCTCATCTTTTTTTTACCATTCCTTCATTTTTTTTTTTTTTTTTTTTTTTTTTTTTTTTTTTTTTGGGCACAGTAGGTTGTTTTTCATGGTCATTTTCACTATACCAATACTCTCCCCAGCCCTTCCATCCTCCTACCCAGATAATCACAGGGGATCAACCAGGACAAGGGGGCCAGTGGCAAGACAACCAATCTAATCGTTCATCTGATCAGTGGGCGCTTTACATCGCCACTGTGATGCTGAAATAAAGTCCCAGAGGAACTCAACACCTCTTTTATCTCTCTGTCAGTGAGATAGTCTCTCTTCTCTGTCCCCTCTTTCACTCTATCTTTGTCCTTTCTCTCGCTCTGTCTTATCGCTCTCATCTCTCAGTCTCAACCAAAGAACTCGAGGCAAAGACTTTCATGTGATACATGTTTTTATGTATGTGTTATGTAGGACAATACTGATAAGCCACTTCAGTACTGATAAGTGTAATCAATTTTGCTGATCACTGAACATTTACTGTTAATTCGAGTATAATCTGACACAAAATCTCTGTTTAGCCAATGATAATCAGTTCCTTGAAACTGTAACAGAGACATATTGATTTAACTAACTTTGACTGCTATTTTATGATATTGTTTAAAAGTAGATTTGATTATGCTAAACAGTATTTTCATATTCTTTCTGCCTATTGTCTGTATACAGGGTAAGAAAAACATGATAAACCCTCATTCTTTGCTTTGTAAGTCAAGTATGTAATAATGTTTTCCTACGTTACCTATTAAACAACATTGTATGGCCACTTTGACAAAAAATAATATGCTGTGTGCATTTCACTTGGAGAACCCTAATTGCGTGGCAAGTAATTTTTAATCTGTATGATGAAATATTTCAACAGCACTTTAACCTAAATGTCTGCCATATGTGTGCTACTTCAACAATGGTAATTTCAGCAATGACCAGAATTAAACTTACCACTCTAATGAGCAATTCATGGTGAATCATGTTACATGGATGTGGATTTCTGTTTATCTGTCTAAACCTACTCAATAAAAAACCTACTAAATAAAATAACCAGGGAATATTCTTACCGTCTCATAGTCATACCACACAGCATCAGGTACATATGCCCGTACACTGGTCACACCCTGCAGAAAAGAAAAACAGCAAATGTAGTATTTGTTTTTCCACAGCAGTTGCTATCCCTCTGACTTGAGGTGCAGGCACTGAACAGTGTCAGCTTTGTGTCTTTTGGCTTGTGCTTTGGTGACGCCTGTTGTAGCCCACTGTACCAGTACCAGTCACTTAAATCTAATAAGGCCAAACAATGGTCACTGCAGCTAAATTATATAAAAATCCTTCCAGAAAAATACATTTTAAGCTGCCGATCATCTGACAGAAAGTTTCCGCAAAGCCCCTTTGACATTTCAGTCTACAGTGCTTTGATGCAACAAATGATAGGGAAGACAGCAGCGAGCTGAAGACTGATAGGTGACAGGCTTTGATAGCTTAAGGTGGCAGAGAGACAGGGGGCATTCAATAGAAGATCACTAACCCTTTGATTGCATTGGCACTTCCTTGCGCTCTCTGACAGGGCAAGACAGAAGGAGATAGATAAACAGTAAGAACACAGTGAAAGGAAAAAAAAAGAAAACAAACTAGGTCCTTTGCAGAATGAAAAATTGCAAAATATACTATGTCTGCTTTGTGCTGTTAAGGCTGTCTGTCAAAAGCACCTGTAGCCATCATCTCACTTCTAATTTGTCTCTCTTCAGCTGCATGTCCTATTTTTGGCCCTCTGACACCTGTTATTAAGAAATAAAAAAATGGGTGACAAGGAAAAAATAATTAGTAAAGCCTCTTTTGTCATAAAATGTGCAGTTGTACCTGGGATTTTTAAACAAAATAAGTGACTAAAGCCATTTGCATTTCCAGTGGTTGGTCTACTTTATGGTGTGTTTTTTGTCACTTGTGTTTGAACAGTAATGTCACAGAGGTGCAACAAAATGAGTCTAAGGAATAAAAAACAACACAATAGCCCTCAGTGATAATGTTGTGGTGGTTAATATTTTGTATTTTTTGTTTTTCCCTTTGGCCTCTCTTTAAATCAATTGTTAGGATGATCCGGCGGATTAAATAAATGCATTTGAATGCTGTTCGAAGTGAGGATCACTACAAAAATTCATGTTAATGTTTATGCTTTTGGCAAAGGTTTCTCCTAGAAGATGAATGTGTATCATAGCATTTCACCGGATGTGGCACAACTCTGGCAAAAAAAGAGCATGTGAAGAAGAAATTAATATATTAACGAATACAGTCCTACAGATGCCGATCAGAGACAAAGCTGTTAAAAACTTTAGGGCATTGTCGAATCATTTGACGAGGTGTAAATGTCAATTAAACACATTCCCACTGGTATAGAAACATGTTTAAACTTGGGACGAAATAGGTTTTTGAACAGTGGAAATGGGGTATAGAGAAAAGGGACAAAAGATACAGTAATTAAACAGGCAAATGTGGGGGAAGCATTATACATACTATGTGAAGTAGAAAAAATCATAAATGTTATAATAATTTGTAGATGTTATATCCTGCTTTTTAAATGAAATGATTTAATGTCCTCTTTAGGGCCTACATTTACAATTTGAGGCAGAAAACCTCAAAACAACTTCTGCACAGCCTTCGGAAATGACAGCCTGGGAAAATGGATGCTGCTCCCATACCTTGTTTTCTGGTGTCTGATTTGCTTGTGGTGCCTATCACTCACGCTGCTGACTAATGGGCAGGGATTTCAGGACTTAGCATGGCTGCTAACTGTGATTGAGAGGGACAGGGCATGTGGCCTGTGTCCTCATTTAGAGTACTGGAGCTCAGTTAGCCCTAAGGTAAGGTTTGATCAGGTGGACCAAAGATCCATAGTGGCAGGATGATCAGATGGTAGCTGAGACAAATTAAAGAAGCTGAGAGAGACACAGAGACGAAGAGTGGGTGAAAATGATGGAATGAAATTAAATGCGATCAAAAGGACGATTTGACAGCAGCCGATTAAGGGAATGCAGATGAGATATGGGTGCCAACATCTGATGAAAGGATAAGGTAAAAAAGGAGAGGGAGTTATGGGCAAGAGGGCGAAGAGCGGAAACATGGATGAAGACCAGAGAGGATGACAGAAAGAGAGAGTGTGCCAGAGCTGTCCACGGTTCACTACAAAGATCAAGGTGAAAGTCTCAACTGAGCTGAATGACAGCGCAAGAGCATCATTAGAGAAAGGGAGAAGTAAAGCAGACAGAATGATAAAGAGTGAAAGACAGAGAGAGAGAGAGAGAGAGAGAGATGAGAATAATGAAAAAGGAAAGGTAGGATGTGAGGAGATGTTTAAGATCAGCCTGTGACCCCACACAAGCAACTGCCACTATCTCTTCATGTGGCCCTTCACAGCCTGTTGCATCTGTAACAGATAGCAGGCACACTGAGTTCTCAGTGTGCATGGCCTCTTCTTGGCTTAATCCACCAGCTGCTCAGCAGCACACTGCTACCACCAAAGATGAATATCCAGCCTCATGTGTATGTGTTAATATGTGCATGTGTAGCACATACTAAATGCTTTAATTCTTATGTCAGGCCGGGTCACGAACCTGGATCCTCTCACTGCAAAGGTAGGGGTGCTAACCACTACACCAACCGTGTGGCCCTATTTTTATACAATTTGGAAAAAAGAAGTTCTACCGTAACTCTTGAGCAGAGATTTAAAAAAAAATCTGTTACAGTTGAAAATCTTCATGTTTCTTTTGTAAACCCTCACAATGCATAGATCAAGGATACATTATCACTCGTGCCTATGTTCAGGTGTACTGAATGTCAGCAACCTATTTGACACAAGTTGACAGTGATATCAGTTGTGATTTTAGTGACCGTATTATATGATTAATATTGGATTATTTCATTTTTATTTAGTGGAATACATGTACCTATTTGATATTTCTCTGCCTGCCATCAATTACTGTATGTAGAGAAATTGATGATTAGATGATTTGATTGTACATGTGAACTCTCTTTTAAGCACAGGGAAAAAACAGCTTTGTAGTTTCATTGCAGCTCTGCACCATCACAAGCAAGTTCACAATTTTCCTCCTTGATGATGCACTTCTACCACAAAAGTTTTACTTTACATTTTTACTACTGTACATTTCAGCTGCAAACCTTATTGTCAGACTCTGACTGCGATTAGCATTTGTCTTGTTTCTCTCTTTAATGGAGAAGAAAAAAACAACAACCCACACAATCACCTTACAGCCCTTCCTCTTCTGTACCCTCAGTACATCTCAAACCCTCAGACACTACCAGCACAATACGCCAACATCTTGTTTTAGAAACTTTCCACTATCACACTAACACAAGTTACATTATCCCCTGCCCTTCTATCAATCCAATTCACATTTGACTATTCTGTAATTCACAAGAGGCCACACTAAATTGCTTATTAATCAGGCCACTTTGACATGACCGCAATCGCTGCGCGTGCCCAAAGACACACATGCACGTACAGGGAGGCTCGTTCTCACATACGCACACAGGAGCATGCTTGTGCACGCATACTCAGAAGAACATGCACAAACACACGCATACGTACACACATCTATCTACACTTCTAATCTGGTAGTAATGAGGTCAGTGCTCTCATTAGAACTGAGAGAAAAGGGGGGGGGGGGACATGAAAGAGAGAGGAAAGAGGGACGAGTGGAGGGGAGGGCAACAAAGAAAATCTCGTATCATGTTCTCCCAGTGGAGGTCACAATGTTTATGTGTGTATGTGTGTGTGTGTGAGAGAGAGAGTGACTGAAATAGTGTTGGAAACTTTATTGCATTGTCTTCAATATATCACTCTTACATGACGGTTTGTTAATGTACTGTACTGTGTATGTAAGTGCCTGTGTTTCCTATCTACATGCAGTTTGAGGGAGTGTATGTACTTCAGAAACCAAAACAGGTTAAAATGAATGAGTTCTTTGATATGTGTGTGTGTGTTTACTTGTTTTTCATCAGCTGTTTAGGACTTTTTTCTGTCATAAACACTGACCTAGGTCAAGGTTAGGTATAAGGCTTTCGTTAGGTTGTCCAAATGAATGGAAGTCACTGCAAAGTTCTGGAAAAGATAGCTGTGTCAATCTGAACCTGTGTGTGTGTGTGTGTGTGTGTGTGTGTGTGTGTGTGTGTGTGTGCATGTGTGTTGGCTGACCGGGTCCAGTACAGGTGTGATGAGCAGGTGTTTTCCCCACAGGAACTGGCGGTCCACTGACCAGGTGGCGCTGTCAGAGTAGAACCTTGGAAATGACAATAGTATTTGTGATTCATTAAAAAAAACAAAAAAACAAAACAAAAAAACAACATGCTATTAATTTCTCTATGTTTCTCCTCCTCTTAGACAACCTGTTTTACACCCTAATCCAGGGGTGTCAAACTCATTTTAGTTCAGGGGCCACATACAGTGCAATTTGATCTCAAGTGGGCCAGATAAGTAAAATAATAGCATAATAACCTATAAACAACAAGAAATGTTTCCCTTTGATTTGCAATTAATGAAGTATCTTTTAACAAAACATATTATGAACATCCTGAAATTTCTTGAGAACAATAAGTGTAATATTATACCTAAGTTTACTATTTACACACGTGCATTACAACGTACAGATCACAGTGAATCTACAAAGGCACTAAACTATTTGTCACAGGTATCAGAAACTGAAAAATATAGTAGTTCACATACTGATTAGACTCTAATCAGTATGTAAAACTGTCACAAATTCACTAAGTGGGCCAGATGGGACCTTCTGGAGGGCCGGTTCTGGCACACGGGCCACATGTTTGACACCCCTGCCCTAATCCTTCATCATTTATCTTGATTTTTCCTATTGTTCAACACAGAATGAAAGAGATGTGGCCCACACAGTGTCCACTAATGCTTAAAGGCTATAATTTTGATGGTCATAAAATCACCACACATTTCTACCAGTTTGGCAATGCAGACATTTACCAAAATATTTTTACAATATTATGTATAGACAGGCAGGTAATAAATTATAAAGTGCTTTACAAGACTTAAAAAACACATTTTACACACACACATACCTAATGAAATGAATTAATCATTTCAGTTAATGTTTATTAATGATAAATAATCATATAATGGAAACAATTCAAGCATGCAATAAGACCAAGTGCTGCTATTAATAAAATGCTTCTCTAAACAAGGTGTCCATAGATACTGTAGAAGGATGAAGAGCTGAAGTAAGATGAGCTTTCATTGGCTGGATGATATCAGATGTTTGCATTAAGCTTCACAGTGACTGGCTTACTTTACGGCTCTTGTGATGACCAATCAGATTCACGCAGGTATTCACTGCGGGAATTTGAACCTGTCGTTTGAACTCGGTGAAATCGCTGTCACGGCATGGATTAATGGCTGACGGATCCAGCGCGCGCTCGTGTGGGACGAAATTATTGTCCAGCTTCAGCCTGCTCGCATGTCAGGAGTCAGCAGAGGACCCGGGTTTACCCGTGTTTGCTGTCGGAACCGCGACCACGAGGATTTCCACTGGCTGTCTTCCCAGTATCTGAGCTAAGTTTTTGCTGTTTACGTTCATCGCTGTTTACAGTTAACACGCTTTGGGTTTGCTGGGCTTTTTGTTTTTTAATCGTTTTCACCTGTCGGCTGATGCTATGCTGTTTCTCTTCAGAATTTAATGTGTGCTGCCTGCTTGCATGTGTTGCCTAACTGGGTTGCTACATTTACTTTGCATGTTAATCTGCGTGTGTTCTTTGGACTTGGCCTGTTTGGGTTTGCATGGAAAGCCAATAGCATCAGAATTCGTCTGAGTCATTACCTCGCCTTAAATAAACGCCACCAGGCTACTTACACGTGACGTCAGACGCCGACAAGATTCCGTTGACTGGCAACAATCTAAAGTATTCGCTATTAAATTGGTCGTAACATTTTATTTTATAAATGTGTTTCTTAACTGCAGAGGTTATGTTCACCGTGGTACAGGGCCAGAATCTTTAGGCTTCACAGTTGGCCACAGCATGTTTGTGAACCACAGGTGTGTTCAGAGGGATAAATAAATAAACCAATAAATAAATAAATAAAGGCTTGGCTGCTTAAATTGCTTACATTTATTCTTTATAATTTGCAACAAACTGTGTATTTGCTATTAATATTCTTAACAGTGATTTGTAGCACTTTAAAATTAAATATATAGAAACTAAACCAGTGAAAAAAAGTGATTAAAAACAAAATAATTAAAAACTACTATTCATTACAGTAATGAAAATGTTACCATAACAACTATTGTGAAAGAAATGATACTCTCCACTAAGCCATGCCAGCTGTAGCTGTAAGCTGCACCTACTGCATTAAGTAGGCACATACATAAATGTTTTCTACATGATTTCTCTTTCGGAGCATAAATATGATTCAGTGGTGGGAAAAAAACAACAACATAGTTCTCTTCAGTATTATCCTGCTCTGTGAGACTATTTTCTTCTGGAGGCTACGGAAGAAGAAAACTACATTGGCGGTCAGTGCTTACTTAGTCTTGTTTGCACTTCTTCAATGACCACGTCTTATTTTTTTTATTGGCTGTGAAATCCCTGGGGCGGAGCAACAACACCGGGCGCTGTATTAATGCTGGCCGCTGGCTGGTGTTTGTGACGTCGGCGTTTATTTCATCATCATCACGTTGTTCGTCACGTTGTCGAGTAAACAATAGATGCACGTAGTTACTCAGATGAATGTATTATTTATTTGTTTTGGCATTAACCGGTTTTGTTGCCAGCGTCCACTTGTTTTGACCCAGTAGGGCAGTCTATGTGTGTCATTGGTCTTAGGCATATTTTACTCTGTATTATAGTTTAACACAAGCCTGGTTTATTTAGTGTGATTTTATACCTCAGCAACTCCTGCTCAGCTCACCGTCCAATTAGGCAGTGAGCAGAGCTGGCTTTAATGCCACATGCGTTTCTCTGCCTAGCCTAGACACAGAGCCCTGTATCAGGAAGACTGTTAAGGTGAACTGTTTGTAGCGACTTTTCAGATAATGAAGGTTCTGCAAAACTTGAAGAGAACTCCAATATTACTGCTACATATACTGTACACCAGGTACAGTTAGGTGCCACTAAGACTATTTCCTTGAATCAAGATACTGCTGATATTCTGCAGCATGTGCACGTGAGGGAAGCCAGGATGTTGTTGCCAGAGCTCTTCTGTGATTAAAAGGATTTTAGGATTATTCCTGGGAAAATGCAACCTTTTTGTATTAACCAAAGCTCATATATTTCTACCGGTCGTAATTTAAAGGCTCTAGTATTCTTTGTGCTGATTTGGTTTTTGGCATATTTCCCCTTGTGATTATTTGCTATTTTATGTTACCTTATTACCTATCATGCATGCAATTTGCATCATTTGCAACTTGGTTTTGTATATTGCAGCTTATAACTTTCAAGTTGTGAGAAGGCGTGGCTTCATGTAACTTCACCATGAGCTGTCAAACATTGCCCTTGTCACAACACCAGGGCTTTGCTGCAATTCCATATAATTCTGAGTCATCAGATTTGATGGTTCATAGTCATTAGTACGAGCGTTTTGCATCTGCCTTTTCATGTGAATGTGATTGTTCTCTCAAAAGGCACATGTGCACCCACTGATACTTTTTTTTTTTTTTGCATACGTCATCCACAACAGAAAATGTTATACTTGTAACACCACTTGATTTTGAAGAGGGAGATTAAGAAAAAAATGCTGTATCAAATTTGTGGGTGAGGTTCCACTCTAGAGAACAGCACTCTGCTATTGCTGTTTGGCTTTGCTCTATTGCCTTTGCAGATCTGTCAGCACATTCGTGCTGTCGGTGCAGGTTGCCACGAAACTTTTGTACAGGTGTATTAGAAAAAAAAAAAGAAAAAAAAAAAGCTGCATGGATTCTAATATGACTTTTCTCACTTGTGTCACACGGTCACACATATAGGACATGTGCGTGATCTTGAAGCACATACTGAAGTAACACAAATCTGACCAGTGTCAACACAGCCCTAACAAAAATCTAACCTGGTCCACATCAAAGGATAAAAGCCTTGAATAATTTCAGCCTGTTAATCTGAATGTAGCATCTTGGTGTCTTTGTGTGCATTTCCAGTGTACTTGTCTGTAGAAAAGGACTCATTCAGCATCAGTTCTTTACATGCATTGTGGTAACAGTTAAGACAGTTTCCCTTGCATCTGGATATTGTTTTTGTTCTGCAACATGTTTTGAGAATTAGCTCTGTATCTTTAGAATCTTTAAAGAACACTTTAGGCAGAGTATCAAATTTGCTCATTGTATTAGCTGAATCGCAGCACCTGCTTACAATATGCTTCATAGTCATTGACTAATTCACTGAGCTGCTACTAATAAACCTTTGTATTCGTGCAGGTGCATAGGGTGCATGTTTTAACCCATTGCTTTTACTTGTTCCTCTGTTTATTATGTTCATGCCAACACTGTCTGGCCCAGCATAACCACCTTCACCACATTTTGCATAGTTGGTTTAATGAAGATTAATGATCAGGCATGTGCTTCGGATAGCGTCTATTTTTCAACACAGTCATTGTTTCAACTTGCATTTTCTGACAAAACAGTGTCTGACCATTTATGAAGATCTGGCAGTTTATTTTAAAATGACTTACTCATGCATGACTGGACGTACAACAGTCTCTCCTGTGGTGTGTGCTTTGTAGAAGAGTGTGTAGAGGTAAGGCAGGAGGGTGTAACGGATCCTTAGGTAATGTTTCGAGCTCTCCACCAGCAGAGAACCAGCGCCAAACGCTGCTGGATCCTGGGGCTGGAGACAGAAAGATGAATTAGTTAGATGTCATCAAAAAAGCAAATGGAGGCAGGGGCAGGGAAAAAAAAACAAGGTTTGTCTTTTATTCACAGGAGAAAAGGGCCAGGGAGGTTAGAGGATGAAGGAGAGAAGTCTTTTATATTGCAAATATAACATTGCTAAACTAATTTGAAGGTCAAATTTTTCTTATAAAAATAAAAAAAGAAAACAAAAGAGAATTTGCATTAGAGTTAAAAAGGAATAATGTATGTGAGAACAGAGCAGAAGTATGATTTAATTTCTATGATAGTGAAGAGTGAAAGGGTGATTAGCTGCTAACAGGCCATGCTCCTCTCATCTGGCTAATTATTTATGCCCTCAGCACCTCAGAGAGTGTGATGAGAGTTGTTTGTGTGCGCGTGTGTGCGTGTGTGTTTGGGTTGGCCTGCATGGCTGTGTGATGAGAGCCATGATTAGGGCAAAGCAAAGGTCACACATTAGCTGTCTCGTTTAGCAGAAATCGTACTTCTAATTCATCATCATCATGTTCCTGTCCTCCAGCAACCATCAATCCCCCACGCACGCTGCACCTCTTTCAACACACACACACACACACTCACATTCACCATGTCATTCATTCCCCTTTCCCTACCTTAATGCTCTTCTATTTTTGCCGCAGTGCTGAGCAAATGAATGTCACACATTGCAATATGTTGTGAGAGAAATGTGCTTGTAAAATGAGCCATAATGTGCTTTGTTTATGTTATTTATATATATATATATATATATATATATATGTGTTTCAAATATGTTTTTAACATATTTGTATTAATCAATCAATCAGTTAATAATTTTAATTCATTCATTCATTCATTCTTTTTGGATCCTTACAAGAACTGTAGAGCTAAGAATGTGTTTGAATCTTGTCTGCTGTGCCTTGAAAGTTGTAGCTTGTCTGGTCATACCTTCACAAGCAATTTACCGTCGTTTCCTATAACTTTTTCAAAAAATCTTTTGTACTAATGTATATTGTATACTGTATGCATTTTTTTCACTTAGGCCTGTGCAAGTGAGTCTGTCCTGCTCTATTGAATTTGGGAAGTTAATTACAAATAGTATCAGATACTCCAATGGAAATGGGCATAGCCAGTGTGTTAAAATGAATTAATAAATAAAACATGTTTATGTTAGAAATAGGTTGCCTCAGTTTTTGAGATTGTTAAAATTCAGGCCAGTTAAGCCAAAAAATTAATGATACACCCTGACCCAAAGCCAGAGTTGAAGAGATGTTGAGATACAACAGTATTAAATTAAAGCATAGTAGTGTCTCATGCCGTATGGCAAATCAATGATCACAATTCAACCAAATTTCACAATAACATTGTCATTTACTAAGGTGTAAAATCTTAATAATTTTGAACTTTGAGTCTGGTACTGAGTGTCTGAGTAGCATTTTTCTGCGATGTTCCAATATCCATAGCACTGACTGTTTAAGCAGCTTACATTCCCCGAAATGAACCCAAAGATATCAGATGTCCCACTGCAACCATTTTATAACACAGTTGTGCTGGTGTGACAATCTCCATGGATACTAAAAGGGGTTTCTATTTTTAACCACTTTGTGTTATATCAACTATAGTGTTGAAATAAAGAGTTTACCCTGCAGCACTTTAGAGCAAACAATGGCAATGTGATACATAAATATCAAACTGACAGTCTAATATAAGAATGATAGACCAAAATATCTTTACAGTACCTTATAGCCCTGAGCGTTGTGGTTGCGACTGAAGGGGTAGAAAGCTCCCACCTGCATCCAGCGACGACACAACTCTTCACTGGGGTTGTCAAAGAATCCACAGATGTCCGCTCCAATCTGAAACACATTAGGGAGTAACAGCTTGACATTTAGCCAGGACTTGCAATATGTTTTTTGCCGCTGTCCTAAATGTTATTTTCACTGTTTTTGAATCATACACATTTTACACCCTCACAGAAAAGGGCATGATACAAATGTCAAGACACCCTCAAAAAGAGAACAAAAAACTGATTATTAACACGCATCTATCAGTATTAAGAAAAGGTGGTATTGATACGAAACCTGGTGACTTGTTTGTCTCTTTAAAAGGTCTTTGTTTATGTCTTATTGCTTTGGTCACAGCGGCGACTTGACGTGGGCAGTGATCTTTATTTACATTAATTGCACAGTGGGATCCAAAAAAAAAAAAGTGACTTCAGTCAAAGGCCAGTCCATGGTGACTGCTTGCTTTCTATTGTTTACTACTGGCTTCATTTTCAACAGACTCCATGGGAGGGAATCGATCCAAATCCCATTTGTCCTGCTTTCTCTCTTTCTTGCTTTCTCTGTGTGTTTGTCTACTGAAGAGCTTAAAGTCAAGCTTGACACAGTCTCACCAGGATGTACATGACATCTATGAGACCACCTGACATGCACAGCAGGAGATGTGCATGTCTGACGTTTGTGTGTCTGCTTCTTACCACCATGTGTGCTCTCTGCTCCATAGGTGTGTGTGTGTGTGTGTGTGTGTGTGTGTGTGTGTGTGTGTGTGTGTGTGTGTGTGTGTGTGTGTGTGTGTGTGTGTGTGTGTGTGTGTGTATACTTATATCCAATCCAACTTTGCTTTAACATGCTTTATAAATAATCAGTTGACCAAAGTGCTGTACACGGACAACACAATTTGCCTCGAAGGGCTTTACAGTCTGTACAGCGAGTGACACCCTCTCCATCCTTAGACTCTCACATCAAGTGAGAAAAAAACTCTTTAAAAAAAACCCTTGTACAGGGAAAATATATATAGTGTACAGTAGAAAAAAACATTTGTAATAGCATTGTATTTTTAATGAATGTACTGTAATTCCAGACATATTTTCTTATCCATCGTCTGTCTGTATACTTATACACTTTTAATTAGAGGTCAGTTAGCAGCTGAGTCCTCCTAAAAAGGGGAAAGGGAGAAAACTCAATGTGTTTTTTTCCTCTCTTTTAAACTGATGTGGTCTTAAACATTTTATAATTTTTAAATTTGAATCACAAAGGCAGCAATTTAGGAAATGTGTACCTAACGCAGCGAATCTGCCCAGGCTGTGTACTTAACTGTCCTATTATTTTCTTATATTATGCGTACATATTGGAAGTAATTCACCCCTTTATGTTGTCACCGTTGCAGTACTCATTCACTCTCATTCACTCATCTTCTACCACTTTTTCCTCCTGTTATTTCAAGCTATCTTGTTTTAAAGCAATTACACAGTCAGCATTATCATAAAGCTTAAATGTATACTGACTTGACTGATTTTTATTAGATATTTTCCCCGCATTGTTCACTCCAAATCTGGAGCTCAGGCAGTTCTTGACGATATGTCCAAAAATTTTACTATAAAAGTGTTGGAATATTTTGGAAAAGCATTAAGCTGAGATGAGACTAAAACAATTAATTACACCCTACAGCCCTGTTAAGCCCCTGCCATGTCACCCAGGTTGAAAAAGTCAAACTCTCTGTATTTAAACATTATACTAATGATATTTGCCCCTCTGAAGGGTACTCACGTAGGGAACCCCAAAAAGACCGAACTCCAACATGCCAGGAATGGCCCATTTAATGTCGTTCCAGTTGGCGGCATTGTCCCCTAGCCAGTGACCCGAATATTTTCCCACACCTGGGAAGGAGGAGCGAGTCAGCATCAGAGTACGATTTCCTCCAAATACACGCTGCAGAGCTCTGTGGGACGGAGAGGGGATGCAGTACAGAGAAGGTTATTGAGATTAAAAAGGATGTAGGGAGTGAAACCAAGAGATTTAAACAGCACAATGGAGAACTGTTTATCAATCACACAAGCACAAATATCCTCAGTGGTGTAAGATTAATGGCAAGACTGTGACAAAGCTTGAGAATGTCGTACTTTGCCTTTATTGCACTTGAAGGTACATTGATACTGTGTGTTTTTGTGTGTGTGTGTGAGAGAGAGAGGGTGATAATTTGTTTACACAACTATTGTGTTCTCCTTTGTGCACAACTTATACGCCCCCTGTGTAGTGTTCCTCTGAGGAAGTGCCATAGGTGTGACAGGCAGAGATTCACTGCACTTGAAAAAGGCAACCATGAAAAAGTTTTTTTTTTTTGGTAAGTGGTAGCAACTGAAAATGTCAGCTGAGTAAAATCTGACATCTGAGGTACTGTATACTTGCTCTTCACAGTAATGAATCAGCATAAAATAACTGCAGTGCTCACTAACCAGTGTGTGTGCAGTAGAACTTGTTTGCAAAGTTGAATGGCATCAGTTGTTTGACAATCCCACACCTTAGTGCTGGTCTACGCTGCTTTCTAATAGATATAATTTTCTATACCTTCTTCATTAATGTGTCTCCAGTTGCAGCTGGTGTTAACCTTATTCTTGTGTTAGCTCATTTCTTCTAAACTACATAAGTGCAACAAATCTGACTGTAATATACAATATACCCTGTGGCATTTAAGATTATGTTCAGATTACTGGGAAATTCCAATTTTTTTCCTCTAATCAAACCTTTCTGGTATGCTGTCCACACAGCATAATTGCACATCAGTCTGCTAATTGCAAGTGAGCAAATCCATTTTGTGTGTTCAGTCTTAATCGATAGATCAGCATCAGTGGCCAGATGTGCCTTTCAAACAGAAATGCAGGAAAAAATACAGCTGCATGATCATGGTTTTCCAACATTTGCATTGTCAAGTCATGGTGGAGAACTTGCTTAGATTTTTTTTTTGCGTGACTGAGGAGACTGGCGTATATTGCAATGTCCCATCATGCTACAGTCATGGTTGATTTTTTTTTTTTTTTTTTTTTTTTGCTGTGATGAAGTGCTTTGTCATCATTTTGTGTTGAATTCATTGTGACATGCAGGACAACAAGTCATGGTGGAGAACTTGCTTAGATTTTTTTTTTTGCGTGACTGAGGAGACTGGCGTATATTGCAATGTCCCATCATGCTACAGTCATGGTTGATTTTTTTTTTTTTTTTTTTTTTTGCTGTGATGAAGTGCTTTGTCATCATTTTGTGTTGAATTCATTGTGACATGCAGGACAATGTCAAATGCAATTTAAGCAGCCGCATCATCCAGACTGAGAAGCATCACTATAGACCTGACTTGAATCAGATTTTAAAAGCAAAATATGGACAAAAAAGTTTGGAAAATTGGATTTCTTTTTTGCTGTCTAATCTGGGTATGGAAAGAAAAAACAAGGCTGAACAAGGCCTCTGTGCACAAAAGGCCCTTTGTTTGCAGAAATAGCTTGCACAAATGTGTTCATGCCATCAATTTCAATTTAAGCCCCGTGCATAATCTGCTGTACCACTAAAAGTCAATGTTTTTTTTTTGTTTTTTTTTTTCCACACAACTCGGTGCATTTTCATTTTGTCTTACTCAGTGGGTGGCAGTAAGTTGGCCTCTGCACTGTAACACAAGCTTGCAGAACTACACTACTTCCATCATCAATTGGTAATGCACTCACTTTTCAGTAGCCAGTACCATAGAGTAGCCATAGAGACTGTGCACATCATAGTGGTTCCCCCAGGCCTGCTTGGCATCCATGCACAGAGTCTTGCTGTACATCACCTCATCCAGAATCTCTGGAGGGGAGGAGGTAAAGAAACAGAGTAAGGTGAAAGGGAGGTAAGGAGTGAATACAAAATATAGGTGGCTATTGAGTGAGAGGGGGAGAAGTGGACAGAGAACAATAGAAGTTGGTATACATTATTTTCCTGCAATAAGAAGTGGGGACAATAAGGGAAATCAAGGCGACAGATGGCATTGGAAGAAGTGGATGACTTAGGAGGAGGGCAATAAAAAAAATTGCATCGAGGGAACATGCTTTTTCCAGTTACAATCATCCTGGCTGAGAGAGTCCGAATGAAAGACATGGCTTTAGAGTCATTTTCAAAATTCTTCACCAGGGACACATTGTTTTAGATGAATTTTCCTCTGGACCTGAACTTACTTTTGGAGCTGTTGTGGCTCCTTTATCAACTTGTGCTCAGCATTTGAGCTACAAGCTGTGTGTGACATGCAGTAAAGCAAAGTTATAAACTGTTTTGTAAGTGAGGGCAAAGTAACAACTTTGATGACTAAAGAGAGACTCTATTAATATATATTTATGTTAAGTTTACACATCATTTTTTTTGACAAAGTTTAGTTAATTGATTTATATATATATATATATATATATATATATATATATATATAATATTTTATTGGTAAAATTTGAAGATTCTCACAGCTACTACAACTATATGAGAACAGACAACAAATGACTTACTTGGAGTGTAGGGAGGGTAGTTGAGATTGTTATCGGCACAGCCTTTATTGGAACCTTTCTTAAAATTGGCCACCTCATTCATGTCCTGCAAGTGTGTGATAGTGCGTTAGTGACATATTCACACTATTACTTAAAAGCTTATTTGAACTAATGGTCTTAATATTTACAATCATTGACATTATATGTGTCACATAATGTTCATGCTTAAAAAAAAAAAAAAAATTCCCATTCAACATTTAATTTAGGCTTTTTAACTGTTGTAAAAAAACTTGACCTGAACTAGGTGTCTGAAGTGAGATGGGGAATTGTGCTGACTGAGCATAAGTGAATGCATTGTGTAACTGAAATGACCATCCTGTGGAATGTGCGAAATGTTATACTGTGTTTAACAATTGTTTGACACGCATAATTTTCCTTGAGTAATTTTAGTAATCAAATTACTTGAATTAGTCGAGGAATCGTTTCAGCCCTAAACCTAACACACGTATATGACATGAATTCAAGCTTACTGCTCCTCCTTGTATGCAAACTACTGCAATGAGTGAAGTCTGCTTCAGAGTTTCCTGTTGGTGAACAGCTAATTAGTGAATGCACATCATCATTTAATGTGTCTAAAATTGACTTACAATCCAGAGGGCATCATGTTTGATCTCCCTGGAGAATTGCTCGTACTCATCAACCCACCAGTCTATGCAGTTCTGGCTAGTGTAGTCTGGAAACACCGTCTCTCCTGGCCACACCTGAATTTGAGAGAACACGATAGGCTGTGTATTTAAAGGTATGTTTTAATGGTTGCGTAATACAATTCTAAATGCATCCACCATTTGGCAATGTGCTGATGAAGCATGATCTCCTGGTGTAGGTGTAGCGTGCTCCACAGGAGCAAAAACTAGGCCTATGGAAATGTCAGGAAAAGCTTAGACATGTGGAACTGAAAAGAGAACAGAAGGGATGGAGGGGGCTGGATTGATGTGTGTGAGCCGGGGAGGGAAATGGAGAAGTTGAGGAAGAGAACAGAGGAGGAATCCATAATGCAATAGAAATCGTTAGACGTGACCGTGTGTTAAAATTCATCCTTAACGATTTGTATTGAAAGAAATGATTCATGTAGAGAAAAGCAGAGGTTGTGTGTGCGTGGGTGTGTGTGCGTGCGTGTGTGTGTGAGAGAGAGAGAGTGAGTGTGTGCTCATTTCTGCATGTGAGTCATTAGAGCATTGTAGATATTAAATCTCAAGGTTGCTCCAGTGTAGCTATCCTTTACCCCTACTTCCACTGCCAATAACTTTACAACTCAGTTTATAGCAAAGAAATTCATCATGCTCACGTGTGCACACATACATTCACTCATGGATTTACAGGAAGTTGTTTTGGGCAAGTGGTCAAAACTCCAAGGTTAGAGCTGATCTGGCATTTTCTACCTCTCTATTTCCAGTCATGTCCTCCACCCTTTTAACTCTAGATTTTGTTGATCTGACATCTCAGCTGTTTGCTGATACTGACACCCTCGTAAACACTTCAAACAAATCTGCTGGGATTTGGAACTGCATTTTTCTCTCTATCTTTGTGTGTGTGTGTTTTTTTTTTTTCAGTTTTCAGGCTGCCTTTTCTATGTCTCCGAGCCTAATTATTCACTGGATTATCTCTACCTTTTTTTTGTTTTTACTTGATAATCTGTCTTTTGGCTTCTTGTCTCTCTCTCTCTCTCTCTCCCTACAGATGGATTCCTGCATGCAACCCTGTCACTTTCCTCCAGTCAGTTCAAAAGTGAGTCTGTCTCCTTGTATATTTCCCTAACATCTGTTATTTGTTTGTCTGCCTGTGTCTACCTTTTTTCCTCAGCTTATGTTTCTGTCTTGTCATTTCACCTTTACATCTGCACAGTCTTTTTTTTTTTTAGTTGCCTTTTTTACATACAGTTGCTTTCTTTACTTTCATCCATTTCTGCCTTGATGCCACAGAAATGTTTCTGTGTGAATCAAGTTCCATGATGACTTCTCACATGGAGAAACATTTGGCCCAACAGACAAAGCCTTTTATCCTTATCTTTGCAACCAATTAGCTGCTTTAAAAGCAGAATAAATAGCAGCTTATCACAGCCTCCTCTTTATCACTGACACATTCATGGTAAAGGTCATTTTTGCGAAGCCCCTAGTGTTTCACTGGGACACATGCATTCATATGAAGTTGTGTGGTGGTGGACTGGAATCCTATTACACAAATACAGACAACACAAACGACAAAGTAACTTCTCACTTAGAGGAAATGGAAATGCATAAATCCACAGTCAAATAGACGCTTACACACAGACATACGCACACGCACAACTCTGGTGGCATGTAGCGATGCAGAACATTTTAAGATTAAACACTAACGTGGAATCAATGCATATGTTTGACCTGATATAAACAGCATGAAAAAAGTGATTAACAGTGGGACTGGGCCTAATCGAGTGTGTAATCAAAAGTAACACCATGAAAGCATTGGGGCACTGAACTTTACCTCCCTATGTCCACTGCTCTCTGCAGTGGAGTTCTCTTTTTTAACCTATTCTTTAAATTTGATTAGTGAGTATAAAGTGTTGATGGAGACTGTAATGAACCAGTCACACACGTATACTCACAGTATATTAATTTATTCTCTGCTTGTGTTGCATGACAAATTGTATTATGTAGTGGCAAAAACAGTGACAGGCAGAGCATGTTAGAGACCTTCAGCAGTTTGATCTACATGGGTCTTTATCTCACCAGCATTATTTGACGTATTGAGCTGGGTGATTATGGGAGATTTAATTTCAATTAATAACAATATACTGTATATCACGGTATAAAGCAAATCAAAATTTCTGACAAGCTTTAAGGTGAGGCTGGGTGATATGGGTAATTAATGATATCTCTGATATTTTTAGGCTTTATCCCGATGTACAAGCTACGTATATTGGATATAAAGCCGCACAATCTGCACAATGGTTGGTTCTGTGGGATCAAGAAAAGTTTTCTTTTGAGATGTTTGTGCTTCTCAAAGGAGAGTGACAATGCACTCTAGATACACTCCAATAAAATATATAAATAGGGTTATTGCCTTTCATTTTAGGTAATACATTTTTTAAAAAAAAGTCATCACAGATACCTAATCATGATATCCAAAATATGACGTGTGGCAGTGAGCCGAAATCTGTTACAAAAATACAGATAACACAAACAACACAGAGTAACTTCTCATTTAGATTCGTAAGTGAATTGCTTCAAAAATATGATTGTCTCCCTTGCACTCAGATTCCACTCACCTCTCCTAACAACGGAGTTTTCCCATCTGATTCAAAGACCCAGGCGTTCTTCTCATTCCCACGGTCATATGAGCCATATGAAGCATTTCCTACTCGCTTACTGGTAGCTATTGCAGGGTCCTGTGGACAAATGAATATGCATTTAAATATAAAGTTATAAAGTATATTTAAATGTAAAGATATTCCTTTTTTTATTTTACTTTTGATTAAAAGTAATTTGTTGAATTTATTAGTGCTACATGGCTGTCTTCAAAGGAGTTGGTGTATCTGACCCACATTACATTTAAAAAAAAAAAAAAAAAAAAAAAAAAAAAAAACAAAGTGCAGTAATTGAAAAAAAAAAAAACACAAAGTGCAGTAATTGTTTGTAGGTTCAGTTTGAGTGCCCATCAGTATAGCCCGACAGATGATGTCATTCTGTTAGCTTCATCATGGACTGGAATGGACTGGAATGGTCTTACTACATTCCAAGGTAGACCCTGAATACACAGAGACTATACACGGTATCTTATCTGACCTCTTAATGACCGGACGGTGATTCCAGTGGAACTGGAAAATGTTGCAGAGAAGAGGGACATCAGGATTACCTTGCTTGTCCTGCTGCCAGCATAGCTACAATATATAGGCACCAGATATGTTGCAAAAGACAGATGTATGGCGGGGTGACTACCCAACATCACGCCTACATCTGGCTTGTAATGTGGGAAGTTGACCAGACCCCAAAATACAAGGTACATTAACTAAACACTGTTTTGTCGCAGCCATGGAGAATTTACAATTGATCGAATTGATAAAACCACTACATAAAACGTATTTCTTACCAATATGAGGATGTATCTCTGACCCTTCTCATGGAGGTAGTCGGCAAACTGAGGCAGCTCCTTGAACTTGACCTTGTCGTAGGTGAAATCTTTCTTATCCTCCATGTAGTCTATGTCGGTGTACTGGATATCCTGCATAGGGTAAAACATCCTGTTGATCTGGGCAACTTGGGTACTTGTAATAATAGAGTTATTACGAGTAACCAAGTATGCATTACAGGAAAAAATATAAAATGGTCTTGAGTACATATTTCTCATGCAATATCACTTTAAGATTATCTTTTGGTATACAGTAATTTAACTTTACAACGCACGTTATTAAACTACTTTTAGATGTCATGAGATTCAAAATTTAATTACGGATGCTAAAATGCTGTCATTGCTTCCATGTATTAAAATCACATTTACATCTTGTTGAGGGTAATTAATTCAAAATGACCACCCTCTTACATTTAAGAGACCATACCTCTTAAATGTATCCACTCATGCTTTTTCTTCTGCCCTTATATTTGACACAGCGACTGGAACTTATGAATCTGTGGTGTATGGATGCACCCTCCCATTATGGTATATCTGCTAATGCGCTGCTATACCCTAGGAGTACAAGGCAAAATTTTAACAAGTTCTTCTATTTTTTGCCAGGATGTGACTTGATGTTTGTTCTTTTTCTGTCATTCTGCCAAATTTTTCTACATGTCGACAGAGCAGATGGTTCCAAAGGCCCTGCCAGATTCTTCCTCTAATGGTAATCAGTTCCAGACATATTAGAGGAAATGTGATAATGCCCTCTGTGGTCTATCTAATGGTTATCAAATATGTCCCTGAGTATAGGAGGAGAGGGGGAGGCTGCACACTAATGTCTTTGAATGTGAAAGAGAGATTGGAGATTATACACTCAAATATTTTTATGGGTTGGAAATTTGTTTGTATTTGATTTTCAGATAAGAAGAGTTCAAACAGAGTCTTTTATTGGTGCATTGGCAGAGTGTGATACAGTAAATTTCTTTTATGGGGGCCATTTAAAGATTAGGAATTTACCTCAGTAATTATCATATATACAGTAAAAAAGTACATCAAACATTAGTTTTCTCTGTGAAAGGGAGTTCTTACAGTAATCATCAGTATGCCCAGATGAAGATGAGCTGTAAGGTCCATTCCCAAATAAATGTCAACCTGAACTGTTTTTCTCAAGATTTATTTATTTTTTTAAATTTCAAATCAAGATGAATGAGATAATAAAAGAAACTTAGCCAACTAATCTTTAATCAGCTGTAATATTCACTGACGCTTGAAAAATGGTGGTGGTGGGATTGAACCTATGTAACCCAACAGACTCTCCATTATTTGACAGAAAGCTAGATTACCCTGTCTAAGTGAAAGGCCATCCCTATCACTCTGTCTGTTGAACCCCTCCTTCAACCTTCATATCACGTCTTCACAGATAGTCCAGTGTTTAAAGCTCTTGCCTCTGGAAATACGGTAGTGTGCGATTGGTTCACATTCTAACAAGGCTTGCATATAGTGGTGTATCAGTTTCTTCCCTACTGGTCTCCTTTTTTCCTATTTTTTTTTTTTTACCCGATACACATTTGCATTGCAAAAAAACTAATTAGACATATAAGTTACAAGACTGGATCATGAAAACCATGATTTCATTTCCCAAATATGATGATCTCCTTCTTCTGATACCTTGGATAGATTTTGTTACACACACTCTCTAGCACTGGCAGGATCAATGCCTGCTTTGCAACAAGTAAAGGTATGGGGACAAAAACATACTCAAGATAAACAATTGGAGACTGGCGATTTCTAAGTGTAAATAAAATGATAGAAAAAGTGAAGTGTTGAACCTATTAGCAGTTTAAAACAGGGTGGAAGAGTCATTTCAGGCATACTTCTTGCAGCAAAACTCCCCAAAATAAACAGCTTAGTAAAGAAAAGCATGTAGAATCGCGCTTACATATGGCAGGCTCACAGCACGGTTCCTCTCCACTGTTTTCTTGACCTCACTCAGACTTCCATAGTCCCACCGAGAAAGCTGGAAACCCAGTGACCAGTAGGGAGGAATGACGGGTCTCCCAATGAGCTGGACAAATTTGGACCTATTGTTAATGAATGTACTGTTCCAAAGCCACTCACATTCCATGTTTGCACGAAAGATCCAAGCAAAGAATTTTAAAGACATTCTTCACCTCAAGGAACTCCTGCACCACTTGTTCAGGTGTGTCCCCAAAGAGAATGTAGAAGTCGAGGACTCCTCCGATTGTCCTGTAGGTCACAGCTGGAGCAGGCTGCAGGGTCACCTCTGCACAAAAATTACAAAAAGATATATGTTTGTTAAGAGTGATTGTGACACAGTGTAAACCAAAAAAGAAAAAGGGCCGAAAAATGTCCTCTCAGACATTCGTTAACCTGCAGAAACTTGTATTTTGAGGATCACTTTTATTCTTGTGAGGACCTTTTTTCCACACATAAACAAACAAACCGTCAATACATCAGTCAAAACAATTCACGAGAGGCAGCAGAAGCCTTTGTGCGGGAAGACTATAAACATGAGCAGGTGAAACATGTCAGTGAGCATTCCCAATGCTTTCAGTCATCTTCTTTATAGAATAGAATGGCCATGCAATATTCTCTTTGATTTGTCAGCACAATTTTTGATTGAGGCAACAGCAGACCCATTTGTGTGCAAGAATGAAACCTAACTGATAACCTTTGAACAATTCTGTAATAGTTTTCTTTTCCTGATATTTTCATGGCCCTGTTGATGTATGTGCATTATGCTATATGCTTTATGTTGAGTCTCCATAATTGTGCTTGCACATACATGTATTTGTACATTTCTGTAGAGCAGCATGTCTACTTATGCGTGCGTTTGTGTTCATCCTTACCCATAGCATTGCTGTTCATGAGAAAGACTCCAAATGACTTTCCACTTTCATCCTCCAGACAAAGGAAGAAAGGATAGTGTCCGTAGAGGTTATGTGTTCCCTACAGGGAAGGTGGATAGATGGTGAGAAATGGATAGATGAAAGAGAGAGGAGAAAAAAGAATTCACGGTTTAATCATCTTACAGGACATCTAATTATAAACCCTTTGGCAAAAGAGAGTACACATGTAGGGACCTAATGTAAACATGTAGTTTATCACTGTACATCAGTGGCAATAGCAAGTACTTTGTCCATAGTATTCTGTACTTCTCACCCCATTAGGGAAAGCATCTCTGGTGAAGATGGGCCAAGTCTTCCAGTTGGTTTGGTGGCGATAGTTTTGGTGCACATGCTCTCCTAGACCATAAATATTATGGGAAGGAAGCCTAGCAGAAAGTTGCAGGTACTGGTCTGCAAACACCAGGGGAGCGATCGTAGTGTCAAACCTGAATGCATTTTAAAAACAACAAGCAAACAAACAGAAAACACACACAATACAGGTCACCACCACTGGGAGGTGAAAATGCAGACTGACTGTGAGAGACACAACAAAGATATGTGCAAAAGTAAAGGATTGCGAGAGAACAAGCAAATGTGTCAGACATATTGAGGAAGGAGACAAGGTGAGAGGAACATGCAGGGAGAATAGAGAGTGTCAGTGGGAATGAGATGGACTTGTGTAGAAATTGAGTTGAATTGTAGAAAGAGAGAAAAAAAAGAGAAAAGAATGGGGAGAAGACAGACCATGCCATCAGCTTCTAATAAGGCTGTTCTGGGTAGCATATTTTTCCCCTTTAAATGAAGACATCTACTAATTGAAATACTAATAATCCCAGCTGCATTCAGCTACCATTACAAAGATACATAGACAAAAGCTACAAGTACAGCTTGCAAATGGAGTAAATATACTGTATGTTTTGTTCAATTTCCATGATGCATGCACACAGAAGGCAAAAACCCCAATAAAATAGAATCAATACTATATATTATTTTTGAATTCATTGTATACCTGTAAATAAAACTTGGAGTCAGTAGTATGATGGAGAAAAGCTAAAATGTGCTCAGTCACCACGTCTGTTTATGAATGCAAGAAGGTAACTCCTAGAGACCAGCAGGTTATTGTTTAACCTGACAGGTTAAAGAACAGGCTGATTATGACCATAATTATGATTGTTCCCGATATCAATTAAACATAATAAAAGTGGAATTGACACACAAATGCTGTGTGACGACCTGGTGCAGTTTTTATGGCATCATAAGTAAATAGAAACCTTGTTTTCACTTGAATTTATGGACATTGTGTTATTTTACCACTGTATATTTTATTGTTATAAAACATAATAAATTATGACACTTAAACAGCTGCGGGCGTTCATGTGCAGCACAGATTTAGCATTAAATTGAAGTAGAACAAATAACTACCAAATTCCTGGATTGGGCTGGACTTTTTCCGTCCAAACCTGACCTAAAGCTGAGAAATTGTTTACTGAAGATGAACCCAAACTCAATAGACATCCTCTTTTTCGCTGACCAGAACCCGATGCAGTTAATGTAAGATGAACCACTAAATGCAGCTGCTACCATTGTTACTGCTTGTTTTCCTTGTTAACAAATGCCTGCCACGGAAAGTCTTCAGTCAATGAACACATTTGTTTTAATATGAAAATACGTTTGGTACCGCACACTTACTCAGTGTGACTGAACACATCCTGAATCCAAGTACAAAAAAAAAGAACTCTTCAAAAACTTCAGTCTGACCTATCGCCCGCATATGCCACAAAATGCACTGAATGATCAGGGTCATTCACATAACGAGTGGCTTCCATAGACACAGTGTTGTGTAAGCAGAATGAAGTAGGATTTTTCTGATAACTAATCGGCTACTAATCTTTAGTAGCTGCTTCAGAGCAATCTCACTGCTTGTGGTTGAAGGTCATGTAGTATTGAGAAAGACAGCTGTCCTACTTCATATACCTGTAAATTATGTAAGTTAGTGTGGCATGTCAAGGGTTTCCATGCACTATAATAATGTTATATATTATGCTCTGGCCTTACTGTCAGATTGCTTTAATGTAATAAGCATATTTAGCCCAGCACTGAAATATACAGACTCTAGTGGCACTGGTCTTTACAGCTGTTTAATGCATTTTAGTAGTTTACCTTTACACATGCCACATTTTAATGGCTGCTTGATCTCTATAATGTCATCCAGGGTTCACTAAGTTGGCCTTGGATTCATATGGACATAATTGCTTCTGATGATAAAGTGATAAGGGGGAGGCCACATATTCTGTCACAACTACAGTACATAAAATGTGATAGAAAGAATCAATTTGAATCTATTGACAACAATCGATGCTTCATTCAGTAATATTACTACGAGAGGCCTGGGAGCCAGAAAAGACATGCACACGATCTATGGCCGACACATAATGTTTTTACGATTCCCGTGCTAAAATTCCAAACAGTAGGCAGCTAAGATTCTTGTTTGGACTAAAGAAGGACTTTCCTTATGACCTCCCTTCCAACAATAGTATAAACCCTACATATGCGACATATGAACTATATGACAACTAGGATAGGGCGATATGGAAAAATTTTCCAATCGGCCATTGGCAGCATAACAACCGGCGATTGGCAATATTTTCGCCAGAGTGGGGCCGAGCTATACGCAATCACCTCACAGCATTAGCAGCTTGGACTGATCTTGTTGGAAAAAGAACATCAAATCTTTGGGTATTATATTTTGATTTTAAACCTGATGCAAAGGGAAAGTCAGGGACCTGAATGAAACTATTTGCTGTCTTTGTAAAAGTGTAAGTCTACATGAGCGTTTGTGAACACACTGTCCTGCTGAGCATGGCACCTGAACCACTGGGAGCTGACATTCTGTGTCACATAGGGCTGCCGCTCTTTCCAAAAATTAAGTTTGAACAAATTTATGACCCATAATTCATTCAACTCATTTTAACGCCGCCCACCCCCATGAGCGCAAAAAAGTAAAAAAAAAATTGTCTCACAAGTAACAACCGTCGATGGACTCGGCCAATCACCGATAGCCGATATATTTATCCAGTCGCACAACCCTTCAATAGATACTAAATATTTTTTGCCTTTTTTAGTTTTTTTTTTTTCTTTTTTTTAGTTAGTCTGTGTTGGCTTCAGCATTCACATGGCAGGATGATACCACTGCCTTTGCTAAACATCTCCCTTCTCCATTATAGACAAACAAATGTGTGGAACATATACAATAAGCACTCACAGGACTTTTTTGGTCTCCTTCCTGCGCACGGTGAGGCCAAAGGGTTTGTGTGAGATCTCCAGAGTGTTGCTGATGGGGCTGGATGGGTCACTTTTGAGTCTGTTAACATGCTCATGGGGGACCTCGAACCTCTGATTGTGGGCGTCAGAGATCTGTGGGAAAGGAAACGATCACAGTCGGTGGGAATGTGGCCCTCAGTCGTGATCTTACATTGTTGTGCATTTTGCTGTCCTTGTCATGTTTTCTTCTCTACAGAAGCTAACATTCTTTGGTTTAAAGAAGTATCTGTTTTAGAATCGGCTATACTTCCGATTTCTTCTGTCAAAATGTGAATGTGTGTGAGAGAGAGGCAAAGGGAGACTGAGAGATGGTGTCCGTCGGCGTGTACCTTAAATCTGAGCCGATTGCTTGACTGCATTTCTGCGTGAAATGACAGCTCCTGTATATCAGCCCCAAATAAAGAAGGAGAGGCCATTCTCTTCAGCTGGGCTTTCATCACTGCAATTCACAACACATGATGAGCGATGGCTAAAGGTTATACATCACATTTAACTACTCAACTACCAAATAATAACACAAACGTGTAAAGCAATGTTTCTCTTGTTCTGCAGTATAATTGATCATTTTGTAGTTATAGTCAGGTTTCATGGTTTAAATACAAACATTTTCAATATTGAGAATTTTATTTCGTCAAGTTCTTGGGCTTGATAAGATCAGTGCCATTCTTGAAAACAGTTTCTCGGGTGGGTCCGCCTAAATGAAATGGAATCTGCCAACCAATATCCAGTAAATTATGCGGTGTGCTTTGTTCCATTCATCCTTGAAATATGAAAAGGACATGTTGTGATTTTACTATTTTGTTTTATTATTTTGTACGGCTGGGCCCAGTAACATTATTGCGGCTAGAGTAGTTTTCCTCGCAGCCACACAGTGATGGCATGACTCTGCAAGTATGACTTTTATATTATATACGCACAACTATAGGGAAAATTTTCTGCACTGATATTAAACATGCTTTACAGGAGGATTTCCTTTTTTTTTTTTTTTTTTTTTTTTTTTTAAATCCCATTGTGCCTTACTGATATCCAAGCTGGATGAGCCCTGCACCCACAGCACTAAGTATTCTATCAACACAGCAGACATATTAAAAGATAAAATGTTTTATCATAATGTGACAAATATACTGTATATTGTCTACAATGATGAGTGTACTGCAACAATAAAAATGGCAATTCTCAGTTTGTTGATTCCATAAATTCAGCAGGAGGGAAATTCATTCAAGCGCAGATGTATTTGCACGTTATCCATTTACCAGTATGATCAAAGGACAAAATATGCTTACATAGCTCAGTTGCTTCCGAGGTGAATGTTAGTAACTTACATCATACCATGGCGGAATGCATGCAAAATATTTGAAGACAATTAAACTTAGAGGAGTCCTTTTTGGCACTATTCAATTTAACCTCCTAACCACTATATTTTCAAAATATTTTTAAAATGGCTTACATACTATTCCAATAATGTGACTGGAAGTCTTGTAGGTCACACTTGATTTAAAATGTCCAATGTCTGTTCTTGCTTTTACACTCTAACTTGAGTTCACATAAGGGAGTGAAATCAAGCAGAAAATGGAAAACCCCGCATGGTGCAAAGTCAATCATGTTTTCTGATATGCCATCCATGTCATAGTTCATATTAAACTGTGCCTTAGGCAAAGTGAGTGAAGAGGGAAATGTGAGGTGAAGAAGACAGACAGACATACTGAAGGAATGTGGAGCGTCTAGAGTTAGAAAATAACATTTTTCACTGGTCACTGAGCACATGAGTGAGCAAAAAGGGGATTTACCGTGAGGGTTCGGGTGCTCAACTGATTCTGCTGTGTAGCCATGGTTGGTTGAGAAGAAACACCAGGGAACGTTTCTCTCATCAAGTGGCTTCCAGCAACATCCACGCTGTTCACATTTTAACTGTTGAAGTGGATGGTTGTTATTGTTATTCATGTTGTCATTCACATCATTTATTGCCATTCCTTCCTCTACAAACGCGTTCCTGTAGAATTCTCTAGACATCTTTACTTCATGGACTTTGTCTTTTCCACATAAAATTGCACCTTTGGAACAAATAGTCTTGTATACCTTTGAAGCTCCAGCATCAGGGAAACAGTCTACTCTTTCAGCCAGGGGGATGGTAGGACACTGTGGAATGAAGGGGTTTGTAGTTTCTGCCAAAAAAGAAAAAAAAACAAAAACAAATGTTTAGTGCACTACCAAAACAAAAATTCAAAGGGAAAATACTAAACTTTTACATCACAGTATTTAGTGAACTGAAGACTAGCTTAATTTAGACATTTTACTTTTAAAAAAATAACACGAAGTTGAGTGTGTGGTCAGTGCCTATAACAGTTTCAAGTGAGAAACAAATTCTAGTTATTAGTTTCTAAATGCTATATCTTTTCATTATTACTAAGGAAGACTGTCAAAGCTGTATGTACCTATCTGACCCGACGTGACTAAATCATGCTTCCCATCAAAGGTGGGTTACTTGGTTTAGATATGAGTGCATATGTATGGTTACCCTAACCCAAAGAAATGGGAAGGAAGAAGAGATAAGAAATAAGGGACTGTAGAGGGCGGAGAGATTGCAGCATTGGCTGAAGAAAGTCTTTTGATATTATCTTTTGTTGTTAATGTGTCATACGTCTGAAAATAATCCTTCACTGAGGCTGTCCACCCTCCCATCTTTGTTTAAATCCTTTAATCCTTTAATACCACTACGAATGGTTTGCGATGCAAAATCACCTCACACTAAAGAGAGTTAATGGTATATTGAGGAAATGTATTGCTTGCAGTCCATTAGCCATTGTCCCCCAAAGCCAGACAGGTCTCTCACAGTCTGTGCCTTTTTATTGGATTCTCAGATTTTTCTTATTTTAGAAAACTAAAGGTTTCCACTCAATTTGGGAATTTATTAAAAAACGGGGTAATGTGTTCACATACCTTCATCTTTAATGACCCCTGCATATCCGGTGGCGAACAGAACTATGAGAGTAGTGGCTATGATAAACATCACTGTGAACATGACCATCAGGGCCACTTCCAACCCTGAGAATTTCCTTTTCCCCATCTAACACAAACAAAAAAAAACGCAGTGATTATGAAGACCAACATCATTACACTCATTAAAGATCTGTCAGAAAAACACCTGCTTAATGAGGCCCATTTTTAGGGGACTAACTTACACACATACTCTCAAAAAAAAAAAAAAAAAAAAAAAACACACACAAAAAAAATAAAATATAAGATCTGACAGTTTTCCTTCTAATGACCTTGAATTCTGTTAAAGTTGAAAGAGAACACTAAACAGAGCATCCTAATTCATAGGAAAATATGTGAAACAACTTTTAAATAAGGAGACATGTGAGAGAGACGTGACAAAACTCAAGCCAGATGAGCCCGATGTTAGTATTTACAGAGAAACCTCTTATATCACTCGAGCAATTAGGCTTTACATCACTGTACAAAAAAATAATGTGAGTGAGTCGATTTGGGTGAACGAGAGACTTATAGCCATCCTGTTTAATGTGCTGTGAAGAGCAGGAGAGGGCAAAAAGAGGTGCAGTGAGCCAAACTTGTGTATGCCCTCTGTTTTTGCAAGCCACTGCACATTTTAGGGAAAAAAAAGGAGACTGCAAAGCACTAGCAAACATGCGGTATAAGATAGAAACACATAGGCATGCACACTTTACAGACCTTTAAGTCTCTGTCCCCTTCAATTTTATTTGTGCCTAAAAATAGCTTCCACTCATAACACCGTATCATTTTACATTTCCCAACACACAGTCTGAGGTGCACACACACTCTCACTGGTTTCCATGACTTCAGAGGACATTGCATTGACTTACTTTTGTTTCATGGAGACTTAGTCTAACTTTAACCAAAATTACCAGTGCCCTAACCCTGTCTGCATACAAACAAAAAACCAAACAAACCCTCAGTTCAAAGCTTTCTGTGCTACATTGCAATTTACAGCTTATGGATGATCTGGAACTCCATATATAATTATTATTATTGCAAACCTTAGTCACAATCCATGCCATTCACATGATGGAGAGAAATATGAAAATGAAAAATTAACTATGGTTGAATATAGGATTTACAAAAATGCATATGTAAACAAACCCCGGTATGTAATGCAAAATAATGATCCTGTTGTTGGTAATAATCAACTGATCCAGTTATACTGTAAATCAAGTGTCATCAAAAATTGTATAATCTGCTTAGTCACTGTTCAAGTAAAATAAAAGCTAAAATTAACTCAAGATTATTTGTTCCTGAGTTGAAAAGCCTGCAGTTCGAGTCTTACCTTAGCTCTGTCCCGTCAACAAGTCAAAGTGCTTCTGAATCAAGTGAGGCAGAACCTTGTAATATTATGGATGTATTGTGGTCATAGGGACTAACCACTCCTCTACTGCTTTAGTGGTGTTTTACAGTTTCAGCATGTGCCCCCAAAGCCATAAAATGTCAGATAACCGTGTACCGTGTTAGACATTTAGCCCAAATATCAGCGTGTTACAAGCACCAGCTATCAGTTTTTACATCACACTGCTTATGACTGTATTGTGCGTGCACATGTGGGTGTGCTTTTTTTTTTTCCATAGAATTGAGTGTTAATGTTTTATACAGTATTAGCTGTGACTCAGCAACAGTAATCTTTGTGCCACTGTGGCCACATCACCACTTTTCACTCACTGACACATGCGTGCCAAGTCAGTGTTTACTTGACTATAGTAATGAAAAAAAACCAAACTCATCTGAATATCTGGTCATGATGTATTGGTAATCGTGATCCAAGCTTCCATGTTACTTTTGTATTTTCATACAAGACTACTCCAAAATATGTGATACTGGAGTCCACTGATGTTTGATTCATGCAAATCACCTTCTCAAATTCATACTGTAGGTTTCTTAAGGTATTTATATGAAGCCTTGGGTATTGTCTGCTGAACACCACTTAGCAGACATTTTTGCTGTGAAGGGCAATTTTGATAGTTTGGGAAATACAAGATAACTATTTTGTGCTATTGCCACCAACTGTTTAACTGTATGGCCTACTTAGTTATACAGTATTAGCCATCATTTGTGAGGTAGAGCCAAACTAATGAATTGAGCCTCTTTGACAGCTCAGTCCATAGAACAAGTATCATTCCTCCAATTTCATCCTTGTTTAATGTCTGTCCAGTGGTCCCAAATCGGATGACACTCTTGTGACTGGCAACTGCTTGCTTGCATCAGTGCAGCAGATGATTGGCTTGTGGGAGCGACAGGTGGGATATGTGTCATAGTCCGTCCATCCTTGGTATAATGGAGTTTTCTAATTCAATGTAAGCTGTCTCTCTCTTCTCAGTTTGATCAGCAGTTTGATCGCCAGCTCCAACAGTCCACATGCCTAAATGTCCTGATGGCTGTGCTGATGTGAATAATGTATGATAATAAAAGCATATAGATGGGCTGTGTGTGTGTGTGTGTGTGTGTGAATTGTTAAACGTGAAAACTGTATTGTTAAAGGTCAAATTTGCAAAATTCAGCTTTACAAGTTTTCAGGAAACAACCAAGTGGTGAAGTAGAGGCCTGACATCTTGAGCAGAGTGTGACATCACACTCCTGTGTCTTGTAAGCAGGGCCTCTGTTTTTGGTGCTTAAATATTCATTCATTAATTCGTTCACAGGGCAAAAGGCAGGGGTACATGCTGGTCAGGTCGCCAGTCCATCGCAGGGGCCAACACACAGAGACAAACACCTGTTCACTCTCTCATTAACAGCTATGGTTGAACATGCAAACTCCATAAAGACAGGCCCTCAGTCAGATTGAGTCACAAAACAATTATGAGTTCTGCTTTAATTCGGCCACTGACACAGTAAGTAGCTCGCCTTCTGGGTAGTGGCAGAAAGTACGTCCTGCTGAATGCGACCCATTTTTATTTCCAAAGAAAGCCATTCTCCTCATGGACTCATGAGTGATGTGTTGCAAATGTGACATGACTGGAAGAATGAGCTCATTCACAAAGCATGTATCACATATATGTCACAATACTTGGGTGACGATTCAGTTTGCATTGAGCAACTGTGATTTTCTTTTCCTCCTCAAAACAAAATTGAATGATATATTTTTTCAGACAATAAGTCAAAATCATCAATTCAGCTGCCACATTTAGCTGCATCTGCTTATAATAAATACAAGCAGGCCAAAGAGAAAATAAAGTGTTTCTATTATTGTCTACTCGTGCTGTAAGAAATTAATATAAAATTAATTTAAAATGCTGGGCCAAAATGAACAGAGCCTCTTAAAATGGGGAACAGCACACATGTGAGCCTTGAAATTAACATGCTACAAACAGAACTAAAACAGAAATAAAACTTATACAAACAACTTTCAATATTTTTTCAGGTCAATTTCTACTTATTTAGCTGTTTCTGTTTATTAAGATGCAATAATAGTAATATTACATGTTTTCATGGTCTCTTTTTCTGACACAAACTCGAAATCATGACACATTTGTTTTGTTCTGACATTTTCCACCTTTAGTGCTTGGAGTGATTTTCATGACCACAAAAAAAGAGTCAGACCCCTAGCCACACATAAAATTGTTGTTTTACTTTTTACAGTATTCTTCTTTTTCTGAATTAGAAACATATTTTGGGCTGTGGTTGACATTGTGTAGGCTATCGTTTAATTTGCCCATGCCAAAACACCATGTAGTTTGGTGATTGTTTCAGTCCATGTCATCCCATTATGCAGAATGGAGAGGATCAAGGAGAGGATCAAGTGAATTAGCTGCTCACTAGAGATGCAATAATTTCTTCTTCCAGCAAAGAGCTTGATTGCCATGGACTTTACGATCGAAGAAGCAGAAATGAGCTCCGGGTAAATGTGTATGACTGGATGCAAAGAATGGAAGAGCTTGCATAACTCTCCATAATTCAGCATACAGTTATACAGTTAAGAAGACATGGAAACATTGAAGCTTGTGTATTTGTTCATACAGATACAGGAATCCAAGTCTTTTCTTTTCTATTCTTTTCTTTCTTTCTGCTTACTCTTGGGTTTTTAAGTCCTCTCAAATCCAATTCCACTACCAGTTTCAGGTGTTGCCCTTAAAGAATACAGAGCTTGTCAATTTCAATGGAAAAAACAGAAATTGGCAATTCACTCCCCTGTATTGATCCAGTCACTTTAAACCCAGGCACTCTACATTGAGAGCTGCCAACCAACAGAATTTTGTGTGTCCATGTGTGTGAGTTTGTGTTTTTCTTTTTTGTGTGTGTGCACATAACCAGGGGTCATCAACAGCATCCATATTTCATAAATTACTTTGAATTTACTTTTGCTTTAAGAGCACCACCAAGGTCTTGCCATTATTGTCTAAATAAAAGCTCCTCTACTATAAATGTTTAGTTTTTTATGCATTTCATGACTTTTGCTATGTTTTGTCATTTATACTGCTGTCCTATAACTGCTTCCTGGAAGCAGGATGAAACTTTATCAAGGTCTTGATGTAATAAGTGTGTTCATACTGATTTTAACCTGGCCCTCTGCCTATTAGTCATTACACTCAATTATTCTCTCTAGTTATAAATGCCAGTTCTATTAATTATTGACCATAACTGCCCACTCAGAAAGATTACTGATCCCTTCCCAATTGAATGCTTGAATAAATCCAAATGGGATCTAAATGGGTTTTTGTACGGTGACCATTTTGCTTTGGTCACAGCTGGATATGGAAGTTGAGACAACACATGATGTAATGCCATGCTTTTGTTATGATGTTGTAAGGTTTAATTATGTCTTTAGTGGAGATGACAAGCACATTAGTTTACTGCATGAACATCACTGTCACCTTGAATATCGTGCCAAACACTTGAGCTGCAAGTGTTTGGCACGATATTCAGCTTGCTGAAAAAGCAATTGAATAAATAGTGGTTTGATATACTGATTAAGATAAATATTTGTGTTTTGGATCCAAATCTCGTTCAAGTGACAACATTTTACTTTTTTGTAGTTCCATGGATAGTCTTTTTATGTACTTTTTAGCAATGTTGGCCATTATTGACTCCAAGTAACAGGGTAGTAATAACTACAACTCCTTTCATGGTTTGTTGCATTCACATTGCTTTCTGGAAGAACCCACAGATTAGCATGTTGTTTCCTTTTGAATTGTAGTTTGTCCTCTTAACAAGCATCTACTGTTTGTTAGTAGCTTTGTGAGGAAATCTAATTATGGTTTTTGCAAACATGCTACTTAACACTCAGTGCACCACTAATTAGCCTGATGTCCTAGGCTTTTGCACATGCAAATGGAAGCCTGTTGCTTTAGGCTGGGAAGGGTGGATAAAATCCAACTGAAATCATTCAAAACACAATATCTCCATTTGCCTAATTTTTCTGCATTACACACAAAATATGTATCCGTGTTGAATAAACAAATGTCTGTAGTTAAATAATGATTTAAGTTTTCTGTGTAGTGAGTCCGGCATAAACTTCTGCACATAAAATTTGGAGAAGCATTACTACACACTATCATCTGTTTTTGAGGCAATTCAACACGAGTGTGTAGGTTTCCAGCGTTCCCCAGTGTGAAAGAGAGAAGCAGCGGATCAAAATGAAGGATCATATACTGTATGATGTCGGCTCTAGCCTCACCAGTTAGTCCATCTTGTGGGGTGTGAAAGAATGTTGTTCTTTCTCGTTTTCATAGTAAGCCTCTTCTTCAAAGAAGGAAAATGTATTCTCTGGCTGGTTTGTCCTTTGGGCTGTAGGAGAAACATGCAGTCAAAGATGATGGCCTCCGTGAAGCAAAGCCCTTGCCTTATGTACATATAAAAGATGTTTTCTAAGGCTATCAAAGCCCAAAAAACTTTTTAAAAAAAAACAAAAAAAAAAAACCCTGACCCCCATGCATTGGACCTTTTTAAATATGTCATTTTAGCCATTTTAGGTCAAACAGACACAGACACATATTTAACTTTAGACCCAGAGCTAAAGTTAAATATACAAGTTGGATGTCCACGATGAGGCTGTAGTTCCAGCTCATCCAGTGATAGTGTACTGTTTAATTACAAAACTCTCATTGAATGTGAAATTAAAAATGATATACTCATCTATATGACAGTAATTTTAGAACATGATGCACAAATTGCACAAATATATGCCTGAGAAAAGCAACTAGGATTGATGTAATTGAAGATGCTGACCAATAACAATCAAGAGTTCGACAAAGTCATTTTATACTTTGTGTCAAGTGCAGTAAATTACAGGAGAAGCTGTCTCTCCTGTTTTTTTTCTTTGTATTACTAACATTACCTGTATTTATTCTAGTCTACTACCAAAATAATCATTAATTGCAGCCCTAAAGCCAGCATAAAGATCCACACTGATAGAGTTATTCAGCTTACATGTCATCAAACAGTGATGTTGCACTTTGTGTAGTGCATCTGTCTGGGCCTGTTGTCTTTCCAATGGCTGCACAAGCCATAATGTGCAGGTGGCCTACCTTAAGCATTCCCATTATGCAGATTTCACCAAAAGCACAGCACAGATGTTACAGGCCGACAGGGAAAAGACTGGCTGAATGAAAAGGAAAATGCATATAGACAGCTTTACTATGCACACATACACTCACTGAGCTTCTGCTGTGTCATTCCTGAGGGAAATATCTGTTACTGTGCATGTTCTGACAGGAAAATATACTCACATTAAAACGTGCACACACACACACACACATAGTCTTTAATAATGTGATAACAGCTGCCTGTTTTATGTTTTGATAGCTACTTTAAATGCACTGTTTGCTAGATCTGGCTCAATGATTAACCAGTGTTTATTTGTGTTTGTGTTCACGTTTGTTTTGTCACTCGTGCTCAGTGCAAAGCTCGCCAGTTGTTACTATCTGTCAAAAGAATGTCAAACCTGGGCTGGGCCGAGATGGGTCCAATGACAGTAAATCACGTATTTCAAAGTACAACCAGTAAAGTGTTTTCTCAGCTACAAGCCCTGCATGGCATTACCTCTAAAGACTTGTTCAGGTACTTTCAAATATGTCTTTTTTTTTTTTTTTTATTTTCCATTTTTTAAACAGTACTGAAGTTAATGCAACAGAAAAGTGTCTTAATTTAAAGGACTCTGTCTTGGCATCATGTATTTCCGGTTAATTTAGCAGGGTATTCATTTTTTATTTCTCATTCAGTTTAGAATGATTTGATTTTGCTCAGTGTGTTCTATGTGCATGTGCATGTTTCTTGTTACTTGTGTTCATTTAAGAATGCTGTATGTCCGGCATTAAATATGCATGGCCGGAATTTTTGAAAGATTAACGGCCACATCGGCCGTCAAAAACATTTTCCAGCGTAAACTCTGCTCAGAGGATGGTCTAGTGGTATAGTGTATCTAGAGAGCAACTGATCCTTTTACTACATGAATGGTGTAAAAAGAGTTTTGTTTAGTTTCTTTTTACTTTCTTCTCTCATTATGTAATTGTTTTCTGCATCTTTCATCAATGTGTGTGTGTAGCAAACAGGTAATTGGTCAATTATGAATAATATGTGGATATTGTGTACAAGCACGGTATCCAAGTACTATGTACATGCATACACATGCATGTTTGTCCATATTTATAAGGATATGTATATTATTCAGAGTTGTAAAATTATAATGCAGGAATCCCAAACAAGGAAAATAACCTTTTTGCTCTTCCTTATTGTTTTAAGGTTTCAAGTTTACAACTACTGCTGAGCTTCATGGTTTATGGAGTATCAGTATTTTATTATTTCATATCTATGTGCAAGGTATAAAAGCAGCATTTGTGGACGTCTCTCTCTCTCTGTGCTTGTTTGCGTGCAGGAAGTTAAATGTTCCTGGGCTGCCACCCATGGACTTTCTCTCCAACTGCATGGGAGATTTAAAAGGCAATATCATCTGACAGCTAATTATCTAAAATTGAATGTGCTAACGACAGCAAAATAGTCACGCTATAAAAGAATAAATACTGCACAAACAAAACTCCGAGTCCCCCCATAAATAATTACTGCATCATTAGTTTGTTCACTTTTTTCACCCTTTTTTTCCCTCCCAGTAAAACATGCCACGCATTAGTCATTCAGACAGATGTGTCTTAATGAACATATCAGCATTCTTGGGTTTTGAGATGCACTGAGATTTTCTGGAAAGGTAAACTAAGTTTGGCTGGCAGAGAAAAACATTACCCATAAGTAAACCCATTAGCCAAGTGAAAGTATTTTATCTGCATAGAGCCAAAAAGATGAGTGCTTATCTCAGGGTACTTAGACTGAAAAGACCACACTTGTAATAATATTATACACAGACCCATTATTCTCCCATGGGCAAGCACAAGTGGGCGAAAGTAGCTCAGTGGTAGAGCAAGTCATCTTTCAATTAGAAGGTTGTGAGCTCAATTCCTGGCTTCTCTAGTCTACATGCAATGTGTCCTTGGGCAAGACATGTTTCTGACAACAGTGTGACTGTGCACAAAAGATGTGTGATAGAAAATACACTGTGTGATTGGGTGTGTAGTGTAAAACAGCCTTGATTGGTCATCTCTCTCTCATATATATATGTGTACATAATGACCATTCACCATTAACTCACAGAGGGACACAACACATGGAAGGACCTGAATTTAACGTATCTTGATCCTGTCCCTGATCCTGTTGATGTTTATCCATATACCTATGGTCCTTGTGACAGTTCATTCATGTTGCAGCCCTATATGAAACACCCAAATATTTACTCAGCTCTGTCTGTCAAGTAAAATAAGAAAGCAAGACCAAAAAAATCCAAACATCAAAAAATGTTGACAAGTTGCCGTTTCTTAATCTTTTCTGATTCCCATTTGTTGTGTAGGTCTCGCGTCTATGTTAAGCTGCAGAGTAATCTAGTGGAGAACAAAAATATGACCTTGATGTTTTACTAACCTTATATGTGAATGAGAAATGATTTGGTGCTTTTCTGAATGGATGTTGGTGACTAAAACTACACTGGTCACCCATATTATACTCCAGACTAGAGACTCTTTTTGCTGCTTGCTTAAAAAAAATGCCACATGAATTGTCTATTCTACATATCAACAATGTGCTCTACAATAAAAATACCAGAGCAAAGAATGTCGTGACTGACCAATCAAAATCAGGTTTTTTGAATAAGCCATCTAAAATTGCAAATTAGATGCAATCTAATTTACAGGATTATTTATCTAAATTATATCTGGTGCAGTGTAGATGTTTAGGTTGTATCTATTGTAATTAACATTGCACTATACTGTATACATGTATGCTAGATGCTTAAATGTAGCATCAAAAATTAGAATTAAAATTATTGAGTGCTTGTGGATTATAATGGTGTTATCTATGATTACACTGCCTCCCAGCAGAGGGTGATAATGAATGGAAGGTTCTGACACACACATACACAATGGTGCAGCTTGTATTTGATGTTGGGAAAATAACATTAATTCATGTTTTTTAATATATTTAATATTTGTTTAACAATTGTTTTTGTCCTGTGAAATTCCACTTTTCTGAGATGTTCTAATTAAATTAACATCCTTATTTTTAAATCAATTAGCTGTTCTATCTCTTCATCCCTGCTGTCTTTTCTCTCTTCCCTCATCAGGTTGGAAGTCAGGCTGTATGGGTAGCAACAACGAATATCCTCGTTGCCATGGCAACTCTGAGAGGGTGAACTTTTGTCAGGTGCCAAGAGCTTGCTGCAATAGAACAGTGTTGGTTATTCGTGTGCGTGCATGTGTGTGCGTTTGTGTGTTAGTTTGTGCATGTGTGAGCACACACATGGTGCCACTGTGACTGTGAGGTTTTGCAGGAGAGAAAGAAAGCACTGTGCTTATCTTGAGAAGGACTGAAAATCCCCCTTCGGTCTGTAACTCTCACTCCTGCAGCACAAGTGTCTTTCTTCCTCAGCTCTTCTCGCATCTTCTGTTATCTTTCATTCAGCAATGTCCTTGTTTGCCCTCGACCAAACTCATATTGGATATCCAAGACCTGGATGACAGGAATTTCAGATGCCCTTATTGCATGCTTCTTCACTTCACAGAAATTAATTAAAGAGACTCCTTGTCGGTCTCATCACCCTCTCTTGTCTCTTGTCTAGCTCTTCACAAGAAAAGAAACATTTAAAATTCAACATACTTTTTTCGTTTTTCCACACCTACACTCCTCCCTCGTCCTGTTCATCATGATATGCAGATTTTCATCTCTAAAAGTACAGTACAGACTGTATTGATCTTTGTCCTCCTCCCTTTCTCTCTCTCTCTCTCTCTCTCTGCTCCTTCTATCCATTATCCTCTCTTCGTTAGACTCTTATCCTCCTTCCTCCATCCATCCTTAATGACCTCTCTGCTGAAGAGTTATGGCATATCTCTGTTTCTATATTCGTGTAATGATAATTAGAAAAACCTATTAGTCTCCAGTGAAAGTCAAACTGGATATAAAGTACAGCACTCCGGCTAAAGACAAATATTTTCGCGGTGCCGTATCTAGATCTAAAGTTATCAACGTGTTTTTAGTGATCCCCCGCCCCATGAGTGTGTGTCCTAATTTAGGTGAATGACTTTTTGTTGCTTTGTGGCTCTGCCTGCCAACACAGAGGCTCTCTCTTCGACTCCACTCAATCAGTATGCAGCTCCTTTCCACATCACTGTCCTTGTGTTATAAATACCTAGACACACAAACACACTGTTCATTTTAATTCTCATCTTGACTTCATCCCTGTGGTATATAAATATCATGTAGTACGTCCACACTCTCATCTTTACATACAGTATGTGTGGACATGCACACATTCACACTAAATCTCTCTTCATTCACAACAGGACATTATACTGTCACAGATGCACTCTTGTGAAAAACACATGCACACACTTTATGATACGTAACCTTGCCTCGTCAGGTTTTGATCAGTCCTGCGCAGTGGTTCAGTGTTGTGTGCACATATTGGCACACTCATGCACTTTTTTTTTTGTCTTTTACTTAAACAACTTTTTCATTTCTTTGGATGAGACAAGTGTCATTAAAGTAAAATCAAAATATTTGATCAAATCCCCTAAATGTAAGTAAATGATGTCACTGCAATGCCACAGAATTACTCACAAAGTGAAACTACATGTGTTACAACTATATTTGTTTGGTCACACCAGACGTGAAACTTGAGAAAATGGGGGAAACTTGCAATGACATTGAAATATTAATGCTGCTATCTGTTCATGTTCTTTCATTAAAACTAAAAAAATAAATGATAAGCAAATCAATTTCAACGTTTCTGTGAAAACACATACAGGAACTTTGTTTGCTCAGTGACAAGAACTAATAATCTGTTGCACAAAGGCACATACAGCCTTTTACCTACTGCCTGGATCCCATATTGGATGTTTTCTGAAGCCTAAAGGAAAAGGTATGTCATGTACATTTCCTGACTGACTTCACAGGTAGTCCCTTTGCATTTCATTACCTTCAGACCATGCATTTATTTTTCATTTGAAAATCTGATCATTAATACAGGTCCTGTAACATTTGTGAAACTGTATGTGAAACAATTCTGATATCAGTGTCTGATGTTGTTGAGCTGTTCAGTGTAAAAGACAATAAAGCACATTACTGTTGCAGAAGGAAATATGGCATACGATATTCTGACTGTAGCATTTTTCTCTTCACATATTCTGAAACACCATACATTTTATATAAATTGTTTTTTTCCTCTCAGGAGCCCCTGTCCCTTTTTCTTAACCACAATCTCAATATCATTTACCTCCATCTTCCTAAATGCCTCAGCTTTGTTGCACTCGTGCATTCTTGAGCATGTAGTTATCTGTACAAGGTTTCAAATGAAGAATACTGTATATTTCAGTGTTTACATGTGTTTGTCCACCGTGTGAACAGTACATTGCATATTTCACTGTAATAGCATGCCCTCAGATATGATGGGAGAAAGCTGTAGATAAAATCTTGCCTGTAGATGTCAGACCTGTTCTATGAAGTTGAGGGGCTATTTCATCTTTCTTGGCATTAAAAACATAGGTTAAAACATCCCTGGAGGTAATTGGTAATTTTTCCACTCTGGGTTTGACTCACGTAAGATAACTGCTGCATAAATGCACCCAAGAATCATGTGTGAAAATGTGCACTGGTGAGACCATAGTACTTACATCTAATGCATGAAAATATGTGTCAAGGGGTTAATTGTGTAAAGCGAAGAGCTTTAGGATTAAATGAATGCTGAAATATGCAGCATTAAGGATGGCTATAATGTGGTTATATAACTAGCATTTAAATGAATCTAGCGGGGTATCAGATTATAGGTTATAGTCGACAAAAAAAGCACAATATATTGTAAATGGGGGTTTAAACTGCTAATATAGAGGCCTACTCTCTCAAGGGAAAAGGCAATTGACCACTTAGAAGAAATTGAAAATATAAATTTTTAGCATTTTAAATTATTTTGTTTAAATATTATCAATCTGCACTTGAATAAATATGATCCTCTGCTCATGTATAGGAGGTGAAGGAGGAAATAGTGTAAAAAAAAAAAAAGGGGGGGGGGGCAAACTAAAAAAAAAAAAAAGGGGGGGGGGACAAACTAAAAAACCTCCTCCCACACACACACACACACATGCTCACACACTATGTCTTTCTGTTTCTCTTTGTCTTACTTCAACCTGCTTGTCAACCATGCTGACCTGAACGATCCATCGGCCTGCTGCTGCTCTGAGATGAAGAGAGGGATAAAGATTTGAGGTGAGGGAGAGAAAGAGTCAGAAAGGAAGGGAAGCCTTTGTGCTGCTTCCAAGATACAACAAGTAACACTAAGGCGGTGTTTTTTTTTTTTTTTTTTTTACAAATTATTTAATTATTTGTCCTCTCGGGGAACTGAAAGAGACTCCATCTGTCACCACTCCGTCTCCACCTCTTTCCACAACATTTTTTTACGCACCTCGTTTCCCTCCACTCTCAAGAAGTGATGCAGAATGCAAAGTGTTCCAATTGAGTGAAGCCCTATAGTCTCACTGTGCAAATCCTCTGTGACATCCTTATTTTGAATAAGTAAATAAATTTGGTCATGACATCAAAAATAATTTGGTGTAATGACCAGAGAAAATGATGATAAATCGCCTTGCGTTTTGCATCAAGTGCCAGTCCGAATTATACTGCCTGAGACTGCACTGATAAAAGGTACAGTATTACAGCTTTACATTTTTCAGTTCTTCACCCGCCTGTCCATCATCTGCTCTGCTTTTCCCTTCACCATTCAGTCATTCTCAAAACCAAATTATTCACAGGACTTGGAAAATTACTCAGTCGAGGCCGTTAAGCACGCTTATGCATCGAATTTAAAAATAGTTTCCACCTTTTACCTCGCGGTCTCCCCTTCTCCACCCAGTCACTCTTCAAAGTGTTGTCTATGATTTTTTTCCTTGTCCGCAGCATCTAGTCTTTCTATCTCCCATCCCCTCTCTTCTTTTCCATCCCATCTCTTTCCCCTCTTCTCCCTCAGGTTCTTATCACAGCCTGCCCTCTCCTCCTCTCCTCTTCAGGTAAGATGGATAGAAAGAGAGGAGAAGAAGAAAAAGGAGAGACCAGGTTGGAAGAGGAGATAGTGGAGAGAAGAGTGACAGCAGCTTACGGGAAGTGGGTTGGGGCTTTTTTCGACTCTTTCTATCTCGCTCTCTTGTGCCGTCTCTCACTCCCTCTCACTCAATGACACGTGTGCGTGCACACTACATGGACATACACAGTTCTCTGTGTCGGTCTGCTTCCCTAGAGGTTTTTCCAACTCCGGACACACTCAACACACATACGCATGCATGGATTGACACCTTGAATGCCTGTCTTAATGAAATCACTTGCATAAATCTGCACGGAAACAACAGGAATATGCACCGGCAGAATTTATATTAATTCGAAGTGTGTGGCACAAAGGTTAATATGCATAAAAAGCACCTATACAGCTGTCTGTGCAGTTTGACTAAAGCGAACATGCTGCTCGGCCCTGCTTGTGACCATCTCGCGTTCAATATTTTCCTCACATTCCACAAGCTGTCTAGATATTGTTCAGAGGGATAAACACGCACACGCTCAAGCGTTCACGACAGCAGCTATGCTAACAAACATCAGTAAAACTTATAAAATAACAAAACACGTGCTTAGCTCATTTTTCCCCTGGTGCGACTGATTTTACATCACCACAGAAATTACAAACAAGGAAAAAGCAACATGTTCATCCCACCATCACACTTGTAGGCAGTGCTTTATATATTCCAAACATAATGATGATAATTTTTTTAAGGAAATTAGCACATTTTCTTTTTTGCTTGTGAATTTGTTGTTTTAGTTTGTTGTTTTTCCACTTGGGAGAATAAAGCGTAAAGGAAATAAACTATGCACATTCAAAATGCATAGATGGAACTGTGACGAGTAGAAGGAAAGAAAGGAGATCCAAAGTAATGCTGCATATAACCCATGTCCACCATTTAAAAAAAAACAAAGGGTGAAATGTTACAGTGTACTTAGGTACACACACAGTTGTACAACACGGGGTCAACTAGCACTCACGTGACTTGTTAAGCATAGTTTGTTCTCTCTTCCATTCAGTTAATTGCAAATCTAATTTACTTTGAGGAAAAACAAGTGAGAGTTCTGCATTGCTCACAAAATATCACCAAAAACTAGGTGAGGGAGACAATCCATTGTCTAAGGAAAAGGCAGCCAATGCACTCAAATGTGGAAAACAATATTATAATAATATAAAATAATATAATATCCTTCATCTTTATGAATTCCAGTCAACATGTTTTGTCAGTCAACAGTCTTCAGTAAGGCACACATGATGTGAATGTTTCTTTATTTGACTGCCTCCTGCACTTAATGGATTCTCCTTAAGACTGAAAGGGCACTCATTATTGTGTAAATGGAGTTGTCACATTTGCTGTATACAGTTGTTTGGCAATTCATTCGCCATTCATGTCACCACGTTTTTGCCTGAAAATCTCGCCAGTTTTGACTCTGTCCAAAAATAGTTTGAAGAAAAGACATGGATGTTTTTAAAATAATTTCCTCTCGCTGTTTTCAAGCTGTACGTCGAGTGAAACCTGCCACTGGCCTTGTAATTTTTGGGAAAAACCTGGGGTTTAAGTGGAATTGGAAAAATAGGAAGCAGAGAAGTGTGTGTGTGTGTGTGTGGGGGGGGATCTATCTGTATCTGTGCTTTTAATGTGTTGAGGTCTCAAATGTACCATTGCTGCTGTGTGGGCAAGTGCTGATCCTCTAAAAGCAGTCAAGCCTTAATTAAGCTAACATAACTGTTCTTGCACTAACGCTAACTATGCAAGTGATCCCTGCTCATTAGGCAAAAATCTCCACAAATCTCTCCCCCTCTGCTGCAGTAGTTGTTACTGAGCGCTCTCACTAGCACAACAACAGATCCACATCATTACACACTCTCTCCATGTACACGTAGACATAGAGGCATATCATGCATCATTACATTTACTAACCAGGCTGAAATGTTTGGCAAACATTCGGTCAGTGGGTGACAACAACCCAGTGGTCTGCCGGGGTGGGCCGGAAGGCAGCAGCTCCCCAAACGCAGGCGCACATGTTCACACTGCTGTCCTTTTTAAGGACATGCATTGTCTTCCATCTATTTGGACAGCATGAACAACGTGTTATCTCTAACCTTAACCATAACCATTTATTGCCTAACCCTAACCTTAACCTGTCCAAAATTCAAATCTTAGATTTAGCTGCTTAAGCCTGCTTTATTAACACTGGGTTTTGGTCCCATGAGGACTTCTGGTCCCTGGCAAGGTCAGTGTTTATGCCAGAGATAACAAATACAAATGCACACACACACAAAGTAGACTCCAGCATGTTGATGTGTCTAATGGCAACACATTAAAAAAACAAATCTGTAATCAGCTGTTTTTTAAAGCACTTTCTTAAACGCATTGCAGTGGGCAATAAATGTATTAGAAGCAGTAAAACACTTGATATATAGTCTGATGTTGTTGAAGGCTTGTTTAAGACACTTACTTGCACAACAACCTGATTACAGCCTCTGTATTTTGCAATACGTCTCCAGACACATCACCACAGTTTCTCCATTTGTGCTATAACTGTAGCTTGAGGCAATAAAAGCCCTGATCAAAAAGCCAGAGCATGTCCATGCAACATTTTTTTTTTTTCTCTTTTAACTAACCGTTGTTTACAGGTTAAGGTCTAATATGACACGTCACTTCACTGGCATCGTGTTGACCCGGCTAAAAAGTATGAATTCTTAATTTCATATGCAAATGTACTGCCTGGGGTTTATTTTTTTAAAGCACTTGCGAAGGATGCAACCAGTGAATGCACTAAAATACTCAACTCATCTATGCTAACGGAGCTGAGTGAAAGATACTCTCCTCACTGTTAATTCTCTTTTCTTTTTCATTGTCTCTTCTTCAGTAATCGCCTTGCCTCAAGTCCCCCTTTTCCCTTCATTCACATTTTCAGTGCCACCCAAATTTATAGTGTTCCGGCAGTGCAGTCTGCATTACACGTCTCAGGTTTTATTGTCATAAATTTAAAACATGCTTTGTCGCTTTCATTTTCAAATCAGCAGCCAGCTCTCGCTTTTACTAAGTACCTCTTTGAATAGCAAACATTCCTTAATATGCAACAGCAATGAACCCCTAAAGGTTGCTTCAACCTAAGAAGCAGACTACACTGAAAACAACCAGGCACATCAGCTATATCAGCCACCAGCAGGTGGCCTTGGCTCACTAAACCATTCAAAATCAGAGTAGAGCAGCTGAATGTAAAATCACTACACACAGCCACAAAAGAGATAGAAGTCCTTTTTATATTCCTCCAAATAAAATCTCAAAGAACCAATGCTCATTGAAGATGTGTAAAAACAGCAATTTATCAAACGCTGCATGGTGAAAGTCTAAATAAAATGAGGAAATCAAAATACACAGAATAAGTTCAAACGTTGAAAATGTTAATGAAGCCTTAACAGTGAGTATTGCTGGTCTTCAGTGTAATATTCTGCAAACCACCGTGCTGCTCTCTAATTTGCCAGAAACAAAACAAATGCATTTGAAACTATTTAAGTGCAGATCCTGAATCGTTCATGTACAAAACAAGTACTGTAAGTTGGCTTTTTCTCTCCTCCGTGATCAGACTTTTCTTTCAAACTGTTTGACCCATTTTCTTGGGTCAATTATAGATGATAAGGCGATGCAGCACTCTCCAAAAAAAGCAATGCACCAGGTGTGCACACACACACACACACACACACACACAAAGCATTATCCCAGGAGACAAACTCCAAAAGCAGTTGTAGCATGTCAACTAAAGAAAACCCCAGAACACATGACTGTATCTAACTAGTGGTGGTGAAACTGCACATCCAGATGATCACACAGCTCGGCAGATAAACTGTTTGCTGTCTGACCCTGTAATAAATAAATAGATGGATGGGTAGGTGTAGAAAGATGATAGATGGATGAGGGAAGAATGAAACAAAAAGTGTAAAAAGAAAAATTGCAAGATACAAATATGAAAGTTACAGTGAGGTAAGGACATACATTTTTGCAGTGTTGCCTCATCTAAATTGCTTACATAAAAAATTAAGTGGCCAAGTTCATTGTATGCAGAACTCCTGAGGAAATGTAGTACTGGCCATTGTTGAGCTAAAAGTAAGGCCCACACTGCGGAACAAAGACGAGAGACAGACTATTCAGAACACCAGCCAGGAACACTGTGCTCCATATTTTATTTTATGAAATTATGCCTCCCATTCTTCCCTCCCCTGCTCTGAAATGAGTGATAACGACACAGATTGCTAATCTCACTTATACGCAGAAGCTAAGACTGTAGCACAGTGCTGAGCAGCACAAATAACTGCAACTTTTCCCATAGTCTCAGTATTTTCAGACGAGAGAGAGAGGGGCACATTCTCAGGGGAACCAAAATTCACTAAGCAAACAATACCAATGCAGAGATTTGCAGCACAGACGGCAGCAGAAGTTGGAGAAGGTTGAGAATCTCTCTCTCTCTCTGTCTCGCTTTCACACCCAGCCTCACACGCTCTTTCTGCAACATACTGGGTCAGCCGAGTTCCTGCACTGCAGCACAGTTGAGTGATGTGTTAAAAGGGTTTTTTTTTTTTTCTCACCATTTGAGGACGATGGAAACTCTGACTGTGGACTGGTTATTTTTTACACATTTATCTTTTCTTTATTCAACTCCTTTCCTATTCTCTCCCCTTGAAATGTTTGTGACATAACATAGAATCTACTATGTTGTGAGTTCCTGAAAGAATATCCTCTGCCGATGATCCCTTTCAACACAGTTCAAGGTGACAAAATGGTGCAGTGTGCAGTACACCAACACAATTAAGGACATAGTAGAAAAACTGCACCCTCCCTTGATCCATGTACAGCTATTGTATTTGCAGTTAAATGTCTGCAGCACTTTACGACACCTCAAAGACAACTGCAAGTTAGTTGGACCATCAGTATAATCAGACAATTCAAATGCACCCCTGAAAAACAAACAAAAAGTCCCTCACTAAAGCATTAAAGTGAGCCTTTCCCAGCATCTCTGCCTGAACACACAAACACATGCATGCAGAAAAAGTAGAACGCACCTTCCTGTATGCAGCACCTGCAGTATACTGCAACTTCAGCACCACAGTCAGAGGCGAATTGGCCTTTTCAGCAAACTATAGATGATTCCCTGTTTACCACACCGAGAAAGCACATCACAAACCACACATGCATATACGCAGGCATGGAGACACACATAAAGCAAAATGAAAGTGGTTACAACTCTTTGTCCTCCATTTCAAAACATACTCTCTCTACATGTGGTTAATTGGAGAATTACAGCTTCTTTCTTGGACAAAAAAAAAAACAAAACAATCCCTACTTTCTCAAACTGATGCCTTCGTCACAATCCTTTGGTGATTACTTTGTTTGTGGAGTTTGCCACCCTCTCCCCCCATCAGTAGTGCTCTCAACCTGATCCCTCCACCCATTCTTATTCCTTGTGCTCCACATTCTCTGTCACTATTCCAAATCATGTCTGGACTAACTTTCAAATACCCGTTAACAAATTCCAAATGAGCACAGAAAAAAAAAAAAAAAAACAAGAGCACATAAAAACACTGAAAATATGTGGTCACGCTATACTGACTGTTGCATTATGCAGACAACATGTATAGACAAGCACATGTAGACATACATAGGTGGATTGGCAACTGACAACCTTATTCCATTATGCAGTACAGGCACATACTCTCACAGCAACCAAAACAATTATACTATGCAGAAATGCCAGAGAAAAGTAGGAGATTTTGAAAAAAAACATGAAGCCACTTCTCCAAGGACTACTTTAAAAGTGTACCTTCAATTAATGCAGTCTCATCTCCACACCAGCTCCACACCAAAAAAATAGGTTCATGGTAAAGCATATATTTTAAAGGAGGCAATTTGAAACAGCTGTATCACAGCTGAGGTTTAAATCAGGCAGTTCAAGTAGAATTCTGCGTCATTATGCCTGTGTGGTAATAAGCATGCATTATGTTCCAATGCAAGACCTTCAGATGAACGGCTGGAGTAAAGAATGTTAAGCATTCTTTCAATTGCACTCAACTATAAAGAGAGCAAAATCAACTTCAGAAAAAAAAAGCCTTGTAGGGCATTTATTGCTTGAAAGTTACTGTTAAGGTTGTTTAATTGCAGTTTCGATCGTTCGATCAGTGTGACTGTGCCAGTGACCCATCGAATCCATCAACCTCCATGAATTGAACACATCCTAGCTCTTAATATGTCTTAAAAGAGTCTGGTGGATGCATGGCATTGGTGGAAGTTTGTTTCCACAGAAGGGCAAGGGTTGTCTAATGGTTTGAAAATGGAGACCCTGATATTTGTGGATAGTCAACAGCTTGCCCTTAACATACTTGAAATCATCTTAATGATTTTAAACAAGACAGTTGAACAGACCAGTTCATATGGGACGATGTAACACCAGCCAAAGCAGAGTGCCTAGACTAGAGGAACACAACATATAATTAAATAATAACTCAGCATTATAACGGAGAGGACATTCTACAAGTGGACAGCAGATAAAAAAAAAATAAAATTCATAAAATCATATTTTAATTATTTAAGGGATTGTGACTAAGACAACCAAGGAGAGAAAGAAAAATGCATGCTGAAATCACCATGCTGGTGTCTTGCCAGTGCACAAACCTCAAGAGAGATTTTGAAGAAAAGGGCAACTCCACTGTGAAATTCAAATATCACTGGCATAATAGAGACATATTCAAACAAGCAGCATGTTTACATGTCACGTAAAAAGAAACATTTAGCCAATCCCATGATTTGCTGTTAGCTAACAGTTCACCAAAGTATGAAATCACTTGGAGATATTAGAGCAGGATAACAAGAGGATTTATTGGGATAAAACCAATCAGCATGATATAATGGGACAAAGCCCAGCACTCACTTGCGATATATTATGGTGGGTGGGTGACGTAGGGTAGAAGATAAAAGGTTGCCAAGATGTAGGATTATAGCAAAATCATCAGTGATCCCAAAACTTTATTTATTTATTCATTTGAAGTGCTGGGGGTGATGATGAGGTTTGGGGTTAACAGAGTAATGCATTATGTTTTTAATCAAACTAAGTGCATACAGAAAATGCTGACCATATAGTCTAACCTCTCAGTTGAGGAAAGGACAGCTGTATGTGTAACCGTGTGTGTATGTGTGTGTGTGTGTGTGTGTGTGTGTGTGTGTTTATATATATATATATAGGTCGTAAAAAAAGTGGAGCAGGCAAAAGAAGAGCAGGACAGAATACGGGGTTACAGCATTTTGAAACTTCCTGCCAGTAAAAAACACAGCCTTGGCATAACGCTACCATGTTTACACAGGATTTATATGAAAGTGCACTCCACTCATTTAAGCATCAGCAATTGTCCAAAAATGAACCAGTAAATACAACACAGGGTAAAATGTTTCATATTGCAAACTTATATACCGGATCACTGATGATATGTACTGGAGATGGTTGATTTTGACTAGCTAAGGGTCTTCCCTTTTAACAGGGAAGTATGCGGTTTGCTACATATCTTCCACACAGGGAAATTTTACACATGATAACCTATAACATCCCATTTCAAATAAGGACCACTGCTAGTAGATCTATTGAATTAAGAGCAAATTGCATATCATGCTCATTTTATAACAAAACAGAAATTTACACTCCTTTTAATGTGTAACCCCACATTTATAGACATCAAGTTTGCATCATATTGTTTTGTTGGGAAAGTGAGAGAAATCATTATGATGACAATGTACTGCAATACCAATGTTTACCCCATAGCCACTTCAACCTTCTTTTTTTCTAATAATTATTGGTCCCAAAATAGAATCAGATTAGGGGAAAGGAAATATGTCATGGCAAGAAGAACAGCAAATGATTGTTGCTGTGGAAGAGACCAATGGGGAATAATTACCAGGAATTCTAATGCGCAAAGTGCTAGTAATCAGCAATCCTCAACAAATATAAGAAATCCCAATGAGTAAAAGCACCCTGTGTTGAGATTATTTTGTTTTTCTCAAGTTTAGTTTTGTTGATAGAGTTAACATGATCTGCTTTATTCTGCTAAAATAATTGGTGATAATTGTGAGGGTAAATATGAAACAAAATGTATACAATTATCTTATGCCATGTGTAGGATTTATGTATTTGTGAATTAGAGACTTGATGACTTAAAAAAACAAAACAATTACTGTATTGTAGTTGCTTCCATTCTACTAAATGCTCAATGAACCTGAATGCCTTTTTATCACCCCCTAGTGGAAAGAACCCACACTGCTACTTTAGAGGGAGTCAGAAATTAGATGCGCAAATTCTAAGAGCTACTTCCAATCACGTTTCACTCACCCTCTTAATTACTGTTTAGTAGCCTAAATCAGTTGTACCCGTTTAGATAATGAACATTGCAGCATGCTTCACTGATTTGGTATCCTCTCTTCTCATCCACTTCAACACCAGCAGCATTCACTTGACATGCTCTGGCATTGCACGTTATATATTTGGTGCCTGTACATTGAATCCATTTAGGACCAACAGGCAGATACAAATTTCACACTATACATGATATCCAGAAGGTAGAGATCAGATAGAACTATGACTAAACATCTCTTTCAGAAAAATATTTCCTTCACCTATCATTTCTTTTCCTCTTAATTAATTTTGCACTTATCTGAAAATAATAAGGAGCAGGTTAAATGACATTGCCCTCTACTACATTCCTGCCCCTCACTACTGATTCAGTAGCTACCCCTCCACCCCCTTAGTATAGCTCATGATGGTTAGCCAAAGCATCAATATAACATTTTAACAAGAAACCAAATAAACAACCTGTCAATAGTGCTCCACACACAAGTTCCCGTGGCATCAACCTTTTCATCATTTAATTGAAGAGTTTGTTTTTTTATTAAGAAGGCTATACCAGACGCATAATCACTATACATTGATTTAACATTACCTTTACAATTAAACTCTTCACTGAAATTACAGAATAAATATATGCACATTTCTTTTCAAATCATTGTGAGAGAGAGAGAAAACATTAAAAGTGCCTCCTACAAAGCCGTTAGTGGGTGATAATGGGGAATCCAGAAGCAATGGGGGGTTCTTAACAAAGTGCATGGAAATATCCAGAAAAACCTTGAGCATTGTCTGATAATAATATTCACAAATGCTTTACCGTCAGTGTGTCCTTACGAGAAGCACCCTGATATAGACAGAAGTCCTCATTAATAGTAATAACATTAATAAGATATAAAAATTAAATAGAACACTGAACGGTTTATGTGTTGCAGTATCTCTGTTCATAATGTGATTTGACAGTTCTGAATAAATTCCCTCGCTTCCTGCACTGAAGCGAGTGCATGCAGCAAACTGCAGTTCATTTTAATATATGTATTTTTTTCCCCTCTCTTTCAGTAATTTTCTACAAACTTTATGTGCATGGCCTCCGGGTATTTGTACATCCTAGTCAGGGGTAAAGGAGACTCTCAAGTCAGGGAGACGTCCAGCTCCCGTGCGTCTTGAATCATCAATCACGGTAACTCCATAGAAAGGGGTTTTAGTAAGAGATGTATTTTAGGATGTTTGTATGTTTTATTTCCCGGTGCCCCTCTTGTTCCTCTTTTGCTTTCTGTTGGGCATATAGAGATATTTATATATTATAAAAATAACTGCTGTTGACACTGCTGGCTACTCTGAAAAAAGGCACTTCATTGAAATATCTGAGAATGGCCTCTCCTCCAAAGTGGTTTTGGGGGAAATGTTGTAACTGTAATATAATATTTTATATCATGCTGCTTTTAGGATTTATTTTTCAGTATTTTATTTTAAGTGATTTTGTTGTGAGGGTGAATGTATTGATTTTATGCTTTGTTTTGTTTTCTCCATGGGCTAGAGATGTTAAAACCGGTAAGATTTTTCCAAGACTTCGAGGTAATCCGGCTTGGTTTGAAGTTTGGCCCTTAACTCGAGGTAATCGCTTTGGGACGGGTCAGGGTAGCAGCCTTTCCCTGCCGTGAAAAGCAATGTCTCCTTCAGCCGTGCATCCTGCTGCAAATCAGGGTACTGCATGCCCGGTGGATGTGCATGTGCCACGTGCATGTCCTTTAGTTTTGGTACTGTCCCATACAAGCAGTCTACAAAGCCCACTGTTGGTGTGGGCCTCTGACTGTCAATCACGGTAGGGCAGAGCCCTCCATTCTCATGAAATCCTGCCATGTCAGCCGTGGTGTGGTTGACTGTGACAATGGTGTTGAGTTGAGAGTTGGAGACCGCCATTGTCCACTCCCTCTCTTTCTCTAATAAGGTTCTGTAGTTACTGTTGCTACTGGTGCCACTGTCTTTCTTCTCGGAAAATTGTGCTCGATCTTCCTCTATCTCCCCCTCTCTAGGCTTATAGATGGGGTTGTTACACATCTGAGTCACAGGATGGGGGATGTAATCATAAACGTGACCGTGGGCATGTGTGTGACTACTGTGAGTATGTGTATGCATACTGGGTGTTGGTTTCTCGGGTGTGTCGGTGTTGTCAGCACTACTCTGTCTTGGTGGGTCCTCAAAAATCCTGCACTGCATCTGGATGCCTGTCAGATCAACCTCAGAACGTTTTCGGAAGGGCAGCTTCTTTCTACGGCGAAGAACGAAAGCAAAAAGCCCCGCAGCCACAAACACAGCAGATATGAAGAGAATAAGTAGACTGAGGATAAGAACAGACAGCGGAACAGCTCCTCTCCCACCTGCTTCTCCCATTCCGGAGCTGCCTGTGGTGAGGTCGTCTCCACCAGGCAGGGCTGGCGAAGGGTCTGAAGAATACTTAAGCTCAGGACAGATGACTTCAACCTCCAGTGAGCGCAGGTCCTTTCCAAATGCAAACTCAGGTGTCTTACAGATGACCTCTCCAACCACAATGACAGAGGAGAGTTTTTCCACCCACTGTTTGAGGGGGATGATATCACAAGAACAGTCCCATGGGTTCTGGTGGAGATCAATTTGGACAAGAGAGGTCAAATGCTCCAAAACACCATGCACAGGCAGGGAAAGGAAATAATTGTTGCGAAGGTTGAGGCGTGCAAGGTTGGTACCAGCGAAAGCATCAGTGGGGAGGGAGCGCAACAGATTGTCATTGAGGAAAACCAGCTGTAGATTTGGTATAAGGGAGAAGGAATTAGGCTGTATCTCACGTATGACATTATACTCCAAATAAAGATAGCTCAACATCTGTAGCCCTCGGAACATCCCAGGGGTGAGCCTCTCAATGTCATTTCCATTTAGATATAAACTTTTTAGGTTTGGCAGGTTGATAAAGGCGCCCTCTTGGACATAGGATATGCGATTATTCCCTAAATGCAGTAAATCCAAACTTGAGAAATTCCAGAAATCAGAACGGTAGATTTTCTGTATTAGGTTTCCACTGAGATACAATTTCTTAGCGTTGAGGGGCCGAGGAAGGAGCTCAGAGATGTTGTGGAAGCCTTTCTCTTTACAGTTCACCGTTAGCCCCAAATCATTAATGTGGAGGTTGCAAATACATCCAGCTGGACAGATTATGGGGATGGGAGGCCTTGTTTGATAACCAGCAATAGGAGGTTGGTTGATGCCTGGGTATATGCTATGCGGGGTTGGCGGGTTCTTTGTTGGCCGAGGTCGTTTGGTAGGCTTGACAACTCTTTCCTTGTATTCCACAGAAGATGCTGTGTTGTGAAAGGAGGAGAGCATGGAGGATGGTTTAGTAGGCCATGTGTTCTCGGTACTAAATGGGACCCGTGGAATTCCCAGCTTGGCCTCAATCTCAGTATCAGAGAGCAGTGGACAGAGTTCACTGCGCTTGATTTCCCGTAAGTCTTTCCCGTGTAAGTGGAATGGATGTTCGCACGTAATTTCACCCACCAAAGCTGTATAAGGGATTCTCTCCAGCCATGTTTTTAACTGGACAATCTCACATACACAGTTCCAGGGGTTTTCCTCGAGCTGAATCTCCATTAAGCTCCTCCCAACATACTCCAATGTGCCCTTATATGGCAGTGTCTTTAGTCTGTTTCCTCTTAGGTCCAAATGTGTAAGGGAGACAGACCGGAAAAGATAATTTGGGAGCATCGGGATTAGGTTGTCATTCAGTATCAGTACTCTCAATTTGTGAAGGTGCCGGAATGCACCGCTTTCAATCCTTTTGATAACATTGTAGTCTGCCTGGAGATACTCTAAACTCTCCAACCCCAGAAAGGTGTCATTCCGGAAAACTTCTAGTTTGTTTTCATGCAGAAACAGCCTTTTGAGTATTCCTAAACCATTAAATGCTCCTGCATGAATATCTTGCAAAGCGTTATTACCCAGGTTAATGGATATGGCATTGTTGAGATGGAGGAAGCTATTAAAGTAAAGCTTCCTCATGGAGTTTCTCTGTAGGTTGAGCTTGAAGGGCCGGCTCCATATCTGTGATATTTGGCTGACATTTGTAAATCCTTTACTGTCACAGTGGACGTGGAAGATTCCCTCTTTGACCTCGCAGTAGCAGGGCTCGAAACAGGGTTCGTCGATCTCCTCTGAGTCCTCTAGTAGTGGGATTGGGGTGGTCCATCCTAAGGCTATGGTGCTCAGCAAGGTAACCCACAGCATCCTCGCTGACACCAAGGGGATGAAGTCTTGGCTCCAGGGACAGAGCCACTTCACAGCACTGCAACAGAGGAGAGAGGGAGAGAGAATGAAAAGGCAGCAGGGGATGGGATTAGTAGTTATACACAGGTTCCCACACCAAGTGTATGTGTTTAGGCTCATTTTGTCAGGGAAAAAAGAGGAAGAGAAAGGAGACTAAGGATGCTTGAGCTTTAGTCAAATGAAGGACAGCTTTTTAAATTAATACCACCTAATAATGACATGCCATTGGATACAGCTTTTGATGTTGCAATACTTCTAAGTATCTCAAACAAAATGCTTTATTTCTTGATGGGTGATACGATACCCAGTAATAGAAACCAATTTCTATACTTATTTATTTATGGTCACTTGATGGCTATATAGGTAGAAACGCCATTTATTATGAAGCAAATATGTTGATAATGTGCCATATATCCCATGAATAAAGAAAGGCAACAGCAGATGAATAGCTGATGAATTTATCACATATCAGTTTTTCAGCAAAAGAGAGATGCGTGGTGGAAATTAGAGTGGGTACATCGATGGTCTAAGGCAATACGAGGATAGGAGCAGAATAGGTGTCAGCTTGGTGGCTATTAGTGTGACGAGATGAGGGCTGTTAAGGGACTCTCTGAACATGTATCTTGTTAAAATGAATCTCAACACATTCCTGGTCTGTGACACATGGAATCTGTTAGAACATTATGTCATCGGGGGGGCCAAGCAGTCAACAGGGTTAAGCAAGGTCTTAATTAATCTGTACGTAAATGTCATAAAAATTAAAAGCAGACCAATGATTGTGGTATTTAGAATATTGAGCAGTGCTTGGCTCACTTGAATTTGAAGTTTAAATCATTTGCATTTCCTTTGGTTAAATTTCCTGATTTTTATCCAACATATATATATTGGAAACTGTACGAAAATTAATTTAACCACAGTTAAAAAAAATATTATGATTACATCCCAGCCAGTGATACCATACGAGCATTTAAGAAACAAATGTGCAAGTGAAAAGAGCACTAAATAAAGCTCAGTGAAGAGGCTGCGTTTGAGAGGATCAATACATGATATCATAGATGTAGAAAGGGCAAATGACTCAATGTAAAAAGATAAAAAAAAAAGACCTTTGAAAATGTTTTGCGTTTGTTCAAAAAAGGCTGATGAAACATTTAGATCAACACACACGTCCAAAATACACGTTGGCTCCGATTTCTCATACACACACGTACACATGGGGATCCAGGGATGCGCTTGGACCACTAGAGCCGCTGCCCATGGTGCTGAAATCACAGAAAGTCCGATAATGGGATAATCTCGGAAAATATTAATGTATTGTATTCAAAAAAAAAAAAAAAAAGCAACGGCAAAACGCAGCAAAGGGAATACAGATCCTTGAACACGGTCTGCTTGTGAAAAGGAAAAAAAAGTGCTTTTCCTTTTTTGTGCCTAATCCTCCAGGATTTATGTATTCCACTTGAACGTTAGAGATCAAAAATCGCAGATGTGATGCCGTAAAAAGAGTAAAAAACATTTAAAGCAAGTACAATTAATGTGTGCCATATAATATTTCATTGGACTGGATGATAGCAGATGGTATACGTACTTAGTTTATTGGGATTCCAACTTCACATCTCCTCCCGCGGTGTATCCTGCTCTTTCCCGGTGCGACCGCTCACCGTCCAAAGCCGGGCTGAAAGAGCAAGAAGAAGAAATGAGGATGACTGAGCCGTCATAGAGAGAGGAACAGAGAGAGAGAGAGAGAGAGAGAGAGAGATGGAAAGGGAGATGCAGAGCACCGAGGAGGGAGTGAGGAAGAGATGTGCATGTGAATGAACTACGGATTCAAAGACGAAACGGGGCGATTCTTCAAAACCCTGTACTCCGCAAACATGAGAAAAGTGCTGTTCGGTCGCCAGTGGCATTTTCAAGTTGCCATGCCATGTAACACGCTCCAAACAGACCCCCATTAAATGTCTGAGAATCGTGGTTTATGTATTGAGATTTACCCCTTAAAAATTACCTCGCAGTCAATACGGCGGACCGAAGGGTTACTGAAACACACGCCAAGCATAATGCAGCAGCCTTTCGTCGTCGTGACTTTGGCAGGGAAAACTGTGAATAATTATAAAACAAACTGACCATAGATCAGGCGACTCGAGCCATTGTCATCGACACATGTAGGGAGCCTGATGTCCCTTTTAAATTCCATGGCAATGTAGACACCAACAAGCACACAAACACAGTTAGGCGCCCATCTGCAGGAGATGTCCCTATAGATACACTCACTCACCCAAAAAAAAAAAAACCCACTCACCTTAGTTTCCTTCTGTAATTGGAAAGCATCGGGAGAAAGACCACTAGTTTGCATCTTGTTAGATCTCTTTTCTCTCTCTCTTTTTCAGTGGCTAAAAAAATAGAGGGGGGGAAATGAATACGTGACAGGAATGCGGGCTCCCACTCTCGCTCTCGGATGGCTCTGACTCAATCCCTTTCTTCCTCTTCGTCTCTCCCTTTTTTCTAAGCAGTTTGTTTAAAATGCAAGTCCTCCACTTATGCCCGTCCGCGTCCCCTTCCTCCTCTCTCCCCCTCTCTCTCTCTCCTCCTCCCCCTCCTTCTTCTCCTCCTCCTCCCGGGCGGGCGCTCAACCACAGTGTACCCTGGAGAGAGTCTTCTCCTCTCGGCTTCAGGACCGCGTCTTTGTCCGGTGCAGCAATAGCAGGAGTCTGTGGACCATATCTGCGGCTGGGTCAGATGCTGTTACTCTTTTTTTTTTCTTGCCCTTTGGGTCCGTTTCCCTGTCGTGCGTCAGAAGAGTGAGGGAGTGAGCTCTGCTGGAGAGAGTGAGATAGAGATAGAGCGAGCGAGAGAGAAAGAGAGAGAGATACAGAGAGGCGGGCGGCTGGGGGTTGGGGAGGGCGAAGGGTGAGAGACGCAGAGGAGAGAGAGATCTGACAGTAAGTGAACGAGAGAAAGAGAGAGAGAAAGAACGAAAGAGGGAGGAGGAGAAAGAGTGGTGAGGGACGGCTGTAGTTCTGGCTGCTGTCGAGAAGGAGAGGAAACGAAGTGAGGAGCGGAGAGAGTGGAGAGCGATCTGGCTAGAGGGGAAATAAATAAATAAATGATTTGATAATTTAAATAAAATGGGGAGCGAGGGAGCGAGTGACACTTGCAGACCTGTGGAGGAGCCGCTCTCTCTCTTCTCGCTTGTCATTGTCTCTTGATTTCTTCTAGGTATAATAATTATCAGAAGGGTGGATGTCAGTCTCCTCACTGTGGGCAATTTGCGCGCTTACATTTGGGACTGTTAAAAACGTGTAGTTGGCTCGCTTCAGCCTGCTGCCATGTAACTCTTCTCTCTTCTGTGGAGGCGAGAAGGGTGACCACGACTATCCAAAGGCAAGCGAGGGAGAGAGACAGGGGAAGTACAGCGCGCTCTCGTCCTTCCCTTCCGCGTGCTTTCCCCTGCCTCGCCTCCAGCGGGCAACACAAGCCCGTGTTGTGAGCAGCAAGTCAAACCGGAGCTTTCAAGCAGAGTATAGAAGCCGTCATGATTTCCAAGGAGGGGGCTGATTGCAGTGGAAAGTTGAAACATCCCCACAGTGTGTCTGATTACACACAACGTGAAATGTTGCCTCCATTAGCTATTTTATAAGGCCATGATACCAGACCACTATATTTACAGTAAGAGTAACTTTATTAACGGGATACATCAAATGTGAGTGGTGGAAAGGAGCTGTTGTCTTACAGCCTTTATAGGTTAGGATTCACATTTCTCAAGAGAGCCTTCAGCAGTTACGAACAAGGGAGAAGATAAAACTGATGATATTTACACCATAAACCTGCTTAAATAGATTTATATATGGATGGCATCTATGACGGGGGACCTTACTCTAACTGGTGAATAAGTAAATAAACAAATAAGTTTGAGGTCTCATTGTGACACTCATGGTGATGTGTGTGTCAGAATTCGGTCACATTTATGATATTTGTAAAATGTTCCTGCTGTAGCAATAGATAAGGAAATGTCCTTACGCACTTTTGAAAACTGCCACTTTAATAAATGATGAATAAATTCCCTGTTGCTGCTCCAGTAAGCTGTCTTATGGGGTCAGCTGACCTGACGTTGACAATAAATGTGTCCCGCATCATCAGTTAATTAACAAATAATCATAGCTACATATAATAGTTAGAAATAATGAATAGAATTAAACAATGTAAAATACACATTCGGCATTCTTACACAAGCATTTCGCATACACAAGGCCACCCTCTCTCTCTCTCACACACACACACTCACACAACCTGCAAAGGTGGGGTTAGAGAAGAGTGTTTGAGAGCAGAGCTTGGTCTGTAAAGCTGCCATTCTCCTTCATGAAAAGCCATCATTCACCCCCTCGGGCTGTCAGCTACGTCAGACAGACTGACACATGGCCACTACAAGACCCTCATTCAACTCACGGTACATGGATTGGTTGGAATTTGCCACGGTGAAGCAATAAGGAACCCGGAGATTATAATTTGCAGCTAACAGGATCCGTTTACTCTCCATCAGTCGTTGACAGTGACATGAGGGAAAATAATCTGTTTTGCATTTGACAACTAGTGTTCCACAAAACAAGTTGAAATGAAACATATATTGGTCTGACAATAAGAAAACACAAACAAAAACAACAACAAAGAATTTGACTGAACTTGACACTAGTTTGTTTCAAAGGGATTAGGAGCACTGTTATTGAATAAATAAAAACCAATTGGCTGAAATCTACAAGAATTAAGTTATACAGTAGGTAGCTAGACTTACTTAAGTCTAGTTACCTATGCGTAAGAACCTTAACAGCCATTGGTAGAAATTGAATACAGTTGTCACATTTATGTTTTGATCAGTGTAGTGTTTTTATTAGTGTATCACTGGAAACTAGTTACATTCAGCCATGCAAACAATTTTCTCGTAAATGTATTGAAGTGTAGTCATTAATAGTTAATAGTATAGTATATGAAGAGTTTTTTTTTGTAATTGAATTCAATCAGTCACACTGGAAATGACTTAAAAGACGACTGCAGATAGCAGTGCCAGGTCATTACTGTACAAACTCTTCCTGGTTTCTAATTAAAGCTGAAGCACTGGTAGGAAAACAGCACCTGCTAAAATAAAGAGACATTCAAGCCGAAGGAGAGAAACTTCAACCAAAAAAAAAAAAAAATCCATTAATAAAGACATAAAAATAACACAAATATTAGGAAAGGCTTCTGAGGGAGCACACACTTACACATAGAGAAAGAAAAGAGTATCAAGGAAAGGGACAATCAAAATATTTGACTGGGATGTCTGCACATGGCAAGGGGCATAAACCATCAGCTCAGTCATCCGTGACATTTTAAGGTCACCACAGCTTGATGAAGAGACATCGGTGACGACTCTGTCAGCATGGACAGCAAAGAATATCACAGCCCACGTGGGAGTAAATGGCTGTCAATACAGCTCCACCACAGCTGTACACTTACACTACTACAGCATGCAAAGCAAAGAGATGCTTTTGAACAAACCTACAATAATAGGTACAATTTATCACAACTCATGACAGCTAGAATTGCACATTTCTTTGCAGAGGTCAATGTGCAGAGTAACTCCACACTGTCCTCCTGTTAAAAAAAATAATAATAAAAAAAAAATAATAATAAAAACCCATGGGTCACTTGAACAAGTGGCTCATTACGACCCATAATTATGTTTTATTGTTGGGTGACCTTTAGCGACAATGCTAATTATGACTTAACAGAAATGGCTACAATAGGGGAAGATCACTCTGATGAAGAGCCAATCTTTTATGACATAAATTACATGTATAGTCTGTAGTCACTCACTGTTTACGAGTTCAACTTGATAATGACTTTTTTTTTTTTTTAAGTTAGAGGATACCAAAGTTTTGTTGCTGTCACCTTTTCAAACTTTTCATTACCTCTTCACGGCTTGTCAGTGGGACTTTCAGTAGCATGTCATGCCACCTGCCTAAGTCTTTTGTTGACCATGAGGGATGGTGGAAGGCACAGTCAAATAATTTCCCATCTATCTGTCTGTCTACTTATCTGTCTATCTATCTGTTTCTTTGCCTGTCAGTTTTCCTGACTGTCTGGGCGTCAGGATGTCTGAATGCTGGTGTGCCTTCCTTGCTGTCCACTTACATCCCTGCCTGCTGACTGGACCGCCTGTCTTAAGTCCCTCTACCTGATGGCCTGCCTGTTTGACTGACTGGTTGCCTCCTTTCATGTTTTTCTGTGCACTTTTCAGTGTGACTGCCTCTCTGACAGGTTTCCTTTATGCAGCCACAGCAATTTGACTTGGATATCATGGGTTTCATATTCCAGACTGATTCAAAAACACAGCAGATGATTCACCATAAATAAAATCAACATGAAGACAACAGATTTTTATCTTTAATACAGCTCAGGGCCCAGCCTTGAAATATCAGTGTATTTCCAGCATGATAATATAGCCAGGCTTAGACGATACAAATCAGTAGTGGAGGAGATCATTTCATGTTTGTATTCAATTTTAACATAATCTTGTTTTTAGAAACCACTGAACAAAATATGTGCTTCTTTCAATATGAGTGCAATATTCAAATTTTTAGTTTGGCAGTAGATTCCTGCAGGATTAGTAACAGACATACTAGACCACAGAGTACACCACCACACTGGGGTACACCACCACACTGGGGTTTGTGTCTGTGAATTTTCTTCTAAATATACAACTTATATGAGTTGTGTGTGTACTGGCCACTGAACACCGCTTTTATGTGGTCAGGTCTGAGTCACTGGCCGGATAGTGTGATAAGATGAAGGCCAAAAGACACACCTACAGTATATACTCACTTTCTGGCAATGAATCAGAGAAAGTCAGTGTAAAAATACTTGTCCCATGAGAACGTTGCAGTTTTAACTGCAATGTTGCATTGAGTTTGCACCGAGTTTTGTGAGAAAACCACAGAGTGTAAGCTCTGTTATGCACGTATAGCAAAGCACAGGGCATCTACACATGTATCATAAGGATGGAAATCTACTAAAGCAACTATGTTAACACAGGCAACACTTACATCCTCATTTGGAGTACAAAGTCCTCAGAATTCATCTCGCACTAAAGCGATAACTAGAGCTATAGGCATGTTGGTAGTATCAGGCATGCAACCCTATTCAGTGGTAAAAATCCCTGGATTTAAAAATTTATTAAGCACATTGGAACCACGCTATGAAATGCCAAGCAGGTCACATCTTTCTACAGAGGTGCTGCCTTCCATGTATGATAATGTTATTGGAGGTCAGTGCAGATTGGTGGACCTTCAGAGCAACACAGAGCTACGTGACTCCATGACTTTTCTTTTTGAAACTGATTAGCTATTGTCACATTCAGATTGTTAATAAATTATTTATAAATGATATTAAGACCTTAGTGTAGTACATTACAAACAAATGATAGACATTATATTGCTCATGACACCATGTAGACAATCAATATTATAAACGAGTTTTTATGACATAAAACCAATGATCCTTGACTAAACTACAGTAGACAAGTATAAAAATGGCAGACCCCTCTGCACTAACGGAGAGGAAAAACAAAATTGCGAATCAAATCCAATCAAGGATTTGGAGAATCGTGACACCATTATGAAGGACAGCCTCACAGTGTCATTTTGACCACTTACATCAAATAACTTCTCATCAAATTCAGGATCATTCAACACTATCGTTTTTTAGTTCTGTGTGTTCTTAACAAAAGACCTAAGAAAAGACTAAATAACACAGCAGTTAGTTTGAACATTTTAAGTGGCAGCTTGAGAACCTGTATACTACCCAGTATATGTACCAAGTAGAGAGTGGAAGATTCTACTCTTCTGGTAAAATTGGGTGAGTATGCATACCTTTCACATATGTAAGAAATAAAAGAAATAATGGATCTAGAAAACTATGCAGAATTGGACTTTGGAATTTGGCCAGATTATGTTTTCTGTCTCCTCCTCTCTCCCCTTTGTCATATAATACATCCCACCGTCCAATTCACTATGTCTCTTTGCTTGCCGTAGCCTCAAACTGTTGGAGCAAAAATACCCACAACATACTGTATCTGCAGAGAGACTTTATTCTCACACTGCTCCTTCTCATGCTCTCTCCTGAGAGCCAGGGACAGGAAGGTGTAGAACATTGGTAGCTGCTTAAATTGTTCCTAATTTTTTTGTGGTACATTACAATGGCAAAAAAGGATGATGGAGAGAGGCCGAGTGAAGATGGGGTGAAAAACGTGAACCCACAACAGGGGAGGAAGAGACTTTTGATTTGAAGTTTAGCATTTGTAAGCATATGCCAACCATCTCATCAACACATAATACCAACTCATCTTTGGTCTATGAAAGGAAAACTGAGTGAAATGAAACAATCAAGCAAAACCTTGCTAGGGCCTTATGGGAGCTGGCATTGGGATTCATGGGAGTGACTGTTTTGACTAATCTCTCTCTCTAGTCTTCCTTGGTTCATTCATTCTCATTAGCCTTGAATGCCTTTCCCTTGAGTTCTGCATCTGACAGAAGGCAACGCAGTGCAAAACAGGTTACACTGACAGCCTGCAAACTAGATGTTTCAAAACTACTGCACAATCACTTCAGTTGCGATCACAGTCTTGAGTGGGTTGCAGAGTCTATGTCATAACCGAAAGTTGACACTTTTGACACACTGGCAGTGTTTTCTTCATCAACTGCAGAAAGACACTGGAGCTCTCTGCTTGTGTTTGCCTAAAATCTTCAGCTCTGGTTTTTACCTCAGCACATTACACACTGCATTAAGTGCAGTTTGTGGTGCTCACAGGAAAGGGGATTTTGTTAGTGGGTAAGGTGTAGTTTGGAAGTACTTTGGTGGTCCTTGTATGAATGTGGATTAAACAACCCTAAATCCGGATTAATCAGAGCTCAGGCCGCCATTTTGGGGGCATCATGATCTCAGAGAGTGAGATGGTAATTCTTTATTACACTTTATTTGGTGACACACTTACACAGAGTGATCAGATTGTTTGTGCCAGAAATGATGTGTGGCACTGTCATTGCTCATTGTTTTGCTCTGACATCTTATTCCCTGCATCCCAGTTTTTGACAGAGAATGAACACAGAGGCGCGGAGAGCTGTGTCATCTGTCTGACATCTCTGTGACAAGATTAACTCAAGGTTTTGTCCAGTTTTTATCAGTTTGAATGAGCTAGAGGGGCACCACAGACAGATATGTAGGATGTGACGGCTATCAACAGGGAGAAAAAAACGAGTATCTTGGGTAAACATGAATTAAATGACTAATTTAGAATAGTTATAGATACCGTATGCCACAGCAGGATTGTTTGTAAAGTGCCTCATCTGGAGTTTTCCTGTTCTCATCTTGTTTGTGTTTGCATGGGTTAACTTTCGTTCCAGATACGCAGGTTTTCTCCGGTAGTCCAAAGATAGGCAGATTGGGTTTCGGCGGGAGAAGTAAACTGTAGGTGAGAATGTGAGTGTGAATGGTTGTTTTTGTTTCTGTACATTGATGGACTGGTGATCAGTCTAAGATGAGCACTTCCTCTCACCTAATGACAGCTGGGACTGCCTCCAGATCCCCCCAAGACCTTCAGAGGTTAAGCTGTATAACTGCCATTATTATGGTGACAAGGTGATGAAGTGAGTCATACATTGCTTTTAGCCAGCATTCATATGACCATGGGCTCAATATAGAAATAATCTAAATAATGAGTTTATTCAGATTATTATTGACATGGGACTATATTAGATGTGTGGCATAGAGGTTTTTTTTTTTTTTTTTTTTAACCACATGTATTTATTAATCTAAAAAATATCTGTCTTACCCATTATTTGTGGCCACAGTTTCCTCTATTTTCAGCTATAGATGGCAGTGCCATCGCTTTTCTCTCTCTTAGTTTGTGTCTGACATGTTTTCTCCTGCATCCCAGTTTCTGACAGACCGAATAAATCCAGATTCAGATCTATGACCTCTTTGTGCCAATAGCAGTTTTTCACAGTTTTACAGGGATAAAGGGGATATACTGAAAGTGGGCCACAAACATTGGTGCTGTGTCTCCCACCATCTTTTACAGCTAGATTTTATTTTCATAATGGTCTCCTGGAATGGCATTTAAATTATATATTTATATTTTTATATTTATAATTTTATATTTTTATTTATTTGTTAACATATTTTTCAAATGTAGGAATAAATGGAGTTATAAGAGGTACTAAATATAATATGAAAAAAAATTATCATTAATTCAAGAAGAGCTGCTTCTTTTGTCATGCTTCATTCTGTACTTCTCATACTTATATAAATAATACTGAGCTGAAGGATAATGAATGAAGGAATTTGCATGTTAATTGACAGGTATGACTTTCATCTTTTTTTTTTTTTTTTGGACTGGTTTGAAGGGAGAGATTGGCTCAAAACTTTTGGAAGTAAATTATGGTGACATTAAAAATATTTTAGAGCATACAGTTTTTCTACTCAAGCTTTGAGTCAATTGTGTTACTGCAGTCAAAATGTCCAATATCAGTCATTTACATTTTGCATGTAGAGACTTTCACAGAACCTAACGGGGAAAGTATAAACTACATAATTTGTGATGTAGATCCTGAGTTTGTAGGATTGTTGCAGCCTCTTCAAGGGCACAAGTAATTTCTTAAAACTATGGTGGGACGGAATTAGAGGGTATAATCTGAAAAGGCACATAGCAATGCATGTACATTTTCCATCTATACTATTAAAAATCTGCAAAAAAGGCAAAGTTGGCCTTGGATTGGCACCAAATCTGTCCCACCATCTGGCCAGTAGATGTTGAAGTTAAAAGGCCTATCATGCCAGTATCCAGTTGATGCCATTGAGGCTTCGGCCTTTGTGTCCACTTTGCGTGAATGCCTCTAGCTCCGGAGCCACTTGAAGCAAATAAAAGTGTCGACTGACAGAGGTCTGTTTGTCATTCGGTGGAATGAAGGATGGTTTATGTAGACACACATTGCTGTGGTTCTCAACTCACCTTCAATGGAACAGACAAGTGTATCAGAATAGTGGTATTAATTTTCTACCAAGCTGACACATGACATTTGATTGAGTAACTACATAATACCTGTTTATCCCACTGACACCAAGTGGGTCAACCATAATTTTTTTTTTTTTTGTTTATAGATTACTGTGTGTATGTGTGCGTATGACTGCAGTTGACTAGTGAACTTTAAAAGCCAACCATTTGTTTGGGGGTGATAACAGGTCACATAGAATTACCACTCGCTGTGTGTCATGTGTTTAAATTTTATCACGGATTGTGCGTTTAATGTTAGAGAAGGATATAGCATCAATATTGTCCTTTAAAAATGCAAAAGGTCAAGCACAAAGAATTGGACATCAGCTGTTGCTGAGATATTTGTTGTGATGTCTACACTGTCATTCGGTTCTAACATATTGACTTATTGAGGTTCTGCCTTTCAGCATTGAAGAGGTAAAGCACTTGAAGTTACACAAACATGTGGCAGTATTTATACAGAAAAATCACTGTGTATTGTTTTGTGCAGCAGCAACATATTTCTGCCCAAAATGCAGTGTTAATTTCTAAGAATTTATACATAAGTTTAGTGATATAGACAATTGTGGTCAGACAGACATACATTATGAAATAGATAAATACAACTACATCTACATTATATATTTATTCATTTTTTAAGCAAGCATAGTAGTTTCACTACCTTACTTTTAAATCAGTATATAGAACAATCCAATTTACATCCACACCATGCTTTTGGGTGATGCATTGTTAGAGGCCTTTGATAGCTTCCACTTTTCTTTTGTTTACAACTTAAAGCTTTGCTATCTCCATCTAGGCATTTTAAGCAAAAAATGCCATTTAATAGTTAATGGATATTGTCCAGTGACTTTTGCACCCTCACTTCTGTCATACAAATTGTAGTTTAAGTGATTTTTCATTTGAAGGCAAAATTGCCTGCTGTAAGTTAGAAGTGCCAGATGATCCTATCTTGAAACAAGACAGCTATACCATACTTAAGTGTAGTTACCTCTATGGAACTTTTCAGAATTTTGGGGTGGAGAATTTTGGGATATTGTGCTGGTTGAAAGTGTTATCCACAATCACTTGTTAAACCTGTAATGGCCACCTAGATCAGGTGTCTGCCTGTTGCCTGTAGGATCATGTGACACACAGTAGATAACTAGATAACCTCATTTGGTCTGAGGAAGCTATATGGTAACTTTTTTCCCCATTTTTATTATACTTTCTACAGTCATGAGAACAGGTAATTGCTTTTCCATCCCAAGCACTCCCTCAGCCCTTGTGGTTCTGAACACCAGGCTAAAAACCCAATCTCCAGGGACTACAAAAGTAAATGGCCATTTGAGCCTCACTACTTTGCCAGTAGATTGCGTGGATTATAGTGTTCTTTCTGCTTTGTTACAGATCTGTATGGACCAAAGAAACAGAGAGATTGACTGACAGACTAGATGGCACACTGAGCAAAGAGAGTGACACCTTTTGCTGATTTTTAGAAAGTAAACCCAAGTTCTCTGATTTCTTGTCTCCAGACTGACTCTTCCTGTAACAGTGGTGTTTGTGATCTCTGCCATGTTTTTTTCTTTTTTTTATGTTTTATTGCCGGTAGACCAGTGTTGTATCCTGGCCTAGTTGAAGTTGGCTGGAGTCACAGTCAAATTGGGGATGCATCTGCGAGCCACTCTAATTAAATCTTTAAAGTTTTCACACACAGTGACTCCTGATTGGCTTTTGTCTATGATTTGCAAAACACATTTGTAAAAGGAAAATATTTGGCACAAGATGATACATTCAGGGTAAATAGTCCACTTACTACTGACAGAAACTGCTCAGTTCAACTGAATTATACGCAAGGACTGCAACTATACAATGACATGGCAAAAAATGTGTATAGGATTGAAATGAGACTGCATGTCTCCAACAGCAATCGGTTGACCGGCTAACATGGTATTTTCAGCCATCTGCTGTTTCTTACACACATGCATCCCATCTCAGCACAAACACACACACACACACACACATAATTTTTCATGGATGAGTATGAAAATTAAGGACATGTATTTTTGGATTTAAACCATGAAAACATCAGCATTTTTAGAGTAATTGCCCCCATTGAGTCAATGTGTTATCTTTTTCCATGAACAATTTATATTGCACTTCTCCAACTAAACCTCTTTTGTATTGGTTTCCTTCTTCTTCTCCTCTCGCACTAATATTTACTGTAATCAAATTTTCATGGAAGTAATTACATGGAAAAAGTACATTTTTCAAATCCAATTCGCTTATGAACAACAATGTAGTACATAAAAGCTTTTGTTTGAAGTTAGTACATCACATCACAGCTTTGAAGGAGTTGGTAGTTCATATGTAAGACTTGGGTGCATCTCTGTGGGTTGGTGCCAGTAAATACTATGCCAAAGATGCGACTGGATACAGCAATTAAACACAAACAATATATGGTGCAGATTTTGTTTAATACTGGGGCCAACATTTATGCAGTACTTGTAGAAGCCTACTTAGGCATTTTCATTCAAACATATGGTTCCTAAAATATTTACCACTTTGCCTTCCTCTGCTCTGCAGGAGAATAGCAAATGCATTGTTTCCTCTCGTATCTTTGTAACAATGTTTTTGCATGCATGCAATATCCCCTTGAATTAATACTACTACCTACTAACTGTTTTTTGTGTCGAGCTGCAGGTTGTATTGCTGTGGTGTGTTTATGTGCAGTGAGAATCTGTATATTACAAGACTTGTGAGTGGATTATTGCCTATTTTCTGGGTATTTTTGTTGATGTTTTTAAAAATGCTCTGATATCAACATGCTACTGGACGTATGATACTTTACTGGCATCTGAAAGCATAAGAATCATTGTTTGTGGGATCTAATCTAATCTAATCTGTAAGTGAGATGCTTTCTTAGAAAAGCAGGAGCGAGTAGGAGCAGCACATACAAACACACTACTGAGACTGAAATAGTGAGGACGACATGAGTCATACACTAATATAAGAATCATGGAGTGTGGGTGTCTTCCTATATTAGCAGAAAGAGCTACCATAATCTCCCAAGACATAATTGCACCAAACACACTAATGAATGTAACGATTGAGATTTAATGTCGGCACGAGAGAGCAATGTGTAATACTTCGCATGAGTAATTGTGTGCATTATTGTTTAATAAGTAACCACTCTTTTTTCTTTCATGTAAAAAAAAAAAAAAAAAAACATCTTTGAACCATACTGAGGACATTATTTTGAAATAAGAAGCTGGCATTAAGTGTTGCGATTCATGACTGAACAATATTAAAGTCAGCATTTGACATAATGTACTTTGAATGATGATGTGGTAAAGTAGTTTTTGAGTCCATGTTGATCTATTGTCTGCTGGAAAATAGAGAATAAAGGTTGAATTAGAAAATCAAGGATACATTCTCTTCCATTGGATGAGTGAGTTCACTTTTATAGGTTGAAAATCTTTCTGTCAACCAGAATCATTTCCAGTTCTTTATGTCTTTAAAGCATCCATCTATCTGTTTTCCCTTGCAGACACTTTGACTGTATGTGTCTGATCTCTTGTACATTATAACAAACCTATTGAAACATATTTATATATTTAACCAGCCAACCTGAGCGTAAGGACTCACAGCAGGGTAGAATGAGGGTGAGAAGAAAAGATGTTAAATAAAGAAAGTGGCTGTGAGGCAGGTCACAACTCATTTAACAATGCAGTGGTCGGATATGTCTGCAATAAGTTATATTCAATGCAGGTGAAGTTTTGCCATAAAAATGTGTTCATGTACACATAAATGGTTGAGAGAGGATAATAAGACTTTACAAAACACTTTCTCTGCATGAGTTCAGAGATAATATACGGTATGTCGAGAACCATTTGCACTATATGCCAGGTAGATATGTGAATGAATGCAAAAAACAGTGTAGCCTCTTATACCTGGGCCAGTATAGAACTGACACATTAGTGATCCTCTCCAAAGACAAGATGGAAGGTGTGAGAGTGATTTGCAGCGTTATCTTTCCGTTAGCAGAAGCAAAATAAAGAAAGAGAGACAAGAGGGAGGCAGAAGATCAGTGAGCAGGTGAGGTCATTGTGGGAAACTGCTATGGTTAGAGAAATGACAAAAAAATGTTGTACAAATGAATGTGACTCATGCAGCTAGGCAATGATTTTATTGCACTATGAGAATTCTATTCAGTATCTCATTACTAGGCATTCCTGCAAAACCAAAAGTAGGAAAAATATGTCCAAATGCAATAGAATGCTCCTACTGTTAGTCTAAGACCACTGGTTAAATCCATGTACTTTAATATTGATATTGAAATATTCCCCTGTTCTTAAATATAAGGTTGGGTGAAAAAAGCATGTAAGATTTAGCAACATTCTTCCTTTCTAAGTATGTAGGAGAACTTCTGGTAGCCTTCAATTATTACTGATTGAAAGAGGTGTTTAATTTGTCTATTACGACATAGCAGCCTCCATAGAGAAGAACTGCCTCAGATTTAAATACTGTACTGTATAAATGGCTAATTTTGTGGTATTAAAAACAATAATTTTACTAAAGTTCAAGGCTGATGTTTTCGTAGGCTTGTTACTAGATTTGCAGTGATGCAAGCAAAAGAAAGGCAAAGCAAAGACTCATTGTGTGAAATCATTCTGTTGAAGATGAACATGGTGAATATGTGGACAGATCATTTCAGTGTGAGCATGCATCTTCATGAAAAAGGTCACCACTTCTCTACAACTAGAATGTAACTTAGAATGAACTTAGAATGACAGTATCTTCAAAAGTGTTTAGCTACATCACATAAAGTCAATCAATAAAAACCTTGCACTACTTTAGTAGTGATTTTGAAGCAACTGTTGGGGAGATTTTTGATTATCAGGTTTGATGACCAGTGAATATCAGTGATGAGTTAAGTTGAAAGATTTTATTGAGGACAGCTCAGTACTAAGGAGAACAGAGACGATGCCAAACATGGACAGCAAGATATTAACAGTTAGGCATCCTCTCTCATTGTGCCAGTGAAACCTCCAGTTCAGGTATATATATGTCTAGTTTAGAGATGAGACTACAGGTCAAGGTGTCTGGCACCTTCCTCTGTTGATACCTAGAGACAACCTTGGGGAGGATTGCATTCCACTGTGTTATGGGTCCCTTCTCTCAGCAGATTTAGGAACAACACTGATACAATAGAGAACAATCTGTAGAGAGTTTATGGGAACGAAGGTTGCACAGAGGCCTTACTGCAATAATGTGTGATTCTTGAGTTGCAGCTGGACTATAATGAGTTTATAGGTTTGTATATAGGAATATTAAAGTTATAAAGCTAAACAAGACCAAATAATCAAATTTTCCCTTACAGCAACAAGACTCTGCAGTGACTGAACTCATCTGATATAATGTGAAGTCTGGATGACACATACCAACCTCTCTATGGCACTGTGCCTCAGTGGTACATTAATAATCTATTAAGACCTTTGCGAAAAAGCAGATGGATATGCACATACATATTCAGTAGGAATCATTGCTAATTTTGCTATAGAACTATAGATGAAACAGGCTCAAACATAGCTCTCACTTCTCATTTTTACCTCCTGTGGTTGGGTTGGGGTACGTATTCTGGATGGAGCTGATCCATTGGTAATTTCTGGCTGGTAGTTCCTCTTTTGAAAACTTTGGGGAGTCTGCTCTCCTAGGTATGGCGAGGTAGCTTTTTCAATTTAAAAGATCATCTCACCGTCTTCACAGAGGGCCACCCAGATTGTATTAGCATCTGTAGTTGATGCTGTGATCAATTTTGACCTTCCGTTCACAGGCAGCTAATGTTATCAGCTGTGGATTGAGTTTCCTGTTCAGGGTCCAGTGTTTCTGATGACTTCTTGTGACATGAAGATTCCTATAAATCTAAGTAAATGAAGACTCCTTTCGGTGCTCAAGTATGACCTATTTCGAGTAAAATCTACCTGTTTTGTAGTTTGTTTATCAAATGCTCCAAAAAGACAAGCAGCAGCGTTATGATGGTTGCAAATGGGGAAGACTCTTAATTGAGTCATTTTCACATTTTGTCCTGTGCGACATGAAAGGATCCCGGCAGAAAGGTATTACAGATGCGGCTGTGTTGCATATTGCTAAAGATATGTTACCAATTTATACTGTAGAAAAGCCGGGCTTTATCCACATGCTGAAAACTTGACCCAAGGTATGGTCTACTAAGCCGCAAGTATTTTGCTGAAGTTGCTTTTTCTCACATGTGCAACTGCACATGGGAGAGGATAGCTGTGTCATTTTACTCCAGCACAACAGAAGGGTAAAGTATATAGTGTATCAGGCAAAGAACAAAGAAACTATTAATCTATTAATCTCCTAAATAGTGAAGCTATTCAATATATTTTATGTTTAAACACGGGTGACTAAATATAAGAAACTCTTGAATCAGCATCTGTCTTTTAAAAAAAATAGAACAGCCTGTTACCTTCATGGGCAATTGTGTTAAACTATATTACACAGTATCACAATATCACAACAGTTCCAAACATCAATATGTTGTTCATCCAGTGAACCCACTCTTTGCCTGGTCTCCGCTCATCTCTGCTGCAGTATATTAGTGTCGGTGGGAGTGTAACTGGAGTGCTGGGGTGACCAGAGTAGGAGGCCTATAACAGCTCAAGGGTGGATTTAGACATGAGCAACCAGACAGATCTGATTTTAACACCCTCTGTGACACAGATGTAGTTTTCACATCATCAGCTGTGGCAAACCACCATTAAAAATTAGGGTCAAACCAGGGTAAAATCGGATTTTCCTGGGCAAATCCAGCAGCTTCCACGACTTAGCAGTGCGTTTAGACCCACATATCCTCAGCAACATCTCACTATAATAGCACAACAGCTCACAATCCATCAGTTGCAGGATGCTGGGTTTGTTGAGATTGATGTGGATCAATCTCATCAGGTGAAGTAAACAAAGATAAGGACTCATAGTCTCAGTTACACATCTCCAATCTAATGGTGTATAAAGGAGTTTTCTTTTTCTGAAAGCTTGTTGGTTGAAACATTTGTGAGATTTTTCATTACACCAAAGGGGGGGGGGGGCACAGCATACTTTCTTACCACTCACACATCTTCAAGCAAACAGGGATTCAATATGCTGTATCCAAGAAATCAAATGAATGTAAACACAAACAGCAATACCATCTTAGCATTGCATCTTTCCTTTGTACGAATTGGTGCATTTACAATCACGTAAGACGCACCCTATAAATATGCCATTTGTTGTTTTACTCCAGCACCTCTTAATCCTCTTGTGGGTGTTGACATCACTTGGTTGAGATTACAGAAACCTATCATAAAGCTGCATCCATGTAACACGGAGCTCAGGATGTGTGCATTTGTTTAAGATTGTGCTGACATGTAAGGTCAAGCCTGCAAGATAACCTTGTAAATGATGCATCAAAACGTAATGCAGTGGTGATGTGTGTGTGTGTGTGTAAGAGAGAGAGAGAGAGAGAACTGTCAGTAATTTTGTTACAAATAAAAATGATGGACCATTTTGGTTGCTAAGGGGGATGTGATCTGTTGCATCACAATTTGCACCCTGTTTTGTAATTCTCCACTGTGTGTGGTTACTACTGAATGTAGAAAAATCTATAGATTTTTTTTTTTTTCACTGAAAATATATTACAATAATTTTGATTTATGGATTAATTTATGAGGGATTATGAATTTGTGGGACACTTAAATGTTGAGCTTGTTGCACTAGGAATTGTGCTTATGTCACTGATGGATAGAGCTGTCATGATTCCCCAAATTATTGAATCATTTTGATTTTCGATTTTAAATTCACGATTCAATTTGATTCTCGAACTTGATTTTTATCGCAGAGAGGTCTGCCATTTTTAGACTTAGTCTAGTTTAGACTAGGACTATTGGTTTTTATGTCATGATAACTCATTTAATTTTTTTTAATTCACATTTTGATAGTCTAAATGGTGTCATGAATGACACAGTGTCCATCATTTGTTTGCAATTTACCACACTAAGGCCTTATTGTCAAATTTAAATAATTTATTAAAAATGTGAATGTGACAATAACCAGTCAATTTTAAACTAAGTGTAAAATGAAGAGAAGTCATAGAGAGCCATGTAGCTCCAGCAATCTTTTGTTCAGGCCACTAAATCTGCACTGACCTCCAATAACATTATCAAACATGGAAGGCAACACCTTTGTAGTAATATGTGACAAGTAATCGCTTTATCACAAGCTGAATTTGGAGGACATTTTGCTTCAAACGAGGACAGAATAGTTGCCTGTGTTAAAGTGACACAATGTAGTTTTTGCTCCTGGAATCCCCCTGAAGTTGGGAAACAGTACTCTCTGTCTGTTTGCTGACAAACCAATGATACCGGAGAACTCTAGCCATGTCTTCAACAGGCATGTTGGCCATAACTAGCAGCGAGGGGAAAAAAAGTGCTCCACTGCGTGAATGACTTTGAATTCCAAACATGAACATGACCGAATGTATACTTACTATTCCAACAGTAAGAGTGCCAGGTCGCTAACACATCCCACGACATCCCACGGCATCTCTTTGACGCCAGCGCGTGAAAGCAGGACCAATATTCACCACTGTCTGGCATCTTATCCTGTCACTCTCCCACTTTTTCTTTGACTTGTCTGACAATGTTTCTGAATCCTTTGATTATATTATACACTGTAGTTGTTGGGACCTTCAAAGTCTGCAATTCTACATTGAGTAATATTTTTCTGAAATTGTTCCACAATTTTTAGACACAGTTTCGTTGCAGATTGGTGAACCTCTCTGAAATGCACCATTTACACCCAGTCATGTTAGAGGCCAATATTTTTCATGAAATGGTAAAATGTCTCAATTTCAACATCAGATATGTTGCTTATGTTCTACTGGAGATGAAATATTGGTTTAGGAGTTCTGCAAATAATTGCATTCTCTCTTTATTTAAATTTTCCACATTGTCCCAACTTTTTTTGCATTGGGTTGTAAGTTAAAATTAGAGAAAGGCACAAAACAAATTAAGAAATTAAGGTTCGTACACAAGGACACATACTGTAATAATGGCACAACGATAAGACAATAAAACCATTAAGTACGTCATAATAAGAGAAAGAGAGAACACAAAGAAAGTCACACAGCAATAGACTCAGCCTGCACAATGAAACCAAAAAGGTGGAAATTGCAAATGGAAAAATGAGAGACAGAGGGGAGGTAGAGGACACAGGGAGTGGAGGGTTGAGACAGAGGATAAAGTCCAGGAGCAGGTTGTTATGAGAGAGGGAAAAAAACAATTTTCAACTAAATACTTTTCAACAAAATGGTGCTAAAAGCCAGCAAGAAGAGATAAGAAGGTTTTTTTTTATTATTATTTGCTTAATGGTCTGGGCAGCTTTAACATAGAAAGGAAGGCTCTTCTACAGCTTAGGAGCTGCTACAGAAAAAGGCTCCATCTCCATCTCCTCTGATTTTTAGTCGTGACCAAAGGTCAGTGCAAGAGCAGTGTGTGGCTTGAAGTGCTGTGCAGGTGCCAGGCCATTAAGACTAGGGGTGGGACAAAATATCGATTTGGTGATATATCATCATCCTTCCTCGTGCAATCTGATAATCGATATGTCAGCACCAATATCGACATTCTAATTAATAAATTAAGGCACTCTAAAGTAAAGAGTCTCTTCCTGTTTCACCCACCGGTGTCACTACTTCATGTCTCTTTGCAGCAGCTTGCTCAAATGAGTGGGGGTAACCTGGGAGGAGGACGTTCCGTGGCAAATGAGTATGAAACTCTAAACAGTGTTGCCAACGTAGTAACTTAGTCACTATATTTTGCGGCTATTCAGACCCCTGTAGTGACTCTTTTTTTCAAAAAAAAAAAAAAAAAAAAAAAAAAAGCTAGCGACAAATCTAGCATCTATGTCTGGTGCTGTTGGAGACTTTTTGAGACCCTGATGTGAAAGCATGAATTGTTCTTAAGGTCTTTTCACACCAGACTGAGAAAGACTGTGTCTTTCTCTCTGAAGCTTCTTTTACACATATGTGCTACAAACAAGGGCAATGCATGATACTCATACATTTGCTCACATGTGTTTTTTTTTTACACATATTTGTTTACATTGATGTTTTATAGTTTTAAAACTCCTGCTACAGGACAATGCTTTTTTCCTTAAAGTGCGAATTTTGCTTTTTTTTTGTACAAGAAACAGCCACAGTATGACTTCATGCACCTTGTTCTCTGTATGGTGAATAGAGAAATCCTGAATATTTAACTTTTCTTCAGTGAGATATCATGATGTATTGTGATATAATTGTCTTGCAATTATATCGTGCAAGTGATATTATGGATATCGTGGGCCGTGTATCGTATTGTATTGTATCATATCGTATCGTGAGGTACCCTGTGATTCCCACCCCGAATTAAGACATTTAAAAACTAATAATGTGATCTTTAGCTGAATCCTAAAATGGACAGGGAGCCAGTGTAAAGAGGCCAGCACAGAAGTGATATGCTCTATACGCTTTGTCCCAGTCAGAAGGTGAGCAGCATTTTTGATAACCTGTAAGCTTCAGAGAGCCATCTGATTGAGACCAAGGTAGAAGGAATTACAGTAGTCCAGTCAAGACATAATGAATCGTTCTCTCAAAATCTTTCAAGGGAAGGTAAGCCTTCACCTTTGCAAGGGGCCTTAATTGGAAGAAGCTTTTATTTTTTTAAGACAGTGCTTATCTATTTCTCAACTTTAAAAGTGCTGTCCAAAATCATACCAAGATTCCTTGCAGATGTGTGACAGAATGAGCAGCTTAATGGGCCAATGGCACTGTGATAACCATCTAAAAGGTTAGGCTGTCCAAGTAAACTAATTTTAGCTTCTTTTTGTTAGGAGTTAGGAAGTCCAACTATGTCTTTACATCCCTGAAACAGTCGTGCACAGACTTAATGGAAGCCAAGCCGTATGACAGTAGTAGTTAGTACATCTGTAAATCATCCACAAAAATATAGATTTTTAAATATGGACTCCAAGGGGAGCAAGTGCAGTGAGGGAAAAAAAACAAAAAAAAAAAACAAAAAAAAACAGGTAATATTGTCTTTGAAATAGGTTCATAATTTATACAAACATCATTGGTGCTGTCTTTAAAACGTTGAGATGTGATGTCACACATTAGAGTTTGATGTTGTGTATGTGAAAAACAACAGTTTTTTTCTTCACTTCTAAAGGTGGAAGTTAGTGACTTCAGGTGGGCAAAAGCAATAAGCTGAAGTGAAGGGGAAGTATTTATGAGGATAATGGCACGTTGCCATAAGTAACTTTTCTTTGCTGGTTTTGAACTTAGTCCTGACTGTGCGTCTTTGTGTCTGGAAATGTCATTTTTTTTAAATTTACGTTTTATTTGCATGTAACATACTAGTTTACATGGAATTAAGTTTTTGAGAATTGTATATACATTTTCACACTTATACCCTACAGAAGGGTTTGAGCAAATCAAGGCTATTATTAGTCATGGCAAGAAAGTATGTTTGCTTATGAGAGGTTTTTGTTATCTACTTGAATTGTCTTCATTGTAGTCCACATGTCAACACAAATTAAGGTAAATACCCTGCATGTTTTCTCCAAAGCATCAAAGTGCCCAACTATCTGTTAATGTTTGCAAATCAACATGCATGATCTGCATGTTGATTTGTCGCTGAGGATATGTTGTATGACAGATACTCTCTCCTCTCTCCTCCTACTCAAAGCTGTTCATGCACTTTATTACAGTTTATTACAAATTACAATTTTTTTTATAAATAGTTTAGACTCATACTACTGCAGCAGCAGTATCACAGTTTTGGTTACAAACCTTGGGTTGACAAAGTTAAAGTTCAAAGCCCCGTTGATCAGAGGGAGGAAATCCTCCGACATGGAGATGCAGCGTTGTGTTCCCACAAAGACTTTGAGTGACACTACTATTTGCCACACTCTTACAATAACAATCTGAGCCATTTAATTGTGAAATCAAGCCCTCTTTTATGGCAATAACTCAGAAACAACTCTTGCAAGATTGCCCCATAGAGACTACACTGCAGTTAGGTTGCTGCCCGAGACAATTTACTGAACCAATTATGAAACCTTTTACATATATACCCACATTTATAAACATAGGCCCAGATCAAAAAAAAAAAAAAGGCTTGTTAGAAAACTGTCTTCTCTGTGAAGACACAGTTAAGTACAGTTAAGGACAAATTAAGTCAAGAAATTGTGACGTGGTATTTCGTTGAGGTGCTTTGAAATTTGAATTGAGACTGTTTGTCTCAGTAAGATGTCTGAACCAATCACTGAGATAAGAGGAGTGACAAAGCTATTCTTAGAATTTTGCAAAAAATACATACATAGACACAATACCTAATAATGACTGAATTGTTATATCTTCCAATAATGACAATAAATAAATAAAATAAAAAGCAGTCATCATAATAATGCTGTCTGCACACAGACTCAGTGGGGGACACTAGAGTCACAATCCATGATACAGATGTCAGTACTTATGACATTCGTATATATAGTCATTTTGGTATCCATGTGTGTTTCTTTATTTACCCAGAAAACTGCTGACAGTAGGAAGTTCATGTCCCAGAGTGAGTCACACTCAAGGGCATAATATGTGCCGAAAAAAGAATTTGGAGACTAAAAAAGGAGGGAGGGAGAGGTAACAGGAGATAGGGTGAAAGAAGATAGTAAGGTTAATGGAGGAAAGAAAATAAGTGTGAAGAAGTGGAGAAAATGATCCTAAAGAGCTGGAAAAAAGCCTGAAAAGTTTGGAGTTTGAAATAAATGTTTCACGCACAAATCAGACCTGAAAAGAGAGAATGGCTTTATTCTAAACGAATAAAAAGCAAGAAACTGATTTGGCTGATACAGTGGCTTAATAAGGTACAATGGTTCATGGCTTACATAACCACAATTGCTTTCACACCATTGGAAGATATAAAGTATAGTGTTTATAATATGACGTAAGTTAGTGGTCAAGAACACTAAGCCTTTATTTATTCATCTGTTGTCAACCTCAGCTTACAGGACACTGAATGCTGAACTGTAAGGACTATGACAACTGGTCTGTGTACATCCATACTGAAGCCCAAAACCAATCCTCTTTCCACAAGTGGTATTGACCTGGGTATTTTTTCCCCTTTATTTCGCTTATTGTATATGTTGATACAGAACAGGTCAGCAGTTGCTTTTATGCCCTTTTTTCCCCCTCATTTGCATTCATCTGTCTGCCTGCTCTCTTCTTTTCATGCAGTAGCACATTGCAAACACCCCACCCCATCTTCAGCCCTCTAAAAAGAGGCAAAGTGGTGATCACAACGCATACCGGTACTCAACAATTACCGTTTCATTTGGAACTGCATGACTATTTATGGACTTCTCCATTTATTTCAGCCAGGCAGCAAAATGCTGATCGCCTCTAAAATTTCCATTTGTGGCTTCACTGAGAGAGAGAGGATTTATTATATGTGTTGGACTGGAGGGTGACTGTTGTGTGTGTGTGTGTGTGTGTGTGTGTGTGTGTGTGTGTGTGTGTGTGTGTGTGTGTGTGTGTGTGTGTGTGTGTGTGTGTGTGTGTGTGTGAGTGTGTGTGTGTGTGTGTGTGTGTGTGCGTGTGTATAGGTCCTTTTTAAGATCAAGTAACTGCATTTCTCTACTGAAGTTAAGTTGAGTTCTTACAGATTTGTTGTAATGCTGCATTGTAATGGATTGTACACTCATTATTTTTTTGGAGTTTCTTCTTACTTGGTCACTTAAGTTTAAGATGCATAGTGAGATACAGGCCTCAAGGGATTAGGACGTGAATTTAGGCCTCTCTCCAAATGAGACAATCAAGTGGACACTTGCTGCACAGGCAAAATGATGTGTGTGCATGTGTGTCTGTGTGTTTGCTACCTCTTTTCTGGCACAAACACTGACCTTGTTAGGACCAGTAGTCCACATGGATACCAAAACCTTCCATTTATTTCAGCGTGTTATCCCCATAACCAATTAATACATAACCCCAACCTTATTCTTACCACAATCCACACTGTATCCCGAAACTTATCCTGTCTCATTAGGACCTGGTTTGGTCGCCATAAAGACTACTGCTCCTGAGAAAGACAGGGTTTATGCCAGAAAAGGAACAAATACAAGCACAAACACACACAGTATGCACATGAACCATCACACTGGTACAAGGACAAAGACAGAGTCCGACAGAGAGAGGGAAAGGTTGCTGTGTCACATGATAATCAGCATCTCTCATGTTCTTCAAAAGAAGCATATGTTTCCCTCAGGGGAGCTGTGGATATACACTTGTATTTCAGAGGGTTCAAGGACATCCTGGCTTATGAGGGAAATCCTGCTGTTAAACTTCTCTATTTGAGTCACGCTCTTCATTGCATTAGACTTAGTCTCTTTATATAAGCAGCAATGGGACTCCTTAGTATGACCGTGCACACCTACAGTACATTATCATTAATGCTGCTGCCTTGGTGATTACTAATTGGATGGAGGGAATCCTTTTTCCCATATGCCTCCTTTAATGTTGTCATCACTGTACCAAAACGGTTTTAACCTGTGAAATCTTTGCCTGGCAGTGTTTGTGTTGTATGGCTATATTGTATTTGACAGAACTAATGCAAATTTACCACTGGTTGATAGTCAAGATATATGCAGATTATCCATTTGAATTTATACATGTTATACTGGAAGATATAAAAGATAGAAAAGTGGAAATCTGTTTTAAAAACTGAATGTGTTACTTTGAAGAAAACAAAATATTTTATTATTTTTTGTATCCCTTAATTTCAGTTGTTAATGGTGAGCAGGTGAATTGACAAGTATAAGTATCATCTTGTCACCCTAGTTTACTAAAATAGGTGGATAATTGAACATGTAGCAGGTGCCATTCATACAGTGTGCAAATGCATCAGATTTTATGACAGTTGAATGTAACAATAACGTGCTATTTGTTGCCAAACCAAAGAAATTGTCATTTCCTACCAGGTAATGAGAGTAATAATATTTTTTATTATAATGATAATAATAAAAATAACATTAAAACAGTGGATTTCTGCCACTGTCAAAGCTACACTGCTGTTTCCCCTCGGACACTGCCTACAATGTGCGACAGTATGGATAATCTTGAGTTATTTACATTAAGTATTATTATTATTATTGTTCTTATTATTGTGATTAGACTGTCAGAAATTAAAAGAGGAAACAATGAGTTTCATTACTCAGCAATAGCAATATCCTTCCACTTTCCCATCACTTTTGTTCAATAAGACTCATCTTGTATTTGTCTAAATATCTCATTATCATACTTAATCAGGCTCTGATTCTGGAAGATAATTGAGTTGCTCTTCTGATGTATTTCCTTCAGAGTATTTGTATATTTCAAAACATAAAAACAAGCAAGCCTAACTTCCTCTGACACTTTATTTGGCTTCTGTGGTAATTGCATCCATCAATCTGTCTGGCTGTAGAGAATAATACTGAGAATGATGGCATCTTTTCAATAGATAAATGCATCTCAAACTGCAAAGTGAGACTCACACAGTTACATCAAGACTTTAGAATGTGAGTGGGGTAGGCAATTATGAATGCAACAGTCAAATAATTAAAACAGGGATCTGAGAATGTGAATGGATTAGACACAGGGTTACACAGATGATATCATTACGCTCAACTATTTTTATTGGTTACATTTTAATTTGAGTGCTCAGTCAAAAATTGAACTTTTGTTGTTGTTCTCTACAAATACTATTACCATCAATGCTCAATACAAGCTTGTAGCTACAATATGAATTCCAATGTGAACTTGTCCTCACCTCCCTCATATTTAAATACTCCACTCTTTTATTAAACTGATTAGGTCTTTCCTCATGCAGTACATGTCATTGCCTCATTGCCTTGAATAAAATATGGATGAATCTGGTGCTCAGCCGCATGAGTTACCATTAGAGGGTGACTGAGTTTACTAGACATCAACATTGAGGCTAATGGTGTTGTATATGATCCAAATGACCAGTGTTTTCAGACTTGAAAAGGTGCACCTAAGAATTGAAATCCTTTAGATTTTAGTAGGTTAAACCAAAAACACTCGTACCACATGGAAACACCCTTTTTCCGTGACTGAGAAGGCATGGGCCTTTTTCACCACAGACATTTTGAAATATTTTAGCAGTGAAACTATACCTGTGGTTAAGGCCCATAAGAAAAATTTTTCATCAGTGGCACAAAATCAGCACACCAGTTTGGAAATGTGAAGCTTTTATGATGAGGAGGAATTTAAATTATTTTGACAGAACCGCTTCAGCTGAGTCACATTCTGTATTTAGGAAGCCTGCTGTGAATGGCTTAGTGAGGTTATTCTATCATCATATTATCAGTGTTACACTCTGGGCTTATACTGCTCAACTTCGGAAAGTGCATTTCCCCCATTTTTAAGTTAATACTGTAGTATTGTGTATTTTACATTTACTAAAATGTTGACGCTTTACTGATGAGATGAGTATGGACATGAGTATGAAATGTTTTGAGTCAAAATGTACAGTGTGTTCATGTCTAAATGCAAGTAGATAGAGACATATACAAAGCATCCACATGCATACAGCTACTTACAGTATATATCTCGCTTTTTTACACAGTAGTCCCTTTTCTATTTCTTCCTTCATTTGATGCAACTTTTCTTACCCATAGGCCTTAATAATGTAAGATGCTCCTATACACTCAGTAAATAGTAAGACTGAAAAGAAACTTTGCCAAACAAGCCAATGTACAGTCGAGTCCTCAGGTGAAAAAAAAAAAAAAGTCTGTGCCAAAGCACCTCCACCACCCCATCTGTTCTTTTCCTCTTTTAATTTTGCCTCTTTCACTCTCCATATCACTTTCTCACTCTTGCTGCCTGTCAAAAGTGAAGCCATACTGTAGCTAAGGGAGCAGTGACCCATATTATGCTGGCAGCCACTTTTGGTAATTTTTGTGTGTGTATGTGTTTTTGTGGGTTATGTTTATGTCTGTATGTGTCCATATCCTCATGGAGAGAAAGAGACATGCTTATGACTGCAGTGTAACAAGGATGTGCTGACAGAGCCCGCTGATTCAAATGCTCCTGTCTCCTGAAGGGACCTGGTGATCCTCACATGTTGGCACATATATGGTTACACGGAAATATGCATTAGTAAAACTGGTATCCATATTTGTGTGTGAGTATGCGCATACTCCTGTTTGTTACCTCTCCGTGCCCTTTTCTGGTATAAACACTGATCTTGTCAGGATGAGCAGTCATTAGTGGGGTCAACACCCGGTCAAATTAGGGAAAGTTAGGTCCGGGAAGTGAATTATGGCTAGGTTATGGTTGAGTTTAGGCACTGATTTGTATGGTTAAAGTAAGGGATATGCTATGATAAGGCTGTACAAGTGAATGGAAGTCAATGCAGGTTCCTAGAAGAGAAGCTGTACAACTGTGTGTATGTCTGTGTACATTTCACAGTGTTTGTTTGTAAGGGAAGGTCCATCATGTAAGGAAGAACCCACTACAAAGGTCAGTCTGGCCTTGGTATTTCAATAACACTAGTACCAGCAGCCTTGCCCTTACACATCTACTTTTTTTATTTTTTTATTTTCTCTTTTTGCTGCATGCCGTGAAGACAGTCTCTTAGTGAGAGACCTTGAGGTGATTCAGTGTGTTTATTTATTTTAATACACACACTGTATCCTTATTAGGCTCCTTATTAGGAGTGCTATCATGCACAGAAACAGTCACTTACTACATCACCCCATTCCTTGCCCATTTGTTCTTAGCATTTGGCCTTTGTTCTAAATTTAGCTTTGATTTATATATACAGTTTATACCTTTCTCATCCCCTTTATCTACAATTCCCTTATCTACCTTTTTTTGTCTTTTTGTTATGTGAATAATAGCAGGCAGGGATCAGACATGCTGGTGTTCTATTCCCTTGTCGCTTTAGAGCAGTTGTACTTCAGCGTCTCTTAAATTTATATAGTTAACCTTTTTATAACACTACGATTAGCACACACTTAGCTTCTGACCTGCCACAACAAATTAAGTTTTAAGAGGTGTACATTGTTTAAAATTCAAAGCCTTCTTCTTGCTCCAAATTGTAATAATTTGCATGTGAGAGTGACAGACACACATGAATACACATAGAAAAAGGAAAATGTAGGGGACCACCAGCCATAATTTGATCACATGTTATAATACTGTATATCTTCTGGGATGAAGGTTTGACAACAGTGGCGGCAGTGATCCAGAGTGTAGCCAAGTATCTCCTTAACCTAAACATTAGACTCATGAAAGTACTTCCAGGAACGATAGTGGTTCTGTTTGTCATTCCTCTCCAATTCAGGTGTTGTTGTTAACTGATAGCAAGCAATGACATCTCAAGGACAATGTCTCTTGCTGATGGTCCTGTACTTTGTTGCACCATGTAAATTAAGAGAATCGAGTTAAATAAATGACAGCTAATTGAGCACTAGCCATTACAAGCCAGCATATGATATATGCCTACCTTGGTTTGTCCTCTACCCTAAGAGGGTTTGTCTTTGGTCCTGATCACAACATAAGATATCCCAGAGACTTAGGTTGTGTTGGTTTTCAAATTAATTTGATTTCATTTTAACCCCCAGATCAAATGTGATTTTAGAAGGGGAAACTAACCTTAGTGAGAAATCTGAGATAGGAGGAGAGGTCTGTGATCAGAGCACAGAAGGATAAAGATGTTTCAGAAAGGGAGAGTGACACTCCAGAACAAGACAAGCTGCATGGCTGAAGGTGAAGATGGATGTTCTAAGGATTGTGTGGAGACATGGCAGCAATCAGTGCATTTACAAATGTACAGTAGTCAAGAAGACCTGCTGAAGCTCAAATAGAGCACCAGGATGGGACTTTTTCAATATCTCACAGAGAATGGTCTGAAAAAGAGAAAATATCCAGTGAGCGGCAGAATGCCTTGTTTAATGGCAAAACGGTCAGATTGATTCAAAATGATAGAAAGGCAACAGTAACTCAAGTAACCACTTGTGACAACCACGGTAGGCAGAATAGCACCGTACAGTATGTCCAACCTTAAAGCAGATGGGCTGCAGCAGCAGAAGAACTCAGTGGACACTTTAGTAGGCACTAATAATATGTAAAGACGTGGGCAGTGAGAGCTTGAATTCAATGCGGACATTGAAATGGTAACAGATATACAGCACTAGTGTGTGTCCATGTTCTCACATTGTCAGAGTGAGGTGACTATGTGGAGGAAGTCAACATACAATGTATTGTTGCTAATCAACGTACTCTGCCGTATTTCAGCACCAGCATCCTGCCCACGTCTTCCTTGAGGCACTGAAACGGGAGACTCATTTTCCTTTCCACAAATAGCTTGATTCTTTTGTTTTAAGTTTTCTAATGAAAGACGGGGCACATTTCTCAAATACTATGGATACAGATATTTAGAACGAGGAAGGAAAAGTGAGATCTTTTTTTAACCTGGGAAACACAACTTATTGCAGCCATTTTTCAGGTCCAATACCTGTCACTTCCATCAATTTTCATAGAATAGTACTTGGGCTGATGGCAAACACTATGAGGTTGAAGGACAACCACTTACATGACCATAAATATTTACTGTCATTCAGTCAGAGTGAACAACAAACATTCATTAAGATAATCAGTCCAAATTCTCAAAAAAACAAAAGAGCATATGATATATGGATTATAATAATATATATCTTTCCAAACAAAATAAATCACTCAGCCTACTAATCTCTATTAACCCAGTTAGGGTATGGGAGGAAGAAATAATCAGGATTACAACATCCCAATAAATACATCATGCATCGTCAGTCCAAGTTGTAAATCTGGCCAGTGACTCTGCAACAACAGCTTGTTTAAAATACAGCCTGGGGGATTAAAATTAGACAGTCTGTTCTTTAAAAAATTAATGTAACTGAAGTGTTGGAACCATAATTCCTACTTCAGCATCAGGTAATTGCACCAGCAAGATTACAATTTCTGATTAATGACTCTCTACCTTTAATAGAAATAATAAGTATTTCTTATTGACTTCAATGCCACCAACATCTGTGTGTGTTTTGTGTCAGCTGTTGGATGGAATGCCATGAATTTGGTGCAACATTCCAACATTTCCGGATAACTTTTTAAGTTTGATGCCATCATGAGGTTAAACTTAAATTGTCCTAGATTAAATTGTTTTTATTCACGTATTGCCTATACATTTAATGGTATTCGTTTAAGCCTGAGTTGTAGGCCTACTTTTTAAATGAATGATTAAAAAAAATCATCATGATTTATGGTATGGTATTATGGTATGGTAACATGGTAACACCATATCAGTATATTGAGCTTTATCAGAGCATGTCAGCTATCTGACATTTCTGGCATAAAGCTACATAGTTGCATTTTCACAAGGTGTGTTCATAGACAATTAACCATTTGTATTCATAGGAAAATAAGTCTCATTAGTGGGTTGTGTATCACTTAAACATGAATGTAAGTCCATGGATATAGTTAATCCCTGTCACAAATCAAAGGATGAACAATAATTAGAAACTTTTACTATACAGTATATTGACCTGGAGAGATACAGTATTACAGTTGATGACAAGTCATATGGTTTGCAGCAGTGATTTTACTTTTGCTGTTGGTCTGTGTCCAAGAATCCTCAATAGTCATGCAGAGTGCTCTCATTCCACTCTGTGTTATTTAGAAATCTCAGAAATGGTCTGTTTGTATAGTCGTTTGGCAAAGTATGTGTAAAATGGGGTAGAAAAATTATGACTGTGTGGACAGGTTTCTGTAGAACCTGTGGGTAACTGGGGTTTGAATGAGAAATTATGTGTATTGTGAAAAAGAAAACCACATTGGATTGTAATTATGTGTATCTGTTCAGCTTCACCTCTGTACAGATGCTTAATTCCCCAGACTTTGCTGTGATAGTCTGATTAATGACCCAGTGCCTGACTTAGTGACTCTCCCCTCTTCCCAATTTATCTCTCTCTCTCTCACTTTCATTCTCTCTTCAGATTTGTTTGCTTGTGTTCTTTAGTCTTTCCATCTCACTTATATTTTACCTTTTCTGAATCTGAACCCTGCATGGCCATGACATACTGTATTTACGTGTATCTGCCCCAGGTTGTGTAGCCAAAGTGGAGTGCAGAAGATTTCAGAGTCCTCAGCTTTTACAACAAAATTTACTTGTTTTAACTGTCTTAAGAAAAGGGGGCTGACTCATTGTCTCTTCTTTTTTAGTGCAAACCTTCATCGGAATATGTCTTATTTGACTAGCTTATAACTGTTTTTATGTATTAAGACTTTGGTAAAAGTCTCAGCTACTTCTGTCCTTTTCATGTTTATTCATTTAATTTTTTGCACTATGATAATAACAGCCCTTGTTGAAGGCTACGTTTTGTGTAGCCCATCAGTCGATTTGTCTGTAAGGACATAAGGGATCTTCGGACACATTTCTTACAATATATGCATCTTCAAATTGCATACGAATGAAACTATTAGAATTAGGTGTGTAAAGGTCAACTGTTAAGGTCACTTTGACTTCACATGTTTCACAGTCATTCATATACTGTATGTTCAGGGATGATTTATAGTGCAAATATAGTCCATATGCATTTGCAAGTCATGTGAAAATCAGACCAGAAAGTGGCAGCAAGGAAATGTGCATTCCTGCAGATGCTGTGTTATTAGATGTTTTTTGGACAGAATATATACCGCTTATGACGTCTTGTGACTTAGACAAATGTATTGCTTAACCTAGCATGTTATAATATAACAGAACATAAAAATCTGAATGGATACAAAAGAACAAGTGAGTAAAGATTCAGGAATGACCTGAAAATTAATGAATCTTAGATAAGTCTGACCTGGATAATAAGAACATAATGATGAATTACCAGAGAACTAGGATTCTACATATTCTGCTTTCTCTTAAAACATGTCAGGAGACTTTTAAATTGGTCATTGCCACAAATTGAAACATAATATCCTTTCCCTCTTAAAGTGCTCAACTGAATATATGGTATTTTGAAGAGTGAGGGTTACAATGAAAATATTCACGGTCAGGTCTTTTTTTGCCCTTGTTTTACAGAAGAGCAGCACTTTATTTCCACATTATTCTGTGAGATCTAACACAAACTTTATACGAAAAAAAAAAAAATTGTCTCTTAACTTTGTATTTCACACTAGACCAGTACGTCACAGAAAACATTATTGTTTTTAAATAAAAATGTTACCATAGAAAATGTAACCAGACGTGACAAATGTAACACAGAGTTTCCACAAAGTGGTGCTGAAATGTTTAATCTGTCAATGTCGCATTTATTTTTAACTTTTATAAACACAGATTGAGGTAAAAACAGTCCATGTAAAAAAAAAAAAAAAAGGCAAATCATATTTTCTGGAAACCACAGCATGCAGTCCACTATCAAGCAGACGTGCACATATGCACGAACTGGCCCACTGTCACACATACAACACTTGCCAAGTTGTTTGCTGTATTTTTTTTTAACCATCGTGCTGTTTGTTTTTAAATACTGTGCATATTTATTTTAATTATCAACCCTGTGTCAGTGCTCTCATAAACATTTACACTCGTACGTCACACTCCTTTGAATCGTCTTTCCGTTTCATTCATTAATGTCCCTCAGCCCACCCTTTTTTTATGATGGCTAAATGTGTTTAACAGCAACGTACAAACATATTAAAGGGCTAGTTTTGAGAGTACACCTAAAAAAGGGTATTACTTATTGTGATGACTTGAGCTGCACAAACAATCTCACTATCAAATGTAAATAGGAGGGAAAAAAAAGGATGGATTCAAGGGGAAATTTTAAGGCTCTTGCCTTTGCTTTATTTTTTTGATGAGAGAATTTCACACATTTCTGTGTGATTGGCCTGTCACTTAGTTGGGCTGTGATCTACCTCTTTGAACCATCAACCAATATGAGGTATTCTACTATGTTTGGTTTAATCCATTGAATAATACAATGTATTATTCAATGGACTGAATAATACATTGAATATTATGAGACATTGATTTTACCGGTTTTTATAGTTTTAATTCCATTGCTTGTTTATTTGTGTTATTTATATTTATATATTTACTTTTTTTAGGTCTTTTAGGTAGTATTTTTTCAATATTTTAGTTATCTCTGATGTGCAGCACTTTGTTTCAGCTGTTGTTGTTTTTAAAGTGCTTTGCAAATAAAATTGGATTGGTATTGTTTCAACTTTTGGAAAAAGTTAAGAGGCCAAAGGGTGAACACAAGGTTGACACCGGTCTCAGACAAAAATTTATATAACTATCCAAACAGCTAAATGTGCTGCGGCATATTTTATTTTTACCCAATTTAAAATTAGCCCCCTAAGTTGCATAATTTGTTTTTTTTTTGGCTGCTTTACACACATTGTGCAAGCTGAACCCACAGTCACTTCCAAAGTAACACCCCTTATCAAACCATTACTTCACGATGTATTCTACTGCACAACAGACAACCTTACAGCTTTTTCGTGTGACTCAAACATTAGCTTGATTTTAATACTCTTCCCTCCTGCTTCCGGATAGAATATCACATTTGCTTTACAACACACTCTTGCATATGTGATCTGACAATGCAGCTTTTATAGGCAGGCAGTAGTGACAGGATCTGTGATGTCCTGCCAACACAAAGCCTTGAGGTACCAAATGGAATAGGAGGCTGACTTTGATGGCATTCAGCTGTGTCTTATAACAACAACAGCATGAACATATTTTCTGTCATTACTGGGGGTCATTTGCAGCAAGTCCAATTCCAGAAACAAAGTCTATCGACACTTCTCCTGCTTGAGGCAGTGCCAAGTGATAGCGATTTTTATTTCACTTTCCTTAATCTACATCCCAACAATCACAGTGGATTCTGACTAATAATTTGAGTAATTTAATCTGCAACATTTATGGGCAACGACCAGTAAACTTCCTTTGACTTAATGACATAGAGATTTTTATTATTTTTTTTTTTAAATCCACTCAACTTGGAGGCAGAGAGGTTGATGGGTTTAATAGGGCAGATTATTTCCCTTATCATTTCCTATCAGCAGCATCTATTTTTTTGCACTGTGGTGTGGGCACCAGGGTACACATGGCTTCAGGGCAGAGCTTTAGTGATGCTTTTTGTTTCCAACCTCTTTAGCCAGAGGGCCAGAGGTGTGCGATACACTGTCAACACATTGTGACAATCTTTCCATGATCCATGGAACACAGTTGTTACAGAAACCAGGAACGATGCAACATTACAGTCTGTATGATGTTGATGCACAGCGGTGCACCAAACGCAGACAGCTGTGGGTGAAGGCTTTGGTTAATGCATGTGTTAAGACAGTTGACTTAGACAACACTGGAGGGGGAGTTAAATAAAAGAAAGGTTGGTTGGTTAATAATGATGCTTAATAGCAGGTGGCATCTTTAATTTTGCATTACTCTCCTATTCTCGATTATACTTTTATTTTGGGTCTTCCGTCTCGCGAACAGCTGAAATGAATAATTGAAAGAGATGGACATCAAAAGGAAGTACGGCCATATTTGTGGACTCCACAACACAGATAAGGGCTTCTCAGCTAGTAGTCATTACCCACACAAACACACACTCATGCATACTCACACAATCTCTTTTCACCTCCTCCTTCCTGAGAGGTTTGCTTTTTAAAAGTACACTCTTCATAAGCAGTCACACTCAAAGCAATTCATACGGATAGAGAGGAGCATGCACTCTCAGTTGCATACAATTTAAAAGAGAATTAGACACTCGTTGCAATCCAGTTACTGTGATTCTGTGTCCTGTTATTTCTCACTTTGTGCCCACTTTTCTTCAGCACTCTTTGGGAACCTTTGCCCAGGGAAACTAATTCTGTAATCAGCTTAGTCGTGTTGATGCATCAGATATTTTTATATCAGCAGCACTGAAAAGAGAACAGCTCAACAGTAAGGTGCTTGGCCAAGGCAGTGCACTGAGAGAAAAGAGGGGAGGAATGAGAAGGGGGCATCTTTAGGTGGTGGAGCAATACATCCCTGCTCTTGGAAGTGATTTAAGACTCTTCCTTGGAGAGAAGCACAAAAAAAAAAAAAAGTTACATATTTTTTTCTCAAAGACCGTGAGAAATGGGACAAATGTTGATGACACTGTCATCAACATTTACTTTGAATTACTGCTGTAAATGAACAATTATCAAAAAGTCAAAAAAGATAAAAGAGAACAAAATAGAAAGTGCTGAGACCTGGTTATGTAACACTCTTTGAATCAATTCCCAGCTGAGGTGAACACAAGTGTAGACGCAAGCATGTGCTTGACTTAGAATCTGCTTTGTTTTCATTTTCCCCTTCTTTACTTAGATTTAAAGATGTAAGCACGTGGTACTTAAAAAGAAATATTAATTATCACTACTGTGTCCTTAGAACTGATTTAAAATTTTACCACAGAGTGTAATAGATTAGCACCACCACTCAAGACAATTTTTCATAATCCTATTTTACTCCAATAATTGCAAATAATCCGCACTAAAGCTGCTGTATATTGTATATTTTTGGCAATGACATACTCATACTACAGCTTTAGTTGAAAGAGTTAAACTATGTGTATGTGAGAAGATTCATTATGTTAAAATAAACAATTCTAAATAATTAGAATAATTAGAGTGTAAATAATTTTTGTCGATGTATTTATTTACATGTTATACTGGATCTCAAAACTCATTCATCACTGTTACTTTTACAGAGTGTATTGCAAAAAACCAGCAATATTGAAAAATGAAATGAATTTCACGAGCAAATACACTGGACAGACCTTACTGATACTGTATATGTAGGTTGGCAGGTGTAAGCCTTGTGGTAAAGTTTGGGGTATAAGATGAGGGAGGAAGGAGAATAATTGTTACTACGCTCGGAAACACTGAGGATTGATAAATTAAATGTGACACAGTGACCCACTGTGGTGCATTAGTCACTGAAAGGGTGATAATCAGATCATGCGTTAACTGATCAGGGTATAAACTCTTAAGTTCAGGTAGCAGGAACAAGAGGCTATAAAGTTGGATACTTTACAGAATATATCCAGTGGACAACTACAGAAAATGTACCCAACATTTAATGTGGACACTGTCCTAAACGTGGCATTTTTCTACTGTTTTCCAAATGATAAGCTTAAAATGCTGCTGTTACCAGCTATAACAAGGGTGGAGAGCATGTCTCAGTTCATTTTTTTTTTTTTTGCCCGGGATAGAAACTAACACACTGGCCAGAAGGTATCCCTCTGATTACCATTTATACGAGTGCAACACTGGCTTCAAACATCAGTCATTTTGCTCCCCCATCATTGCATTCACCACTTCATCACATACAGTATATGATTAATTCCTTCCTCACCTTCACTTGCCGTTCAGTGGCAACAGACAGGGACAACCTGTCCTTTCATCATCCCAGTGACACACACCTTTATCCCATTATGCTAAAGATGCAATCAGAAATGATATAAACCAAACCAGATTGGCGTCTTCAATTTGACATGACAAAAAAAATTGACATGTGATTTCTGTTCCAGATGACAACAATCTGACCAAATTAAAATAAAATAAAATAAAAGAAAAGTATTGTGCAGTCAGTCTGTTGTAGACATTAGCATACAGCTCACATAAAATGTGATTTGATTTACACAGTCATTTGTGAAGCAGACTGCAAGACTCCAGTAATGGTGTCTCTAAGAGTGTCACATCATCTGACGTCATCTGCTTTGGCCTGTGTCATTTGTCCTCCATGTCTGTCCTTGGGTGCATTTTAGTGTCTCCATGCAGGCTGGAAGGAACATGTAAGAGGGTGGAAGAACATAATCCAGGGCACTAAAAGTCCTGATTAAAAATTCTGATGGACACTATCACTAGCACAGTATATATTATTTTTTGCAGCAGTCTGTTTTACAGATTGCAAGTCTCACTTTTGCAGCATCCAGTCTCTAAAGTGGGTAAACTGCAAATAGTTTCCACAGAGAGAGGACAGGGTGGAAAAAAAAAAAAAAATCTTTCTGTATATGATTAGTTTTTTAAAGAGCTACTGAAGTGACACTTCCAGCACAGCACTACAGTATTTTTCGGAATGTATAAATTGTGAATGTCTATTGTTGGCACAGCAGGAACCGAGGTAAATGAAAAGCTGAAATAAGGTAAATGACAGGCTTGACATCTGCTTTCAGACAAGGTTGTGTTTATTTCTCCTTCTCCACACCTATATTATCTCTATGCCCCATGCTAGACCACAGTGTGCATAAAAATGATTTGAAATAACACTTTCAGGACCTTTTTCAATTTTCTTGGAATGATGCTATTATATTTTTCCACTTGCACTCATCAGTAGCCTGATGAAAGCTGGCTGCCTCTCCTTGTATCACTCAGTTTCACTAAATCCTTTCTCATTTTGAAAGTTTTTAGTTTTTCATTATGGGCTCCTTTTGTCCCTTTATCACATATTTTTTCCTCTCTTTGTCTCTCCTCCCAGACTTTTGTTTGTTTGTTTTTTTTCTTTTCCAGAAAAAAAAATCATCCTCCCTCTTTTTATCATTTGCATTTTCTGTATTATCCTCAACATGTAGCCAACTCCCTTTAATAACTTGGTCTTTTTCCCCCCAACCCTTCGCTGTTCTGTGAACCCCCACCATTATTATTCCAAACAACTTCCATCATATTACTCTAGTCATCTCTAGTCATCTTTTCCTGTATGTGCTTCTCCTTTTCTCTTTTTCTCTTTAGCTGTCTGATTTTGTCCTTCCCTTAATCGCCTGTCTCATTTGAATGATGGGTGTCTCCGTATTACCTGACAGCAGAGGTCAGATTCATTCTTGCTATGCCATGGTGTTAAATAGAGTTTTCTGGGTGAACTCCAGGGGATGTCTGCATTTTTTTTTTACTATACTATACTATACTATACTATACTATACTATACTATACACTATACAAACAGGGAAATTATTATTATTATTATTATTCTTATAAGTATTGGATTATATGTTCCATGTTGTTATACACTGTCATTTTTTTTCCCCAAAAACCATGCTCAAACTAATTTTATCTGACACTATTCCAAATCTCCCATTATCATGCTTGCTGTTTGTCTTAATACTGTTACATTACATTAACAATTCACTATTGTCTTTTCTTATTTATCTATTTCTCATCTGTATTATCAATATTTATCTCTCCACCCATAAATGTCAGTAAAACACATGACCCAAAATCATTTAACCAAACTTGTTAGTTAATGTTTTCTGCTTTAGCAACATTAGCACAGCAAAAAAAGTTTTATATTCGTTAATGGGGCAGACAAAGGTGCTCAGTTGGTGCCTAAATATACACAAGGAATGGAATTCATCGGAAATAAAAAAAAACAAACAAAAAATTTAATTATCAGAGAGGGCACATCTTCCTCATAAGAAAGTATAAATCCCTTCGCATGACACTTTGAAATAACATACAGTATATAATCCTTCCAAATGATATCGTGTCCTTAAGTCACTGAATATTTTCAGGGTGGCTGATAATGATCACAATTTGAATATATGGGTATTACAGTGCATTTAACTTATATGAAGATAAGAGTGAGGCACTGGAAACGTTTGACTTTTGAAGGATACTGAACTCCTTTTCATAATTTAAATTTCATGAAACATTTTTAGCTACTTGGCGGCAGAGTGGCTATAGCACTGTTGCCTTGCAGCAGAAAAACTGTCCAGCATGTACACCACCTTTCACCCTGTGTCAGCTGAGATTTGCTCCAGCTGCTCTGGGACCCTTATGTGGATGGTAAAGTGGTAGAAAATGAATGAATGAATTAATCATTTTCGATGTCACTTTCAATGCTACCTACTTTTTTGGGGTAACAGTTTTTCTTCCTTGTGAATTAAACGGAATCCTTCAAGTCAAGTCAAGTCAATTTTATTTATATAGCCCAGCATCACAAACACAATTTGCCTCGAAGGGCTTTACAGTGTGGACAGCATGTGACACCCTCTATCCTTAGACCCTCACATCGAGTGAGGAAAAACTCCACAAAAAACCCCTTTTAAGGGGGAAAAATGGGAGAAACCTCAGGAAGAGCCACAGAGGAGGGATCCCTCTTCCAGGACGGACAGACGTGCAGTAGGTGTCGCATATACAGAGACAAGTTCAGCAGTTACAAGTTACAAACAAAGCATCAATAATTCACAGAGAGAAAAGACAAGAAAGACAGAGACCAGAATGATTCAAGAATCAGTAACATTAAGAACAATTATCATCATCGTCATCTCATTCAGGGGTGTGACATACGCTGCCACCATCTGCGGTTGGTTCCAGCTCCTCGTGGGACCCTCAGAAGAGGACAAGCCGTTGATGAAGGGTGGATGAGAATAATTAACCTTAGCAGTAACAAGTAGCTATATGATATATGGTCATGGTTATAGTTATAATATTTGAGCTGTGGTGTTGAAGCTCTGGAATCAGGGATCTCTGTGAAATAAGACAGAGAGAGAGAAGGAGGAAGAGAACAAACTAGGGGACGGGAGAGAAAACAAAGTTACTGACATGATAGAAGTATGAGCGTTTGAGGAAGAGAGGAGGGAGAAGGTGACAGCGAAGAAAGAGAGAGACAAAAAGAGAATGAGAGTGCTTGCTGCATAATGGCTGTTCCCCCAGCAGTCTAGGCCTATGGCAGCATAATTAAGCAATGGCTCAGTGTTGACTTGAACCAGCCCTAACTATAAGCTTTATTAAGAAGGAAAGTCTTAAGTCTAACTTTAAATGTAGGGACAGTATCTGCCTCCCGGACCCACAGTGGGATCTGGTTCCACAGGAGAGGAACTTGGTGGCTGAAAGCTCTGCCTCCCATTCTACTCTTAGAGACTCTGGGAACTACAAGCAGGCCTCTATTTTCTGAGCGCAGTGGTCTATTTGG
>JAFBJR010000179.1:288018-356812 GCA_016785285.1 Brachirus orientalis
AAAGGAAAGTCTTAAGTCTAACTTTAAATGTAGGGACAGTATCTGCCTCCCGGACCCACAGTGGGATCTGGTTCCACAGGAACTTGGTGGCTGAAAGCTCTGCCTCCCATTCTACTCTGGGAACTACAAGCAGGCCTCTATTTTCTGAGCGCAGTGGTCTATTTGGGTGGTAAGAAATAATCATATTTTTTTAGATAAGACGGGGCCTGAGGAGGAGGATTTTAAATTCTATTCTAAATTTAATGGGGAGCCAATGTAAAGAGCTCAGCACTGGAGTGATGTGCTCTCTTTTCCTAGTTCCCATTAATACCCGTGCTGCTGCATTCTGGACCAACGGAAGACTCTTTAGAGACTTATTTGAGCATCCAGATAATAGTGAATTACAGTAATCTAGTCTAGATGTAACAAAAGCATGAACAAGGTTTTCAGCATCCTTTAATGACAGGATGTTTCTGATTTTAGTTATGTTGCACAGGTGGAAGTAGGAACTTGTTGTATGTGTGAGTCGAATGATAAATCTGGGTCAAAGGTAACTCCAAGGTTCTTTACAGTAGAGCTGGAGGCCATGGTAATGCCGTCCAGGGTGACTAAATGCTCAGGTATTGTTTCCCTTCACTGAGTATGTCCGATAGTTGGTAACAGTAATTTAAGAGACGCACAGTAGGAGGTGTTCTCTTAATTAATAAAGCTGTCAGTACCAATAGCTTAATTCCAGTGAGTCAAAATGACTAACGCTTTGTGAAATAAAAGGTCATCATTTACTGTCATAAGATGCAAGAATATCCAAACTTAAACATCCAACTACCTGTCAAATAAAAAAAGATATAGGGATGACTTGAATCATGCAGTAAAATTTGACTTCATACAGCATAAGCAACAACACAATATTATCACCTAACCATTGCAATGAGAAATATTGCACTTTTTCACTTTTCTCTTTCTGCTGGCTTTATTGTTTTTCATGTATGGAAAATGTATATCAGTTGCCCAATCAATACCGCCTGCATCAAACTCGTGCCACATGGCATCACAGTCACCCATATTTACAGTATTCATGCTTAGTGAAAAGTCGCTTAGAGGGTGTGGCAATGAATCGTTTACAAACACAACAAATATGTCCAATTTATATTTCTTTTTAACTACAGACAAAATATCATGCTTTCCCCATCAGCATCAGTTATACATTGGGTCGGTGGCACACTATACTCACCAAACGTCAGCATGTTAAGGGCATTAAGGACCTGTTCTTTATGTGAATGTTGATGTTAATGATATAATACAATTTTTAGAAATCATTTTTGCATCTTTTTTCCTATGCCAGTCCTTTTCCCCTGCTCTCAGTGTACCTACTTATCTTACTTTTTTCATTTTTTACTACTGCCAGATCTAAGGTAATCCTACTACAGTCACAAAAAGGTCACACAGAAAAAAAGAATTTTAACCTAATCTGTCAAGTCAGTGTTATGTGTGCAGCACCAGAACAACCTCAGGGCACTCTTTAGATAGAGCACGTCTTGAACCAGCTGTATATAATTTTGAGAGATCCAACACTTCCCCAACATGAGAAACACTTTGGCATCAGTGGCAATGTAAAACGTCCTTTTAACTGGAATAAAGCATGGTGTGCAGCCATGTGCCTCAACTGAGCACACTGGTTTAGAGAGACAGAGCAAGTGGGAAGAGAACAAATAACAATGCTTGTAACTTACAACAATGTAGCAACAATGCTTCAGGTATGAGTTTGTTACGTGTATATTTGTGGTAGGAAAACGACCCAAGCAGATTCTTTTAATGGTTGTGGTTATTTATGGCTCTGTAATAAAAATGGCATTTGACATGTTTATCTCAACAGTAAGAAATAGTCCTATGCACAACCCAAATATTTTAAATAGCAGTTTATTTCCCACCAGCTCTTTTTCTCTCGGTGGCTTTATTTGTAACACCATGACCTTTGCTAGGCGACAATGTTTATTATCACTTTACTGTCCTCAGTGTCAGAATTATGAGAACGATAACACGGTGTTCTAAACTGCAGTTTGCTAAATTGTGAAACACATATGATGACAGGAATAAATTTCATTAAACCAGCACTAATGGTAACTGAGATTGTTTGGTTGTGACCCAATAAATAACATTTACGTTTTTATGGTGATTTCTGTTGCTTTGTTTTCTAACAAGGCTGACTGACTAACCACACATCTCAGAAAATGTCTGCTTTCAATGAGCTCTAGTTGGTGTGCCATTCACTTACACTGTAACAGTGCTACAAATGTTCCCATTATTGATTTATTTTAAATCAGTAATCACTGATTTTGTTATACTTGTAGCCTACAGTAGAGGAGGTAAAAGGAAGATAGTTTGTGTGTGTGAATAACCGGTTTCTTTGGGACAGAAACAAAAAATATATATTCATAACATGACTTTATTGATTTAATGACCCCAGAGTGAACTGACACGAAAGTCACATCTTTAATGATAATACAACACTGAATATTAATCCAGAACATCCCTAACTGACTATATGTCTAATATAGTCTAAAAGCCTAACACTAAACTCTGCATTGGTGGCAGGTCAGTTATTGTGTATTTATTATTTATTTATTTATTTCTGCATTTACACCCTTTACATGCATGTTTTAAAAAAGACAAGACAGGCATGTCATGACAATTTTTTTTTCTTATTCAATAACTAATTATAAATTATAATTTTAAATGTAATTAAAAACTGTTTTAAAGTACATGTATTTCAATTGTGTACTTAAATTGTATACAAACATTTTCAATGTGAGAGGATCCAGATGAGGTGGCTAAGGAATCTGGTTAGGATTGCCTCCTGGACCTTCTGGTGAGGTGTTTCGGGTACGTCCCACTGGAGGGAGGCCCCGGGGACGACCCAGGACTTGCTGGAGAGACGATGTCTCTTAGCTGGCCTGGGAACGCCTCGGGATTGGCCAGGGAGAGGGAAATATAGACTTCTCTGCTTAAGCTGCTGCCCCCACGAAGCAACCTCGGATAAGCGGCCGAGGATGGATGGATGGATGGATGGACGGATGAATACTGTACATCTACTTCAGTATATTTGTTTAACACGTACTTAGTAGATAAAGAATATTTTTAAAACTGATATTTATTCACCCTGACTAACTATTGGAGTACTTCTTAAACATTACTCCTCAAGTAATATTCAACAATACAACACAAACTTATTCTGCGGTTGATCTCAATGTGGTAAAAATGTATTTATTTAAAAAGATATCCAGTAGTCAAACAAAAGCTTTTTAATAGTAGTAAAGATTAACTGTGGTTAGCTATTTCTGAGCATTTCTTTGCTTTAGTTTAGTCATATAAGGGGAAAAAGCACTCTAATAAACCAGTAAACCAATAACCAGTAAAGTTAGAAGTAACTTATTACAGAGGGAAATCCCACTTGAATTTAGACAAGCCTGGAGATCATCTGCAGAGAAAAAAGGTAGACAATGGCATTAATTTAATCATTCTGCACAAAGCAGTATGCAACCTTGTGTGTGTATCCTTGGCTACATTTTCTAACCTTCAGTTTTTAATAAAATTCATCTAAAATAGTTTAATGTTTTGCAAGATCAATAGTGTTGGGGGAAGTAAAGGAGGGTTGGTAGTGAGCCAGTCCCAGGTCACATTCTGTAGCATCACCTGTCCATTCAGTGTAAGTTCCAACCTCTACGGCCCAACATAGTACAATACTGACACATATTTAAATCAGTTACGCATTAAGTACTGTGAATGTTACCATGAAATTCTACATGTGTAGTGTGAGTGAAAGGCGTAGACAGACAGACAATCAGTGTGTGTCTAACCTGAGACTTTCTGTGCAGTTGTTACTAATTGGTTCCAAAGCTGACACTCCTGAGCTTTCATCATTGTCTTGTGTTCTGGAGAGTTGGAGCTCAGAATTATATAGTTCTGCTGATCAGGGGTGAAAACTGGCCAGTTGGCTTCATCAATCCTCGGGTCCCTATGAGAAATAAAAAGCAAATCAAGAAGATTCAGCTACTGTATATCGGGAGGGTTCTTACACTCTCTGACACAGTGACTGACTGACTGATTAAGTTTACCCTGTTCGGGCAAAGTTGCTCCAGTGTTTCATAATCTTCTTAGTCATGTTCACTTCATTCTTCGTGTATCCTAGGGATGCATCCAGAGGCATTCCAAACACAAATTCAATCTCATATCCATGCATAGTGCCCATCCATTCTGGCCAGGGATTTGTAGATGAACGGTGATCAAACAAATAAAGGTACGTCTTGCCACCAGATCGTGAATACCTGGAAAACATGAGGCTCATGTCAAACATGGTCATGTTAATGTATGTGCAGGAACAATGAAAACAAATGAAAACAGTTTTTTTTCCTAAAATTAATTAATTCTAAACATCCAGCTAGATGGGAAAACAAGTATTTTCAAAACCTCATTAATTTGATTAGCACTTTATTGCACTCTCACAGGGAAGGTGCCAATGCAGAGCTCTGGCCAAAAAAAAGAAAAAAAAATGTGGTGGACTGGCATCAATGAAGGCATTTGCGAGAGTGCATAAGCTGCAGCAATCTAGTGCTTGGAGAAGCACCTGTAAATTAACCAGGGCCTGTGGACTGTGTTTATCAGAATTCATAATTTGCCAATGACACCCCGTCCCCTAAGATTTACGTTCGGTATGAATAAACTGCAAATAAGCATATTATTTTGACTGAATTGTGTTTCTTCATGACATAAGGATAGGCTGATTCTGAACCGATCTTTAAAATCCATTATCCATTATCCATTATCCTCTAGTTTAGACTACAACATTATTTAATCATGTTTATTTTTAGGCACACCTTTAGTTTAGGATTAACCCAAACTACTATGTTTCCTGAACTGAACTTATAATGCACTGACATATTTTCTTTTGTCACTGCTTATTCTGATCACTTTCATGTGAAGCGGCAAGCAGAACAAGCCTATGTGTCTTTTGCTGAGCAACTTGCTAAAATTAATACATTCTAAAGCAAAAACAGATTAGACTGACCATAAGAATTGTAAGGTATGAGGCAGACATGGATTGAACCGGGCATTTTTAAGTGCTGAGGGTTTTGGATTAAACCACCATCTCTGGTTTTGCATACAACAGGAGGCCACTAACATAAAGGCTGTTTTATGTATATTATGTATGTATAACATGAAATATATATAAAATGTATTTTTGTTTATCCCTACCTAATCATCCTGAATAACATAAGAGACATTCTCGTTTTAATGAAAGTAAAATGTTCTGTCTACACACAGTACATTTTAGTATTATAACTACCATGATCACTACTGTCAATCAGATCACAACATTAAAAACCAAGATTTTTGTTTACCATTGAGCAAACTCAATCACAGGACATTTGAACATGTAGTCTCCATTAATTCTACTCAGGAAGTCACGGTTTTTCATCCTGTTGTTCACATCTGCCCAGTCAGTGTACTGGTAAATGACCGCTTCTCTTGCGATATCACTTGCATTTGGGAGCGTAAGGTTCACTCCGTGCAGGAACTGACTCCTGGTTATGAGGCTCTGACCAGTATTGCTAAATCCAGGCACGAAATAAACCACAAAATAGGACCCTTCGTCTTTGTTCACACCAAGCAGCAACTCTTTCTTTGGGACATTACCAGCCCTTAATAGCACCTACAGAAAAAAAGAACAAATGTTAAGTGAGCAAGCATAAAACCAATCATTAAAAAAAAATGAAGTTGATGTGAGCCATGTTGTTCTTATGCAGCATATATTTAATAGGCTACTGGCTGATAAGCTACACTGGGTGTGGTCACACTGCAATGTGCCTCGGCCTGCTGCAGTGGCCAGATTTATGTGTGAGCCTGTCCATAGGAAAAGCCACTTCCACAAGCAGTCCTTGCTCTACCTTAAAGACATGCACATAGAGACAATGTCTCTTTCTTCTCTGTCTAGTACATGTAAGCTCACCTCACCTTTTCCTTTGATGAGGAATGTTTCCGTACTTTTAAAGTTTATTAAACAAAATGTATATTTGAAGCACATGCACACATACTGTACACACACCAATAAATACTGTTCATATTGTAGATGGATGAATAAGGGGTTGAGGTGCAGAATATGGGAGACAAGACATGTCAGAGTCTCACTGATCGTATCATGCGATGCAGTGATTAAAAAAGAGATTTTCTTTTATATACTGCTCCGATTACCTTGTGTCACGTGGCAGTACAGTACAAGCGGCTAAAACGGACAGTAGGTAATTGGAGCCTGTGCTCTGCATGGCCTCACGGCTGTGCCCAGTGTGGACTAGCACGAGTGCTGAGTTGAAACAGGCTTTGTGTTTCATTGTATTTTATCATGTGTATGTCAATGTCTGGCAGTTTGAAATATATCGCAGTGCTGCTGTAAATGCAGATAATCCAACTACCTGGTAGACTTTGCTCTTGAATAAAGTTAGCCATCTCCTCTTTACCCACCTCACACCACTAAGGCTGTAATCCTTCTCACCTGATTAGCATAGGTTTTGCTCACAAGAGATATGGAAGAGAAAATGAACAAAAGTGTTCCCCTACTTCAGGCTTGTCCAGGAGGAAGTTCCCATCAACAACAGGGAAAGATGGTGAGACAGCACTATAATGCACAGATGAGATTTTTCCTGCATCCACCTGTTGCAAACATGTCTCCAGTTTAGCTGTGTGGGTTGTAGGACACCCCAGTGACTTTGCTAGACTTAGGGCCCTGGTTATTGACAAAAAAAAAAACAATGGAGCAATCATGAAAAGCAAGCATATGGAGGGATGAAAGAAAGGAGCATAATGATAGTGAATGACACATAGCAAGGACAAGTGGTTGTGGATGAAAAACCACTTTTTCATCCATGATGAGCTAAATAAAAAAGGGGACCAGTGTTTCTGGAATGTTTGATTTATCAACAACACGTGTACTGATGTTTCCATTATACCAAAATTTAACGGGGGGGGGGGGGATTTCACAAATATCTCTGTGAAATTCTATCTGTAAACATATTATCACCTGTCACAATGTCAACCTTGTAGTGGCACTAGTGAGAGGGTGTCAGGATTACCTAAGTGATATATGACAAATGTGGCAATTAGGGGTGTGTAATTTTGACAAAAGTACCTGCTCCAGGACTCAGTCTGACTAATTGTGGCCCACTGTGCAGTGGGAGACCCACTCTCCATCACAGCCCTATGAAAAAGACCATGGCTCCCTGGGGACAAGAGGTGAAAGCCTACAGATACTGCCCCAGCACTCTCCCCAAACAGAGTCACCTAGATAGAACAGCAAATCAGAACTGATTATTTACTGACAAAAAAATAACCTCATATTCTGATTTAAAATAAGAAACAGTACAAAACACACTTCACCTTTGAAGGATCACCCCCAAAAGCAGCAATATTATCAGCTACCCATTGGAGGGCTAAGCGCTGGTCCAGGAGACCAGCATTGCCTTGGATGTTCTTGTTGTCGGGAAGAGACAGGAAACCAAGAATTCCAACTCTGACAGTGACGATCACAAGAATGAGGAAAGGTATTCATTGTGACGAAAGATTTAATAAGAAAGTAAGGTTTCAGTATACTTCTAAGCTTGTCATTTACCAAACTGCATTTCCAAACAATCTTTGATTTCCAGCATAATGACACCTTACCTGTAATTCATTGACACTACAACAACACCTTCAGATTTACTCAGGAACCGGCCATCGTAGATATCCAGTGAACTTGTTCCACTCACAAACCCACCTCCATAGATCCAGACAAGGACTGGAGCGAGAGGTTGGGGCTGCCCCTGGGTTTTATTGACATGCGGGGACCAGACATTTAGGTACAGACAGTCCTCACTCAGAGGAGTGTTTGGGTTCCACATCTCTGCACCTTTGAACCCTGAAAAGAATAATTGCATAAATAATTGGCAACAGAGACTGACAAGGGCTACATTCATGCAGCATAGCACAATTTGCTAAAATATTTTATGCTTTATATTATGATTAGATATATTAACTGAAAAAAAACAAAAAAAAAACATCAAAGTTTTCTCTGCATCTCTTTCTGTGTTAATATCTACCATGTATATGGGGCACAGGTTCTCCATATGTATGCATAGAAGTGGATCTAGCTGACTCCAAACAGCCCCTGACAGGAGGCTGTGTCTATAAATAGCAAACTATCCATGACCAAGTGCAGGTCTGTGTTGGGTTGGTGGAGAAAAAGGCCTGTATTAAATTCAGTGTACGTTTGTATATAGTGTATATTTCATATGTCTTATCTACTACTTTCAACAGCTTTTATTACTTTATTTCTATTTTACATTAATAAGTGATACAATAATTTACACTTCATGGGAGTGGATGTGTACCTGATATATTATTGGCTGGGTTATTGAAGGAAGTATTTAGATGGCAGAGCTGAAGTGCTTTGCTGTGTGAGGATGATGAATGAAATCATGGTTCTTGTCTCTTTACCTTAAATGCCCATCGTGCAACATTTAAGAGGGCTGTCTGGCAGAAATTAAACATATTACCCATACTGTAAATATGTTTGTATAGGTGTACACGCTATTTATAAAAGCCTTTGAAAACAGCCTTTTATTAATTCTTTAGGCAAAGGCCTTGCATTACAGAGGATGTCATTTTGCACCAAGGGCCTGAATACACAAACAGCCAGAGCCAGCATTTGTGTTTTGATGAGGAAGCTTACAAGGCAAATAAGGACTCCTTCCACATAAACCTAATGTGGATAACCCAGTGAAGATGAAGGGGAAAACAGAAGAGACAGTGGGCAAGTGGAAGTGTTGTGAAAAAGTATTCACATCCTTTCAGGTATGCAAATACCACCACTGTTTACTAACGTGTACAGGAAAGGGTTGAGCAGAGAAGTCCAGAGTCTCACCATTAGATATCACTAATTCTTACACACTGGATTAGCAGCATTAGTAGCATTAATATACACAACAACAACCTGCTTCATCCCAAAATGTTGACACACACACAGAGAAAGAGAGAGAGAGATTCACTGACATTGCTGAAGAGGAGTAGTTTAATTTTGGAGGTGGGGAATCATAATATTCAGCTTATTCAGCTTAAGTCATTTTTCCAATTACTTCAAATGTATTATAGAGTGTCTTGAATTGTGGCAAATTAAAGGTATTGCAAACCTGGATTTTAACTAGTCAGAATAGAACTGTAGTTTTCCTGAACTATAACTGCAATTATCTGTAATGCACATAAATAAATAATTATAATAATAATTGTAAAAAAAACAGTCATCCCCCCACTCCCACCCAAGTCAAATCTAATGATTTGATTTGAACCATGCTTGTTTTCTTACAAGGATGTTAACAAATTTCTATGAATTTTAAAAATGTGAACATTCTATATTCTCTAAAATATTTTCTAAAAAAACAAACAAAAAAAAACTGTCAAGTGTTTGTTCTGTGGTGCAGCAAGCTCCAGCAGCAGCTCACCTATGGTAAACTAATTGCATCTCAGTCACCAGTGTTTCAACTTAAAGGAACAATCCATGGAAGTATGCAACCTTACCTGGAAACATTGTGTCTTTTATCTGGTGGCAGGAAGCTGGGAATGTAGTGGCTTCTCTCACCCTTTCCCATTTCTCTGCTGGCTCTGGAGCTTTAAATCTCAGCTTTCCCAGAGGTGGTTTTCCATAAGGAATTCCAAGAAATGCTCTTACATGGCCACCCAGCACTGACAGCAACTTCCCTTGAACTTTCCCATGCTTTGTATCAATTAGAAGGTCATCTTGAGCGATAGGTGATGCCACCAGGAAATGAAGCAACAGAAGAAGAAAGGCAGCATGTGTACATAAAGGGACTGTCGCCATGGGAAATCCTGAAATGCAAATACATTTCACGCAATCATTGCTCTATTATTCTCTACGTATTTAAATATAGCATGTTAGAATGAGCATTTTATTAAACAGGGGGTTATAACATAAAGCTTTGCCATGGAGAAAATCTATTTTAAACTGCTTTAGCATTTTTAAGTTTTGACCTCAGAGCACAGTGTGTGCTGCCACCTCTTACCCGTTAAAGTTAGATTCCACTCATGTTTTCACTTTCCATTATATGTGGTCAATGGGCCGGACCATTAAAATAATAGAAAAATAAAATAAACATACTTTCCCCTTTTGTTTTACATTTAATGAAGTGTTTTTTTTTTTTTTTGTTTTTTTTTAATAAAACATATTATGAACAACCTGAAATTTCTTGAGAAAAATCTGTGCAATTTCAACAATATCATACCTTAGTTTACCATTTATACATGTACATTACAAATTACAGATCACAGTGGATCTACAAATGCACAAAACATTTAGTTAAAAGTCCTGGAACTAAAAATATAGTATTTCACATTATGATTAGAATCTAATCATAATATGCATTTTCACAGATTCATCCTGTGGGCCAGACTGGACCCTCTGGTGGGACGTTTTTGGCCCGTGGGCCATACATTTGACACCCCTGGTTTAGGCTATACCTTTTTTCCCCTTTGTGTAAAATGAATAAATAAAGATGACTTTACAATCACAAACGATACATGTTATGTTAATCACATTTATAAAGTGTAGGATTATGAATCAGAAGTATAAGTAGGTCAATTATTTGTAGTACTCTACAAGGCATAATTAGGCTTTTAATTGTGGAAAATACCAGCATGCGTTCACCTGCTAGGCTTTATTTATACCAGCCAACATTCATTTCTTGGCAACATTCAAACCTCACGCAGCTTTAGAGCACACAAATAATAAAAAAAGAGGTCCACATTACAAGATGATCGTGAAAAGCGCCGTGTGTGAGCGCGCCGCAAGTGGTATTCCCTTCAGAAGCGCTGCTTACAATAGTGTGGAAACGATCAGGTCATTACGTGTGAGGCGACGCGTTAGACTTTGACAAAGGGCACAGACTGAATAGCAAATATTTCAGAGGGAAATAAAAAAAAATATATTAAAAAATAATAATAAACAAATAAAAAACGAACTCAGCTGGCTTGAAGGAGAGGAGACAGGCGCGCGAGCAATTTCATCCATGGATTTATACGAATTCAAAAGTGTCGAACGGAGCAACTTCACAGAAAGAAAGGATGAAAAAAATGGAACTTTGTTGACGGGCTTACCTTTAGTGAGTTGACGGTTTGGACAAAACAAACAGCGGTAAACAAGACGATATATATATATATATATATGTATATATATAAAAAAAAAGGCGTGGACTCAAACCTCTCCGTCCAGCGTCTGGTGGGCAAACCCTGTCCTCACCTACACTCACCACTGCTGCCGCTATAGTGTCACGTCTGGTTCAACATATTAATAGTGGAAATCATTGAAATCAAAGACCTTTATCTTCAGCTAGTGAATCATGTTAAATGAGATAGATAGATGAAACAGAATAGTGTGTATTTATCTCTTTATTTAATTTACATTTTGCTGGTGAAATATCAAATATGATGATATTTGAAATATGATCACGTGACTGGCTGTGCCAGTGTCAATTTCAGAGGCTGCATTCTGCACTTAAACTAATATCATGTTCATAATTAAGCTTAGAAACAGTATTTGGTTCATGAAACTTGTAAGTAAACAAATAAATAAATAATAAATAAGGTGCAACATCTTAAGTACAGACTACAGCTCTTATTTGTCATGGACACTTAAATACCAGATTAGATTGCTTCAGACTCAGGTTATAAAGGCCAATGACAATGATGACAATGAAAACTGATGGGCTACATACCGCTTACTTTTATGTTATGTCAAAGAAAACATGGTCTGAGACGACCTCTTTCACAGTGGATGTGACAGCCGTCTGCAAGGTGATAGAATATTGACAGCATATAAATACCAACCATACATTTGTTAGCAGTATTTTTAATAATAGTAATAATAAGACATAATAAAATTATGGCAATACTAAATTCATTCCAGTCAACATATATATAGGTATACTATATATGTATGTATATACACATTTATTTTCCTTCATTATTATTTTTTTTCACGTGGCACATAAGTCATTCCATATCAAAACAATCACTTTTACTTTGAACTTCTGTGAAATAGAATCATGAATATATTAAACGTGATGGAACATTGTGTTAAAATAAACTCATAGTGCCCACCTGTTACTGAACAGCTGTTTTGGTCCCACTGTTTTTTTTTTTTTTTAATCAAGACCAGCTCCCTCTTGACCAGACTAGACGCTCATTGGCCCCCAGGTCATTTGACTTTGACACCCCTGCTTTAAACCAAAATATACCTATCCATTACCCTGAAACAAACCCTCAGCATGCAATAACCTTGACGAAAATCAAGGTTTAGTAACGCTTAGCTTCAATCATGACTTTGAGACAAAGTAGATTTAGCACAAAGACATGGCATCCACTTCCCACTTATCATACCACTTCCTGTTTATTTCCCACATTGCTGTGTGCTTATTCTATTCCTGGCTTTTTTGTTGTCTTCTTTCCCTGTTCCACTGACCCAGAGGCCAAAGCTGGAGATAAAAGTAAACCATGGAATTGTCAGGACTGTGTGAATGTGTGTATGAGTTTGTTGCTCTGTGGTGATGTGTGCGTCTCTAAGTGACTTTGTGGCCTCTGTGTGTTTGTTTACATGTGTTGGATCTGTACTGTGGTAATGTAAAGTTCAATTAGCAAAAACAAAGTCTTACTGGGACTATGCATTGCCTATAACACCCACGATAGATTTCAGTTACTGGAATGTATGTATCACAAAATATAACCAAAGAAAATCACATTAGTCTCCCTCTGACTTCTTTAAAGCAAAAATTGGAATTTAACTCACCAAGATGAGCACTAGGTGGCGTCAAAATCTCAAGTGCAACTTGACATGAATAAAAACCAGCAACAGTTGGTATATGTTTCGATGTTGCTTAAATTTATTATTGTAGTAGTATTTGCTTCTTGCACTTAGAGAACTGCTGTTGTTTCCTCATCAGTCATGTGATTAATAAACATCCTTTTTTATTTGCTAAAACTGTGCACTCATTCACATTAACCATTTATCAATACGCCAACTTTTTCACCTCCCTCAAGCATAAAAACATATTTCAAGACTTGTCACTTTTGACTATTTCTATTCACGTGATTTCATGCACAAACTGAAGATGTGCTTTAAAACAGGCTGATGGGAACACACCCACAGACAAAAGCACACAGGCTGAAGTGGATTTGATTGATATTATTGTAGTCCTTGCTATACATAGATATAGGCTGTTAATGAGAGTCCAGTAACAGCATAGCATAATGTCAATATAATGAAGGGTTGATAGATATCAATGTTGGAATTGTGTATTTGAGACACAACTGTCTGATTTTTTTCATCATGGAAATTACAGCTCAACCGATTTGAAACGTTTGACTTTATTCACTTATACACAAATATGACAGTGATGCAAGGTTTTAGTAAGTGTGTTTTAGCATGTGTGCAGTCAATAGGGTCAAATGAGTAGTGAAGCAGAATGACATGGTAAAGGTTTGTGGATCTGTACTTTTGTATCTCAGTCCATCTTAAATAAGGAACCCATGCTTCCTAATGTGTTTCTTTTACCAGCCACACATTTCTTTAGACAAATACAAACCACTTATTTAACTCCATTCCCTATGCAAGAACCTATTAATATTATACAAACAAATCTTTAAGAATTAGGCAATTAAAGGGAGAAATTGCAGGGATTTGATCAAAACTGTAGAAAGAGTATTTTCTTTATCTCTTTCCCTAGTATGCTTGGGACTGGAATGTTAACCCCACCTTCCAACAAACAGACACTCCCACAATTGATTCTACTCATGCCCTTTTAATGTCAGCTTTCTGTTGAAAGCAGGGATAAGCAGTGCAGCAGTGAGATAGTTCATGATGTCACATCAAAAAAGCTATTGGTTTTTGTTGTGTTCCCTATGTCTCACTTAAGTGTGTGTGTGTGTGCGTATGCAGGTTACATATGCAGGGTTTAAGGATAGTTGGTTAACAGGTTGTAGAACACACAACTCAAAGTAGATAACGCAATAAATTGAGTGTGGAGTTGACACTGACAAGGTCAAATAAAGAGAGGCAGAGTGGGACTAACTGAAATTACACCTCAAGCTGCTGTGGATCAGAAAGTAGAGTGGGTTGCCCAGTTATTAAAATGATCCCTACCTCCTCGTGTCCATGTGCCAAAGGGCGCATGGGCAGGCCTGTTTTTAGGCATAGAAAAAAAAAGTTCCCTCGGAATCGCTGACGTTGTGATTAAACCAACATACTTGATCCCAAAATTGAACACAGAATTGAAATTGTGGTAAGAATTCTGCATTGATTTATTTGGACAGCTTAATAAAAGCCTTTCTCCAAAGCTTAAAGCTGCAGTACGTACCTTTTGGTATTTTTGTTGTTTATTTTTGTTATTCTGCCTCAACTTGGACTGTGTGAATAGTTAAAAAAGTAACAACTTTGAATGCCGTGTTTGAACCCTGGCAAACAATACGATCAGACCTGTCTGAGTATTTGTGTGTTTAGTCCAGCAGTGCAGACAGGACATTTCTGAAACGTTTAGTGGGCACTTCCTTGTGTTCCAATTTTACATCAAAGTCCACTTATATCTGTATGTAATTTTTTGGCCATTTAAGTCTTTAGGACACATGGGTAAAAGAGGAAATACAATTATCTTCTCTCTGACATTTAAGGCTGCTATTCTCTTCTAATCTTTTTTTATTTATTTACTTTACTACTCCGTGCTATCATGTACTGTATGATATCATGTTACTAAATAATAGGTCACTCTGCCACTGCCCACATCCATATTTGGGACAGGCGTCATTCTGTGAGTATACAGTATGTCAACATGGTCCTCATGCATGTCATAGACAGATTACCAGGGATTTAACTTGTTTATTCTCCAGTATGCTGGTGGCTATAAGGTTAGATAAGTGTGACTGCATGAGGGCAGGGTAGTAACTAAACTACTGAAGAGTTTTCTGTGTGTGTGTGTGTGCATGCATGTGTGTGTGTGTGTGGTATTCTTTATGTTGTAGGGACCTAAATCTGTTTACACAGTCACATTATGGGGAAATCTTTCTTATGGGGACCAAAAAATGTCCTCATAATGTAAATTATAACATTTTAAGGTGAAGACATGTTTTAAAGTTTGGCTGAGGTTAAGGTTAGGGTTTTGGTTTGAGTAAGAGTCTCAAGGAAATTGATGTAAGTCAATGCAATGTCCTCTGAAGTCATGGAAACCAGTGTGTGTGTGTATGTGTGGAAGAGAGCACGTTTGTGAGAATGAGCAAAAGAGGAGGTGGTGGTATACAGTGTCATTTGAAATTTTACTTTCAGTTCAATCATGATGAAACACTCAAGTGTCTTGCGACCCATTTAGTGTCCCATTGCTCCCATATCTATGCCAAACTCACCGCTTACACACACGCACGCACACGTGTCTTATCAAGCTCCTGTGTCTGAAGTGTTGTTTTTATATTGCAGTCATATTTCATTTTGGCCTACTTTCTTTAAATTGCCTATGGGGTTTGTATGGGGAGAAGAGCTATCACGTTTATATATAAGAATGAAGGGAAAGGAAGAGAGGTGGGAGACTTACTTATGTTCTTATAGCTTTTCTTTGCCTCCTTCATACTCTGTGTAATGTCCCTTTTCCCATTGTATTTCATTTCCTTGGCTCCCTCTCTGCTTATCTCTTCCTTGGGTCCTGTGTGCAACCCCCCCCCCCCCCCCCCCCCCCCGGAATCACAGGTGAGGAGGGAATAATTCATGGGAATAAAGGAGCAAAGGTAAAGAAAAGGGCGGGAAAGGGAAGGCTTGAACACTTTTCTCTGAAAAAGCACATAGTAAATGAATGATGATGTATTATACATTATACTCAAAGTGTGTGTAAAGCGATGGAAAATATCTCCTCTGACTTTGTCAACCCAAAGAAGACGATGCAGCAGCATTCTGTGCTCTGACACGCTGGGGCTCTCCACTCTCTTCCTCTCTATCAGTGGTATCTACAGCCTCACAGCAGGAGTCTGCTCTTCTTTTCCTTCTTTTTTTGTGTTTTTCATTTTCTCATCTTTAGGATTTTTTTTTGAATAAAGTGATTATTTTCTCTGTGTTTTTGTAGTGAGGGAAATACACAATGTTGGGACAAAGACATCTGAGCTAGAATACCAAACCAAAGACAATAGTGTAGGACTAGGTGCGATTACTTACTAGTGAATGGGGAAACTGCTGATATAGGATGCTTAAGGTTTTTATGTTCTTATAGTGTTTTGGAGTAGATATGCGTCATTGGACCATATTTTTAGACATGGCTAAGAAGTCTGGAACAGAACACTAAAAGAACAGAACACAGAAGATTAAAAGTGTTGCTTCTCTTAAAATCCGAGAATACAGCTGAGAAAAGTCGACCAACAAGACAGAAACGGTCTCCCTCTACTTGATCAGCCTTGAAAGTATGTTACCAATTCCACAGAAGCATATAAAACACTAACATTTAAATGTTTGAATTTTAAATGCTGTGTAATTTATTTTTGGAAAATCTTCAGACATTTCCCCTCCTGACTAAATCGAATATAACTCTGAGTATTGAGTATTTTTCTGAAAATCTAGTACTATGACATGCCTAAGCTGCATCACACTTTAAAAATGTTTAATGCAACTCTTTTTGCAGTAAGAAATTGCATCTCATAGCAAACCAATATTTCCTTCTTACATTTCTATATCACACCACATGAAAGTAAAATGCTGACCAACTTCTTTGGTGTATGGGGAACACAGTAAGGAATTTACAGCTTTAGGTAATACATGGGACAGCTTCAGCTGTTAATCTGCTCCCCGATGGATATATTTAAGATAAACGGTGACCTCAGTAGTAGACAAACAACACTGTTTTGTCCTAGTGGCTGTCCTTAACATAATTGATCGATTGAGTGATTGATTGATATATAAATATATATTTTTATCTTTCATCCATCTGTGTCTGCATTCTGGGTCCTATACATGTGGTTACACTCATGACATTGAGGATGGAATGACTGCTAGGATAAAGTTGGGCAGGGCAAATTCAGTTAAATCCCCAAAGTAGTGTATGGAATCAACAGCATTTCTCCATAACGATAAATAAAAAAAAAAAAAAGCAAGAAAAAAAAAACAAAGAAAAAAAGTACAGAAAAAAAAAAAAAAGCAAAAAAAAAAAAACAAAGAAAAAAAGTCTCTCTCATTTACTTGCCACACTTAATTTGGGCTTAACAACACCCCTCAGCTGTTATATAATCACATTTCATGGCCTGTCAACAGCTACATTGCTTACTTACTATCTATTTTCTATTGTCATTGAAGGAAAAAAAAGGAAACAAACTCAATAATATTTTGCCTTTGCATTGTATTATACTTGTTCTGGCAGCTGACTGGGATCAATCTCTTCATGGCATGTTGTAGTTGAGGTCACACTAACCATGACCAAGTCATGACCAAGACCAGAGTGTACAATGAATGTGTCAGGACCAGGACCAAGGCAGGTTGAGGCTGTCAAGACTGTCGAGACTTTTTTGACCTCTATTGAAAGGTGGAATGCTTTGGTTGCATTTGAAAGTATTATGTAACAATAATGTTTCATACAATAAATGGATTGTAGACTTGAATTGTGTTTGTCGTTTTGGGTTAATGTGTGGACCTTGCAATGGTACTCCGATGAAACCGTTTTGTGATCAGACATACCCATGTCATACTCCTGGACATTGTTATTAGGGGCACAGTCCATGATGACCAGGTCAAGGACATGCCCTTAGCGTGTGTGGGAACATCATTATGCCGCTTGAGAGTGAGAGACTCAAGGAGCTGTATAAATTCTGCAACAGAGTGAGAGGAGGGAGAGTCCACATGGTGTGGACCTTGCAATGGCACTCCGATGAAACCGTTTTGTGATCAGACATACCCATGTCATACTCCTGGACATTGTTATTAGGGGCACAGTCCATGATGACCAGGTCAAGGACATGCCCTTAGCGTGTGTGGGAACATCATTATGCCGCTTGAGAGTGAGAGACTCAAGGAGCTGTATACATTCTGCAACAGAGTGAGAGGAGGGAGAGTCCACATGGTTGTTAAAATCTCCAAGTAACATTAGCGGATGTGGTACTTAGTGACATGAGAAGCCTGTGTATTTCTGCAATGAAAAACGGTTTGGTTTTGGTGGATGGTAAATTAGGACAAGTGACAATGAGAGTGGATGCTTGCATCTAAATGCTAGGCATTCCAATGAATGAATGAGATGAATAAATGAGAGTTTGAAAAGAGGGACAGTGGGCAGCTCATGGGTGGTGTGGTGAATAATAGCTACTGCTACTACTAATAATACTTCTACTACCACCACTACTACTACCACTATTAATGATAATAAACAAAATAACAAATAATAATAATAATAATAATAATAATAATAATAGGTTGTCAAGTATATTGGGTTCAGGCCAAGTAAAGCCAATGTGAGGGAAAATGTAATAAATCCCTAGCTGGAGGTTAATATCAGTGAGAGCACATAGCAGGTAAAAGCAAATCAAAATGTGGTTGTGAAATTAAAATGAAGCTGTGTTCATTTCCAGTCTTATCAAGTCCTAATAGAAACCACTGAAGCCAAAAATTGTCACATTCTCCTGACATACCAAGCATAGTTAATTTAGTATAGTAGGTTTGTCTGTGTGCGCGTGTGTGCACATGTGCTTGTGTGTGCAAGTGTGCATGGGTTTAACAGCTCTTTTTCCTGCAAGCACTTAGGTGTTTTGATAAGATTTGTACTTAGCTGCTCAGCAACCCACCAGTGAACTCAACTGCAACTTAAGTGGCCTTACTGTCAATGGTTAAATTATGATTAAATTACATAGACAGTACAACCTTCAAATGTAGAATCAGAGCAGGAACAGCTGGTGGACAGTGGATCTGACCCTTACCCCAAAGGTGCCAGTTTGTAGAGCTGTCACAGTCATCAATGTATGCGCTTGGACCCTAAAAACAGAAATACAGCAAAAAGCAAGCAACTCTCTCAGCCGTACACAACAGAAACATGAAATGTGACCTCATCTTATATTCAGAACAGTTTAGACAGAAACAATGACAGCTACTCCACTCAGATACACCACATACTGTATATGTTATATGCCTGCATGGGAGGAAATTACTTTCCTTACCAGGTTATGTGTGTATTTGTCAATGAAAATGGAAAACAGGATGAGCTGCTTGGCGATGGGGCACATAAATTGCAACATTTGTTTATCTTGTCACTGGGTCATTGGGTCATAACACAGATGCTTGCGCCAGACAGCCATTTTGTTGCTGTATTTGCATCCAAATGTCATATACAGAAAGTACAGTAAGAAAAAAGCTGAATATATAAGAGCCCCTTGGTCTGTGCCCTCTTATTTGGTTGCTTTGTTGATTTTATGTCTTCTGATGTGCTGGAGCTAAATAGCCAATCTCAGTGATGCCTTTCATTGACAGATGGTGGCGCCGATTCAACAGGCTGAATCTGCTGTAAAAAGCAGTCCGCAGGACTCCTGTTGACACCCCAATCAGTTTTAATCAGTTGATTGGCAGCTGATGGATCATCATTGACTGCCAAATAGCCAAACATTGGGGTGATGTGTCCACATACTGTATAAAATGTGAGTGTAGAGCGACAGAGTTGTGTGTTTCTGTGAGGGAACCTAGCAAGGAGACTGTGACACAGTTTAAGTTTGCCTGGAAAATAAGGTATTGATGCCAACAGTTTGGCGCTGAAATAAATGCTAACACTCCTTAGGACCAGTGGGGAGTGTCTCTTTCTGTCCCTGTCAGTCAAATTAGGAGTTAACTCCCAAACGAGCAGCTGTGGTCTATTTCTGTGAGTAGTGACTGTGGTTTATTTGTGTGCACGGCATTCTCATGTGTAATTGAAATACAGTTATACTTGTTCATGAGATGAGATGGCGTGGTCATTGTTCAACTGTTTCAAAATGAGGAATTCAAAAGTAGCCTTTTTTGTTATTTGTTGTGTCAGCAACATTCCTACTTGTTGCATTGACCTTTGCCCCTGTCATAATTTCTACAACCATAAGAATGTAAACATTGTTTTGAGAATTATTGCTGAAAAGACTGAAAATGTCACTGTAGAAGGTAAAATTTAATGCTGGTTGTCATTCGCTCCTAAATACTGTAATGTTCGGACTATTAAGTGCACCTGAATATAAGCCGCACCAACTAAATTTAAAAAGAAAAAAAAAAAGTACATATATAGGCCACACTTGTATATTATAATCCGGAAATTATGGTAGTGCTTGGTTTCAACTGGTTTTTACAATCAAAACTGCACAGGAATATGTAGAATTTTTTTTTTAAAAAAAAGTCAGAGAAAATATCCACAAATGTGAGCCTGTTTAGAGATTCAGTTCAATTTAATTCAATTTAATTTGTATAGCGCCAAATCACAACATACATTATCTTAAGGCATATGGATGTTCAAACACTTCTTTCTTTCTCATGTCCTCGCAACTGACTGTATGTTGTGTGGAGCAGATGTGACTGTCAAAAAGTTACTGAAATTATTGGACAGAATTAATGACACTATTTTTAGTTATTCTTTGTTACAGCGATATATTTAGCTGCAGAGACATTTCCTTATCTGTACACTGAATGCAACATGCAAGGGTTTGAGAAATGCGATGCATTATGCCCCCCAAGAGACGATAAGTACATAACACTTAACATCAAGTCATCCTTCAGTTGACTGCGTTATGACCCAGAAGAAATTTTGTCTTCAAACCTTCCCATTGAATTATTTCCCATTCAGTGATGTTCAATCTGCCCAGCTGTTTATTTTGAACCGTTCTTATGTTTTAGTCACATCAATTTAGGTTAGTTTAGTTTATTTGCACATAAAAGATATATAAAAGAAAAAATAGAAATCAATATAAATAAGACATTGTGCAAGGGAGGTTAGAAGCCAAAAAGCCTCATTAAGACATCTAATGTATGTCTCATGTAATATGAGTGAATCTCAGTGGATGGCTTGGCAAGCCATGGATTATGTGTACATATTTATACATGAATATGCTTGTCTGATATACTGTATGTTCACATTAAAAATTAACAGGTTTTTATTTTCTGAAGAAGCAGAGGAGTCGCATCTTTAGCAAACTAATCACACACAAACATGTTTTTTTTTGGATGAGCAAATTTTGTTGGCGTAAATGGCAGCTCGCACGATATCGCAATATATACAACATATTTGTTTTACAGACAAATTAAATATGGTGCTTCCAAGTTAATTGTTGTTCCACTATGGAAGGAATTTGATGGGATGAACTTGAATTGAGCTCTGTATTACAAATCTATAGTTTGGCATAGATTATTTATCTTGAAGGACAGTTTATTTCTCAGAAATATTTCAGTAATTAATAATAGCTTTTCATTTGCCTTTCGAATCAGAGTGCTAAAATTTACATGTGAGACAACAAGATATGTATCATCGGCAAATAAAATTGGACCTGAAATAAATCACATATCTTGAACAGGAGAGGCCTAAGAAGTGAGCCCTGATGTACCCCACACAGTAGCCTATATTGCTCTTCTGTTTATAGAGACATATTGTCCTGTGTCCTTTATCCACTCATTTTATAGCAAGATCATGAAAATCATTTTTGTAGCTTAGCAATGAGAATGTGATGTGATAAGATCCACTGTGGCGACCCCCAAAGGGAGAAGCTAAAAGAAGAGTGTGATGATGAACAGTGTCGAAACCTTATGATAAGTCCAAAAATATGCCAAGATTAATATTTTTGTCATCTAAATATGTAGAGACCTTATGAATAAAGTGCCATTTTTATAGGCATTTATCTATGGCTATACAGGATATTGCTCTCATTCAGTTGTTTTTTTTTTTAGAAAACTTTGGCAAAACGTGGCCAAACAGATAGGAGGATAATTGGTAAATTTGCTTGAGTCTCTTGGTTTGAACAGAGGTGTAACTTGAGGACACTTGGTATAACTATTTTGAGGGTTAACATTTTTTTCTTCTCTCTGAGATGTGGCAGCAATTCCTTGCATTTCAACATTGTTAAAAAAAAATGTCATTGTTAATGAAGATGTTGGTGCCCTTCCACGATTTAGCTATTTGAACTTTAAAATAGGACAATATGAAAATATTTAAATTGCTTAAAGCCAGAGATCATGTTGCTGCTGCTGCAGCTTCTCCAGGAAGTGTCTGAGTTACATTTAAAATGTGGTACTGATTTATGTTTTGTCTTGTTTTTTTTTAATCACGAAAAGAAAGAAGACCTCGTGTTGATTAGCACTGAAAATAAAGCCTTAATTTGTTCTTATATAAGAAAAGTATAACGCAAAACACCAATAGAACAACTTGTATTGAATAGAAATGAGGCAACAGTACACTGTAACCACATACAAAAGTGCATGATAATATGGATTGATTAAAATTATATTGCCTCAGGTATTATCATTCAAAACTATATAGCCGGCAGGATCACTTCAGGACTTGGCAAAAAACATGCATAATTGATGGGAAAGATGCAAATTTGTCTAACAGGAATTTACTTTCCATGTCAGTGCACTTCTTTCTTAAAAACAGTAAAGTTTAAAAAATGCACTTGGCAAAGCAACAACCTCCATATCTTTTGAAATGTGAGGCAGGATAATAAATGCCTCATTGACCCTAAAGTAGCCACATGAATAGAAACTTAACTTTGTAGAAAGAGCAGATATCCATCTCTGAAAGCCATCTTCTAGAAATACAGCTGTCTCTATAAATAATAGCAGGAAGCACTTTTAGTGGAACTGCAGAACTAAGAAAGCTGCAATAAGTACCTTGTAACAGATAAAACTTCACAATTATGGTTAGATGTAGTGATGGATGAATTAATGCCTATGTCACCTCAGGGGTATACAGACAAATTGGCCATTGTCTGTAGGAGATAGACAGTGAACCATCTAAACCCAAAACACCCAAAATTATAGTCAACGATTGTTAGTCGAATCAACAATCATCAATCTTCATCCACAGCTTTTCCATTTGATGAACTGCCACATTTGTATTCTGATGTTCATTTCCCAGTTTTTCTTTCAGTGCTACCATGACAAGGGCGCTAACAAGCTGTGTTCTCATTATTGATCCATATGGCATTTAGCTACCATATAAGGTACTGGTTTGACCAGTGGGCGGATCAACCTACTCAGTGTCTTCCCAAAATACATTTGGCCATGTGGAGATTGAATTTCAACTCCACAACTAGTGACTTGAGCTGTGTCTTCAGCTCGTCTTGTCATGTACATTGAGGATGTTCCCATAATTGATTTCATTTTACAACTGCTTCAAACAGTGTATTTTTTATACACTGCAATAATGCAACATTATCATGCATTTTTTTTTCCTGATGAAAAAACTCAGCAAGGTGGAATTGGGGGGGGGGTTGTGCCTTAGAGAAAAGGGATTGTACCCACAAAATTAGATATTTAGAACAAGATTATTCCACGTATTAGATGTAGTTTAATTTGCAGCTAATGCACACACAAGCGCACACACACAATCTCAGCCACCATTTTCAAACATTTTCTTTATAGGAGCATTTGTAACCCTCACCCTGTTAACTCTTACTCCCTTCACTTGTAATGTTAACTGTGGCATGAGAGTCACTGACTTGTCATGACATCACTTTTCTGCATACTTAAGTGTAGTATATACAGTGAAAGTTGATACTCCTGTTTTGACAACGTGACATTGCGGTAAATCTAGTCTCCCACCCTTTGGCATTTAATAGATGCTATATTGATCCAGTCTCAAATATTATATAATAGGCAAGTTGGACAATATATGTGTGCTGTCGTGGACATTTGTGCATGCAGATGTGTGTGCAGGGGCTCATGAAAGAATAGGTGTGAATATCGGTCCTGTTGGCAACAATGGTACCTTGACTGTGGGCTAACAGACCTATCAAGCATTCCGCCCCAGGTTATACAAGACTGTGTAATTGAACCACTGAGGTTTTCCTACTAACCTGGAGGTATAATCTCTCCCTCTGTGTGTGTGTGTGTGTGTTACACACATAAACACACAAGCTGTCAGCCCTATGGCCCCAAACACACAGCAATCCAGCTCCTCTGTGGGTACAAGCATCTCTTCTCAGATCGTATCAGTCCTGCTGTTGTCACTCCTTTGTTGCCAAATCCTGTAATGCCTTTAATTTTTTTCTGACCTTAAGTATTAATAATGTTCAGATCTCGGCATACATATCACCATCATATAATATAAGTGTGTGATACACATTTATTATTTTAGCAAATGTAAAATAATGAATCAACATTGTGTTGTCCATCTGCAGCCAAACCATCCTAAATCCAAAACAGTGTTATTATTAGAGAGGAACATTTCTATGGTGACACACATTTCCATGTCTGAATAACAGCACTGAACATCAGGGCAATGTTGCTATATAATGCCACAAACTCCCACTGTCATGATTTAAGGACAGCAGTTCTTGCAAATTGGTGTGACTTTGGATTCTGCACAGATAAGATATTCTCAACTGAACCTCATCAGCATACACACTTTTCTGTGTGAAATGATATTAAGGAGACGGATATGCAGGAGACAGATGCAAGATTAAAGGTGAAATGTTTAAAGCGTCTTACTTGTGCGTTTTTGATTAGTTCACAATTCAAAAACAGGGGAAACCATTTTGGGGATTTCATTACAATGCGTGATCAGGATGTAACTATGTAGTACTTGACTACTTGAAAGTACATGGATGGAAGAAAGGCTGAGAACTGATTGTGATCCAGTCAGTCTAATGCCCTCTGGTGGTGATGAGGAACATAGAAATTTTGTGGCGTGTTGGTGGAAACACTAAACTGGGTGTGACTGTACCAAATCACCTTGGTGGCAGTAGATGGGCAGCCATTAACCAATAAACATGGAAACTTGTCCTCCCGTCCGTCCTCACCTTATTCTTCATCCTGTTAAAAAGCAGTCACAGATGGTCACTATCTTCATGTCTTTGTCTTGTTGTTGGATGTTTTCACGGCCCTGCAAAAACAAGAGGAGGGCATGAGCCGGAGAGATTGCTTGGGTCAATGTGAACACTAGAGACATGTACTGTACATAAGGGCTGGGCACGTCCCAGCGCTCACACCCACTCCACTCCACTCGCCCCTCACAGAGGAGACTCTGCTTCCCTATTTTCTGAAGATATGCACACAGTCAAACTCGATTTCCCAACATCCACCTAAAGTTGGGAACAGGTTTAAACAGAACACACGTGTAGGCTACGGGTGTCCAGTGGTATACATGCTTTGTTTTGAATGTAATTAGCCTTTATTTAGCTTTTATTTAAAGTGCATTTATTTATGATTAAAAAAATATGTAATCTTGATCAGCTAATCACTAACATAATATGAGCTCATTACCAGTTATCAACAGCATGGATGCAGCAAACTCTGTGAGTGAGGAAGTCAAACTTTGTAGCCAGATGATGGGATACACCCACTAGAGATGTATTGTATGTATTTTATTTTGCATTTTAAAGATTTTCACTTTTCACTTTAGCCCCAGAGACAGCAGCATCCACTGGCATGACAGTAAATACACAACAGAGCCATTAATAGAACAATAACTTATGAAATAGAGCCATTGTGTGGGGAATGAACCCTCCGGAAATAAGTGACAGTTGTGTAATAAGAGTGCAATGGTTTGGAAAATTGTATTATGAACACTGCTGGAGAGTAACATCCATTCTCATTGATCCAATCACAGCCAGATTGTTCTAAGTTCAGGTCTGAACTGTCCTAATGCGTCCTAAAAGCGTTCCCAGTTCCGATCACATAAACCAAAGTTGGAGGTAATTTGAGGACACATTTGTTCACATTCCTGGGCTGTGTAACATAATTGTCTTCAGGATGGTTGATGACATCACTGTTGATGTCATCGGACGTCATCTGACCAGCTGTATTTTCACAGTACTATTAAACTAATCAGCCCTCATACATTAATTTATTCGCAGCAGCCATCACAGTGTTAGAGCTGATTGCCATTTTTTTTTTTTCCAGAGTAAGGAGAACTTTGATTCAGTCACATTTCATTTCATTCATTCATTTGTGCGCACACTCATACGCAAAAATGATGACAGCAGACAACTGTACAATCAGACTGTTTAAAAACATTTTTTGTTCTTCCAAATAGACATGACATCAGTGTGCATTTGAATAAAGGATGGGAAAGTCCAGATACGATCATATGTGTTCATAAATGACACATCCAGGGCACATTATAATGCCAGGTGTGAGCAGTCTTACTTAGCTCAATTTGGCCATAACTTGATCACTGAAGAGAGAATGATGATCTTAATACCAGATGTGAAGAGGACCTGAGATATTTTTGGCTGACAGGCCACTAAATGTTTTTCTTAGACTTCTTTTGTAGTGGTACAGTTACATTATAAAGCATGGTTTTACATAGAAGCTTGTTCACTTTATGTCTAAAATGCCACTCTGCACCTTTGCAAAGGACATCGCACACCCTGTAGTGGTGAAGCAGAACTCCCTTAAGGTTTGACGTTTTCTGGTGTTGAGCTTGCACCTTCTGGCTCTCACCACCAACACTGTCTGTAACAGGGTGCCTACAGGCTTCAAGCCACTGTTCACTGCCTGAAACTTAACAAGCTCAGGGAGCGTGTAAATCAGAGTGAGAGAGAGAGAGCGCTTCTGTGTCACAGCCCATATCTGGGGTTTGCAAACTTCACTAGAGTGGATGAGAATGCTGCTGTCCAGTGCCAAGCTACTGCTTGACTTGAAGACGTGTTGACTCCCTGGTACCTGGATGTGGTAAATGACTGGGGAATAAGGGATCTAGTTTCTGTGAAGAACAGTTGGTGTGAGTTTAGCTACCACACAGCATGGCGTATGGTGATATCCAATAAATGGTTAAATTTTGCAATTTACATCATTACCTACAAGAATAAGGATAAAGGCCATTTTGTTTTATTGTATACATTTTTGTCCATGAGGGCAAGAGCAAAGGTATATACGTATTTGAATATGGAATTATGTAGACACATTAGCTTTTTATATGGTGTTCAGCAAATGTGACCTTTGGAGTTCAACACATTTAGTGACTATTTTCTGAGCACCAAGGAGCAACAACTGTTAATTACCAAGTTCCATAAACTCCCTCAGCAATGATAAGCCAATGGTATGTTAAAGTAATAATATTGGATTCAAAAAAGCACATGTTCTGCAAGACAGAAGTTGCCTGTTATTGTGTTTGTGTGTGTGAATTCATCTGTTTTAACATACAGTATGTGCTGACACCCGAGATGTAATCTTTTGTTGAACAAGTCCACTGGTTTTCATCGTTTTTATAAATGCTGCTGTGTGTTGTTGCATGACTGATTTGTGCTGTCAGAAACTCTTTGGTGACCTCACCTTTGACATGCAGTTAGGCCTGACCTTATTCTGACCCCATGACATGGCCCAGGCCCAGTCTCCAACATCATGCAACTCACTTCATTACTAATTGAAGTGACTTGAAATAAAACCTAATTTGGAGAGTCTAATTTTTTCTGAGTGCTTTGTGGCACATTTGTTCTATGGGGTCAGCAAATGTGGCACATTTAGAGATGAGCAATTATCCCATGCTCAGCTTGTCTTACTTGGCAGCGAGAGTAAAGAGTGGGTCACATCAGGCAAAGTTATTTCACAAAGGTCATTGTGTCACTTGATGACATTAAATATGATTTATCTGATGTTTGTGGTGCACTGAACTTATAATAGACAGTACTTATGAAAATACACTTTCAGTTCATACAGTTATTATATATATATTTTTTGCATATGGTTCTATACATACTGGTTATTTCCTCAATTATGTGAAGGACAGAGAAATGTGTGTGTGTTGTGTCAGCCCTGTATGACTGGTGAATAGAAGACAGACAGGCCAATTACCCTGCAGTGGCCTTCTAAGTCTGATCCCCAGCAGATGGGTCACTGGGTGATGGACTAACCCAGCCATGAGGCACACCAAGGGGAGCAGAGAGGTGCTCTCGGTCTTCTTGTCCTGCCACTAAAGAACATTCTGGAAAAAACAGGGTAGGACACCCTGTCCTCTTAATCCACTTTAGTAGTGGCCAAGGGGCATGTCAACACACCTTATCACATTGCACATACATTCATGCACACATAGAGTATAACACAGTAATAGATGTATGCATGTACAAATAGTTGTGCACATGTATGTGACACAATACTTACAGCAAGACATGCAGTATCATTGTTAAATTAAAAATCTATGAATGTAAAGGCACAAAAACACATTTACAAACAAACTCTCGCTCTCTCTCATGGCAACATTAAAATTTAGCATTACCTAATGCCCATCAGCCTTTTATTACAAATTTCTATCTCTTTTTTCTCTTTCTCTTTTCTCCCAGTCTTGCATCCTTGACCAATGTATCAATTTTTCATATTTTCCCTCTCTTTTCTTTGGAAAATGAATAAAAGAAAAGAAGATGTGAAATAATGGTTATAGAGGAGGACAAAGTCTTTGGGATTTGACTGTACGCCGAGCTTATCCTTTGATTTGTACTGTGCTCTGTGAGTGTTCTTAGTTCTCAAACTGTCTGTGGGTGTGCTTGCTTTTGTTTGTTGCTTCCTGCCTTTACTGTTCTATTTCATATTTGGCAGGCCAGCAGGCCTTAAGCGGCAGCCTATGGCTTTTAACGCTATGAGCCCATCATAGGAACATGCAGAGGAGCAAGGCAGTCATCCCCAACAAGGTTGGAGCTATTATTATAAAATGAATAAATAAAAACAAAGATAACTTGCAGACTCATGTCCATACATTTGAATGATTTTATTCATTTAAATGAAAAGCAAATGTGCTTTATGGCAAAGTATTGTCTTCTGGGGAAACTGGGGAAAATTGCAATTCACTATGTTGCTCTCAGTTCTGTAATACAGGGACAACATGAAAAGACCCCATTGGCTATATTCATATTACTGAAACATCAGTGTTTTTAGTATGTTGGCACAATTTAAAACCCAAAGATGTGCTGTGACTGCTGACCACTGAGCCATAATTATTACTCAGATTAAATGGTGGGGTCTGTAAGGACACATTGCATGGATTGCCTTGTGCATTTGGCTCCTACAGTATGTATAACTACTGCAAAGTCAAGCATGATGGGTTAAAATGTTGAGGAAAACTCACTCTACCTCCAAATCAGCACACTCAGCCAAAGTGCTGTGCCTGTGTGTATATGCGTACACACATTCACCAAGACTTTGCAATCAGCGAACACACCAAGCATCCCTGCCTGTCGTCTAAATAAGCTGAGTATGTCTTGGCATATGTACCACATTGAGCCGATACTATAATTAGCTACCTAATCATAATCATTGTTAAAATTCTTCTGTTCACTTCCTGTGCAGGGGGAAATCTCAGTCCAATTTACATCATTATAGTAATTGCCCAACACTTGCTAATGCACCATTTAATGCCAACCTGTGCCAATCTTGCCTCCCCGCTACCTCTCATTTGCAATGATTAGCCACTGATGCTAACTGAGCTAAGCAGTGGGAGATGCATTAAGAGTTGTGATCTGGGCCAAACTCTAATCTGGAAAATGGACTACATTTATGTAGCATTTTTCTAGTCCAACAACCACTTTCAGTGCACTGCAATGTATGTCTATACACACTAACTCAGGATCAGGTGCAGTTATGGTTTTATGTTCCTGTTCATGGACACTGAGGAAGAGCTGGGGATTGATCTATGAACACTCTGGATCACTTCACTACATCCTGAGCCATATTGCCCACAGTATGTCAGGACAATAAAAAAGCATAATATGATTAAATCAATGAAGACAAAGATTGCTTGTGCCCTCCCTAAAATAAAAATGGTTTCGCCATAACTCACCGAGCATTGACTTTTGGCCAAACTCAGTGTAGTGTATCACATAACAGTCATATGTTTCAGCTGTATTGCAGTGCAATTTGCTATGTATGGAAACTATGGGGTAAATTACACTGGATGTTGCTGGCTATGATCAAAATTTTTATGATCAATCTTATTTATTTTTCCTCATGAAAGCCTGGGGTGTTCATTACCCACAATGCAATGTTTTATTTTTTATTTTTTATTTTAAACCTTAAGTGATACAGTTTTAGACATCTCAGCTCTACATCTATTTTTATTCATGCTGGTTAATAATAATGATAATAATAATAATAATAATAATAATAATAATAATAATAATAATAATAATAATAATAATAATAATAATAATAATAATAATAATAATAATAATAATAATAATAATAATAATAATAATAATAATAATAATAATAATAATAATAATAATAATAATAATAATAATAATAATAATAATAATAATAATAATAATAATAATAATAATAATAATAATAATAATAATAATAATAATAATAATAATAATAATAATAATAATAATAATAATATTTTATTCATGCTGGTTAATAATAATGATAATAATAATAATAATAATAATAATAAACAAGCCTCTCCCTACCTATACTATTTTCTGCATATTTCCTTTGATATCAGCTATATGACCTCCGCAAATACATCATCATAAAATCCTTTCTAAAGGACAACAAACCAAACAAAATTACTATTCTGAGGAAACAACCACTATATTTTGATAAAAATTCAAGGTGACCAAATATCAAAAGGTTTTAAGAAACTCATGTAATACTGTATACATGGCGTCTGCTGCTTTTTTTTTTATTTTTTACCAGGGTTACTTACATCTGTTAATTATTGAGTCATGCCCTTTTTATGGCATTGTAAAGCACAAGGGTAGACATATATATGTCACTTCGATTTATCAAGAGCAGAATTAATTACATATATTCACTACCCATGTGTTATTATGCTTTGTGCACACAGCCACACACACACACACACACACATGTCTTGACCGTTGCAGATATTAACCAGCTGCAGGGGATGTAGCCTTAAATTTTCATGAAAAATATTTATTTTATCATCAGGAGAATTAAACAGAACTGACCTGAACTGTACAGCTTAGTGGACATGGGTATACAAAACACCCACCATTGCCTCAGAGAACTCAAACTATTTCTCTGGCTCAAGCTGTTTTTCCAATGAATGTATGAAATAGATCCACTACAGATAAATAGTGCTGGGTTAAAAAAGAGAGTGCAGATGATTCTCTGGTAGGCATCTATTTCTAGGTCTCTCTCTGTTTAGAAAAAGCCAGACAGAGATAGAACAATAGAGAGAGCTGATAATGACATCTTGCTTAAGTCAGAGGAGAGAGTAGGAGGGAGATCCTCGCCCTGAATGTCTATTTGGGGAACAACTGGTTTATCTGTGTTCAATTAACCCTGAGGGCTATTGTTGTGTATGGTGCACACACAGAAAAACACAGAGAGAGAGAGAAGACCCAGTGAACTAGGAAGAGAGTCATTTACTGAAGACAGGCCTGACCCATTTGCCCTCATGCTGTCACTCAGTTTCACAGCAGATGACAGAGAAAGGCACACACACATTCCCTTTGTCTCTCTGGTGCACACTCTGATCACACATGCTTTTGCCAATCTTGGCTTTTGCGTTCATGAGCCTCGTTTGACCACATCGCAGTCACCTGTCTCTAATGACACACGACATTTCAAGGTAAAATCACTGAGAGACATAAAGTATAGATGTTTCTAAAAGACCCCCCTCTTCTTAGGTCCTGATATACAGTGTATGTAATCAGTTGCTATTAAATGCGAATGTGCACATTTATTTATGTACATTTATACATTTATTTATGTATTACTTAAGAATGTGCACATGTATGAATGAGCAATACTGCCTTTCTAAGAACAGCTGACTTTGGTTTATACATTTTGTTTTTTACTTATGACTGAAATCTTGGGTGAAAAAAATCTATATATGTGAGTGTCAGACATTGATCTACTCACCAATGGTCCAGTGATCAAATACAAATAAATTTGTGGCTTTGCTGAAGTGATGTAGGAGGAAAAAGCAAGACACAGTCGTAGATAAATATTATAACTGTAACACTCTCAAGAGAGACATAGAGTATTTCTTGGAATTTCATAACTCATTGTCTCCCCTCACTGAGCTCTGGAACAGTGGCACCATATAAGCTGCATATGCTGTACTTACAGTGTGTGAGTAGAACCTTTTTAAATGGCAGCTTTCCTTCTTAGTTTTTCACCTGATTTATGAGCTTTTGTTTGGGTTTTCACTGGCGACCTCTCCAGAGTGTACTTGTGTCAGCTGGGATTGGCGCCAGTGACCCACGATTACTGGTGCCAATGTGGAGGATAAAGCATTAGATGATGAATGGATGTGCATGCATGTGCATGCATTTTCGTTTTTTTTCAAACGTTGTGTCTATAATTTTGTAATTGCACTATGTGTGTGTGCGTGTTCTTGTACTTGCTGCAGAGTGAGGACCAAAAATCGTATAAACCCTACAGAGTGAGGACATTTTGACAAAGTGAGGACATGTTGGCTGGTCCTCACTTTTTTGTCACCCCTTAAAAGGGCTTTTTCAGGGTTAAGACCTGGTTTTGGGGTTAGGGTTAGAATGGGGTTTAGGTTAAGGTTAGGTTAGGGGTTAGGGTTAGGCATCTAGTTATGATGGTTAAGGTTAGGGTAAGGGACTAGGGAATGTATTATGTCTATGAGGGTCCTCACTTTGATAGAAGCGCAAAGGTGTGTGTGTGTTCTTATATTTGTTCCTTCTTTAGGACCTTTTCTGGCTTAAATGGTAGGAATGGGTTAATTTTAGAGCTAAAATTTCAACTGTAGTTAGGTTAAGGTTAGGGTAAGACATTAAGTTTCAGGTATTGATGAGATCTATGTTTCACATACAGTAGTTTGTCATTGTCTGTACAGACAGCAGATGTTGCCTGTATATAAAGATCCAAGGGAAGCTTTAATGAGCAGCACACTGTAATTGATTGCAATCAGCTTCACTGAGACAAATCAACCCACTGCTACATCACCTCCAACCCTTTCCCTCCCTCTAGCTTCATTGAATCTCTTCCAGATAAACAGGGGTAGAGAAAAAGGAGGCATGAGCAGTGAACAGGTGGAAACAAAGGAGAAAGAGAGATGGCCAGATGGAAGATCACTTACAGTGAAATGCTAATGAGAGATGGATCATCACAAGGGAATACACAATTGGTAGGATAAAGAGCAACAGGGGACAATATTTCAAATTCTGGTTGCACTGGTTCCTGTTTGGCAACAACCTCCATGACACATGCACATACTCGCAGGAAAAGAAGTTACTGCAAAAAAATAAAGAGGAAAAATGTTTGCACCAAGGAAATTGGGGGAAAATGTAATTGGTGCATAGTAAGCCTGAGAAGGTCACATATTGTCCTTCAACATTAAAGTCTGATAGGTTGGTGTGAAACTGAAGACAAATAACACTGAAGCTAAGAACTACCTCTCCCTCTCTGCCTCACCTTTAATTCATCCTGTTTGGTAACTTTCCTTGTCAGCGCACCTGTGCTGATGCATGGCTCTCTGAAGGACACACTTTACAGCATCGTAGAGTAAACATATTACTAATGTGTGTGTGTGTACCTGGTATTCCTTAGGTTGTGGGGACCAAAATCTGTTTACACATTTACTTTTTGGGATGTATCTTCTTGATGGGGATAACCATCAAGTCCCCATAACGTAGATGACTACATTTTAAGGTAAAGACAGTTTTAAAGTTAGGCTGAAGTTAGGGTTAGGTTAGGTTAGGTTAGGTTAGGTTAGGTTAGGTTAGGTTAGGTTAGGTTAGGTTAGGTTAGGTTAAGGTTAGGGTCAGGGTTAGGGTGTGTGTGATCATTTTACCCTTCTCTGTGTAAAATGCGTGGCTGCTTATATACATAAGTGAAGACAACCAGGCACACACATGCATGCACACACCAGACACACTGAAGCATTCTTTGAGGAAAACATAATTGACGTATCTTATCATGCATGTGTCAATCTCTCTCTCTCTCTTTCTCTCTCTGCACTTTTCCTCCAATCTTTTGTCAGGCATGTTAAGATGTGTAGAGATTTTTTTCATTTCCCTGAGGTAAGAAAGTGTGGCATTCAGTGATCACAATAGGATTTATCCTGACAGATTATTATGACACCTTTGACATACGTTGCTTTCATTTCTCTGCTTTCAGTCTGACCAAGCTAAAGTTAGTAAAATGTGGTTTGCGATGCAAAAATGTTTATCCAGTGATATTTGTATAGGTGCAGATCACAGTATGCACCTCCGCATAGTAAGATGAAGACCTTACAGTGTTTAAACCAGCCCTTCCAATGAGCAAACATTTGAAACTGTGATAGACAGATAACGCCCAAGAAACATGACTCAGAATGGATGACCACCTTTGGTCATCCATTGCTGACTGGAAGGTTTTAGAGGAAAGAAATGGGAAAGGAAGGAAAGGTGGGGAAGAGAAAAGAGAGAGAGAGCAGGAGCAGTTGTGGGGATGCTGTAAAGTCATTAAGGCAATTATGTCTAATACTGTCAATTAGTAGTAATAAGAGACAGAGAGAGACCATGTTTGAAAGCGAAAGTATTGTTTAGTGTAAAACACTATTATTTTTTTGTTTGTTTTTTGCAATTGTTCACTGTAAAATAAAAGTTGTTATACTTTTAATCATACACATGAATACTGATCAAACTGTTGAAGTCAGCTGTGGAACCTGGGCTCTCAAGTTTGGAACAGTCTGGAGTGAGTTGGGGGTTGGGATGTCAAATAGGTAAAAAAAAAACAATTTATATATATATATATGCTTTTCAAGACAAATAGATTAAAGAGATATTTGTCACTCTGGACATTGTCTGTCCAGAGTGACAGAATAGTTTTCTGCTTCTTTCCCGACTTGAAATATATCTAATATATCTAAATAAAAAGAAAACAACAGGTAAAATGAAGTCCATACTTACACTTAAATAAGCCACTATTATAATAAATTAAGTGATATAATTGAAGTGACTACCTGACCGTACTCTTTGAATTCTTTGAATTTGTGTGTGTTCATGCACATTTGTTCACTTTCTTGCACAAGTGCTTGCAGTGGAAACCTATTTGACAGCTGTATGAATGGACTACGCAGGGCAATATGCCTTTGCATCATCCCTTCATAGATTACTAATTACATACTAATTTATGTGCAGTAAGTTCAAGATCAGAGTGTAGAAAAGGATCTACATCTAACTTGCCCTTCATAAAACTAACTTTAAGAGAGTTTCAAGATTATTCTTAATCTCCTCTCACCATCACTTTCTTTCCTTTATTCCCTTCTCTCCCAAGGTCTTTCTCTGCTGGGATTTTCTGGGTCTTTCACATAACTAGAGTGTGATTTATGACACTCTTGCACTCTTTCTTCCCCAGTTTACTTTGCCATGTTTTCTTTTCTCCCCTCATCTCATTGCATTAATGGTAGATAAATGGTGGCAAGAGTCTTGACATCACAGTAAAAAAAAAAACTCAATATAAAAATACACACACACAATCTGGACAGTGCAAGGTTGTGATTGTGACTTGTTGCCTTTTTTTGCTTTGCTGTAGTGTGCCTTCTACTCTTCCATTTCTGTCGCATCATGCATTGCTGCCACTCTACTCTGCCGGCAAAATCAAAAGCTTCAGGTCTCACTATATGACATATTCACTGGCAAATAACCATAAAACCACACACACTGTACATACCAGGGAGTTGTACACACTCAGAGACAGCGCCTTCCATGCAGTGCTCATACATTTAGTTCTGTTATGTCCGTGTCAAAATTGAGTTGTGTGGTTGCATATTTACAGTCATAAATATTTTTAAGGATATAGTATTTTTTATTGTTTAATTGCAGTGGTGAAACTATTTTTGTTGAGGTATTGTATGGCGTCACAGGTCACACTGCTATGGGTAAAAATTGTTACAAATTAGTGCTCTTCTGTACAGACATGGAGGTGGAGTGGGCAACACGGTTGAATAAAGTACATATGGATAGAAAGATGAGAAAACACCAGACCTGGCATCGTGAGGCAAATTCTTATCAAGACACTGACAGATATGGGCACATAGTTGTACAAGGGAAGCTTACAGAGAAGCTTCAGTCTTGCACACAAACACACAGACGTGCACTCATGACCGCTGTTCAGTTAGCTGCCATATTACAGACAACACTGAGCAGCTTCTGCTTATCATCATAGAATAACAAATCAAGGGACACGAGAAAGAATGTAGCCACTAATTAAGTCTTTATCTCTCTTGTCTCCCGCTCTTCTCTCTGTGATGCATTTGAATTGTAATCATGACATTCATGACACAAGTATGACTTCTATCTTCAAAGGTAATCATTTGTGCTCTCAAAAGTAAACAATACCTCTCATATGGACTCTAAATAATGAAGAACAGCTGTTCAGTCTGCACAACGCATATAGAGAGCAGAGTATGATGTGCTGCTTTGAAGGATTTGGTCATCCTCTCACATTGTGGTGCATCTGTTTTTTTGGTGTGGTAGGCAGGCTAGAATATAGGTTCTGCATCACAGTGTGAAGCACACACAATGTTAATACAGTCACCAGAATATCACAGACATCCTTTTGTCAATGAGTGATTTTGGAAGCCAAGTTAAGGAATATTCTATACATAATATAAAGTCCTGACAGAGATGTATTCCTACAATGTGTCATTGTCACTGCTGGCAATTTACCTGCTTTTCATCTGGTCATTGTCTTCATGCCACAGGCACATTTTTATTGCCCATGGTGTGGTTGTGTAGTTTGATAACATGAAATATAATATCAGAAGGGCCCTCATTTTAATCTGAAGGCTTGTCACATGCCAACATACTGCACAGTGCTTTGTTATGCTTTGCATGTTACAACTCAAATACAAATGAACAATGCAACAGCATTCTTGTTACAAATAAATCTAACAGGAATCAGCTCTTGTACATAGTTGATTTGCACATTGTCAGATGATCGCTTCCCAGCAAATGTTTTTTGTTTTTTTTTTCCTTGAATGATTTTGCCACAGGTCCATGTGCCTATACCCTCACAGTACAACACAATAGTCTTTTTTTTCTCTTTTAACACACAGTGCTGAACAGCCTCTGTATTTGGAAAGTGATAAAGTGTGTTTTGTTTCACTCCCTCTCTTCATCTCTCAAAGTCAGAGTTACACTGGTCTTAATCGCAGACTATGAGCAGCCAAAAGTCAGCCAAACGTTAGCTGGAAGCAACCAATTATGTCATGCAGCTATAAGGGACTCTGAGTCTGAGTCTTGTTCAAGTCCATCACATGCCGAATATTATTGTCATTAAAGTTTCATTACATTAGAGTTATTGATTTAAAATGGTCATTACAACTGTCACTAAACAGCACAATATGTACACTATACTAAGTTTCATACCAATGTGGTGCTAATAAAACCATTCAAATTGTCACCACTGGTGTTTTCTCACTTCGGTGTTTTTTTTTATTTTTTAACCAAACGTTTTTTTCCCCCCTTCAACATGTCACATGCCTTGCAGAAAAGTGCTCACAAGTGAAGAGTGTGTCTGTGTTCATCTGTGTCTTTGCGCATTTAGTCAGATATAGGTTGTACGTGTGCGTTTGTGAGCCCACGTCTGGAGAAGCATCTGAGGGCCCTTCACTCCTTTAAACAATCTCAGCGTGTCAGAATCAAGCATGTGTGTTGTCCTCTTAGAAGTCCCTGGTGATTCTTGCTCCATCAAGAGTCTATCACTCTGGAGAACCTTTGAGGAGGTCATTAGCACAGACTAGCAGACATATGTATATTGGTCCACTCACATGTTCAGTGCCATCACATTTACATGCAATAATGAGATTTCTTCATAATATTACATAGCAAGATTATTTTCCTGATGTATTAGAGAGCATGGCTGCACTTCAGTTTCAATGACCAGCTTTTTTATTGCAAGTATCTGTTTTTTTTTTTTTTTTAAAGAAGACATTGTATCTCTGCAGGGTACGAATGGAAGATGACATCTCAAACTCAAAATGACCCATCATTGAAACAAAATATTCTTAAATATATCATTTTATTGTCATACTTTTCTTTCTTGGGCTCTGGAATTTTATTTTTTTAACCTTTTTAACTTTTAATGTTTTTTTTAATACTTTTTTCCCACTAGATTCTTCTTTCACACACTGCATTTTGAATAAACGTACAAGTGCTGAAAATATGCTCACAAGAAACACTGATGAGTTTGAAACAAGTTGATGTTAAACTAAATAATATATAGTCAGAAATCCCATCCATACTCACAGGATAGTCTGACTTTCAGTGAGATTCAATTTAAACAATTATTTTCTCAAGTGTCAATTTAATCTGTTTCCTGCAACATAAACCTTACTTGACAATTAATTACTTTTGTAGTGAGATCAAAGATTAAAACAAATGCAAAAAAATGTGATTGAAGTGCTGGTAAAAGTGCAAAAGAACCAGAATGAAAACAGAACAGATCAAAGAAGACGATAAGAATTAAATGTAAAAACATTTGATTAAATGTGAATTAAATGTAAAAAACTAATCTGGAACACTGCATAGCTGTGAAACTGTATATCTCCTTTTTCCCCTCCTTTTCTGGAGCCTCCCAACAGAGGCAATCCCTCTATTGCTTTGCACCATGATATTCTGTGCCAGTCAAGAAACACACACACATTCTCAGATGCACAGGCACCAACAAATCTTACCGCCAATCTCCATGAACATGCACTGATGAATTTACCAGTTTCTTACACCTAATAGAGTTTTGATTTGTTATCTTCTGAAAGGGTACAAAGGTTTTTAATAAGTGCATCTTTCAGTCCTGGTCAGAGTAAAACACCCCTCCCACAAACCCCATCCTGTCTAGCCTTCACAAGCACCGACAGTATCACCACAGCTGAGCAGCACCAGGAAGCAATTACTGCCATGTGAGAATGTGACACATTTCACAAAGTTAGCTGATAGGTAGTTTTTTTTTTGTTTTTTTTCCTATATCCACTTTATATTAGAGAGAAAAGAAAAAGCTGATTTAGACACTTTTTAACATACATGTATCCACTTACACTGATGCTAAATAGGATAAGTCAAAAATGAATAAATAGGTTTTATTGTAATTTCAATGTAGTGAAATGTAGCATATGTAGTGAAATGTTTGTTTTATTATTTATTTTTTAATAGGCTGTTAAAAAAAGAAGTCCCTCCATTTTATTTTATTTTTTTTACATAACATTTTGATTCACATGCTGACTGTGCATCATTCTTAAACCAGGGCAGTCTGTGGTCATCTTTCACCCGGAAGGTTGCAGGTTTAGGCTCTCTACATGCCGATGTGTCTTTGGGCACTTAACCCCCCACTGTTTCAATGCTGTTGAATGCATTTGAAAAGTAGTGTTTCACAAGCAGTAGCACCGGAAAAAAAACAGACATTGTCAGTTAATTAATTAATACATTCTTAATTGTTTAAACTCTGACCAGGTACATCTTTGGTGTACTTATACATTATATTTATCATCACAAAAGCAGAACCCAGGCCAAACTAAAGAGCTATCAAGGTTATTAAAAATGTAGCAGTAATTCAGTATGAACACTAACAGTATAGGTACAGTATATCACTATGGTCTCGTTCTTTCTTTTTTCATTTTTTTTTCCTGCATTAAAAGCCACAATGTGTGTTTGCTCAAGGATCATCATCGTCTTCATATCATGTTTGTAATTGTGACACAAAAGTTCCTCTTGAGGGTGGAGTAAAAATGGTGGTCCCTTAATGCTATTTATTTATTTTACTCACAGTACATTGTCATCTTCAATGGCACTTTGGTGAGTTATTAGGTATCCAATCAGCCATTTTCACAGGACCGATCTGTTGGTCAACTTTTTAACTGAGGCCTCTTTTCACTCTGTTATTGTTATCATCCATCTTTAGCCAGGGTGGGTTTGGAGGAGCACATGGGACAGTGGATTCATATTCTTTGAGTGATGTAGTGGCATTTGTGAACTAATCTCCCCTGCCAAAGGAAATAATGCATTTGTATTAATTGTGTCAAATTGTATGTATCATGTATTCAATTTTGACATTATGATTACCAATTTATACTGAGAAGAATTGACAAATAACTTTTAATTGATGCATGATTAACTTTTTTTTTGTGCACCAAAGGCATGTAAAAAAATGTTAATCAATGCCCGGTCATTTTGTAAATTTTATTTCAAGAAAATAGTGTTGCTGTATGTTTCAAACGCAGCACATACCCTGGGGCATCTTTTTGATCTTAGCAGAAAAAGTTGGCCTCAAAATGGTAGAATACTTCACTAGCCTAAGGCAGTTGTGATTAAATTGCCCCAGTTGCTAAATGAAAAATTCACTGTTTGGGATGATTCAGCAAACTACCAAACTAAATATTTTGTTGGGCACTTATTTACACAGGGATAAAACATCACAGGGATTAAAAGCAATGCATCCTAAAGCTGAAAATGTGTAAATAACATAACTCATTACAACCTGATGAACAAAGCATATAACACACTGCTTTGCCGAGTGTTATATTTACTTTCTCTTCCCACTCCCTGTGGTATTTTTCATTCAAATCACACTTTGAAACAGTAGACACAACAGGTCAGTAAACACTTTCAGAAAGTTGTGACTTTCTTCTTTTCATTCTTGTGTCATTGTTTCATTATTCTTTCATCCCCAGTACCTATCAACCTCTACTCAGCCACAGTCCCCCCCCCCCCCCCCCCCCCCCCCCCCCCCCCCCCCTTCCCCACCTCCATCTACTGCCCGTCTTCTGCTTGTCTCTCACCTCATGTCTCTCATCTGAGGGCTGTTCATCCCCACCCCTCCACATTCAGCCCAACATCCCCTGAGGGCCTCTTACTGAATTCTGGTGGAGATTGAAAGCAGGAGCCATGGGGAACTGACGTTCCTTTTTAAATATTTAATATTTTAACATTTAATCCAAAGCACTGGCGTGTGCTCTCTCTTTCTCTGTTTCTCTTTCTGTCTGTTCAGCTTCAGTAAAGAATCTTGCCAGTACTAGCGTTCACTTCGCCGACTCTCTAGTTTGCCAGATATGCAAGTGACTTGCTCTGTTTTTATGACTTCCATTCCAACTGCTGAGTGCATTTGCTTCACCATAGTCTGTAAAAAAAATCTTGGGCAGTTCACTGAAACTGTTTGCCTGAATGTTAGCATTTGTAGTGCTTATCATGACTAAAAGTTGCAGTGTGATAGTCATTACCTTTTACTGCTGTAGAGGGCATACTCCCATAGCTCGCTACCATTTAACCAGTATTGTAACCATCCACTACGTTCCCAAATTTCCCCATTGTGTTGTTAAAAACTGTCAGGGTTGAATTCAATTTGGTCAAGCTTGTATTTGTGCTGTACCAGATCAGAAGCTGAAATCATTGATGGAAAATTTGATAGTGGATGCAATGTATCGATGAAGGAAATCAGAAGAGGACAACAGACTGCGCTGCTTAAATTGTAGACACACCTCTATCATGCCATCAAGGATATTACACAACAGTATGGATAAAACATACACTGTATGGACAAAAGTATTTGGTCACACATGTTATTCAGGAGCTTCAATTAGGCTTTGGGCCAGGCCCCCAATAAAGGGTAATCTTAAAACTTCAACATTCCTAGACATTTCGTATCATGACATTTCGAGCTTTATGGCAACAGTTTGAAGAAGTGCCCCAGTGCACAAAGCAAGGAGTACTGAGATATGGTTTGACGAGTCAGGCCATTCATTGTACATTCGTCCAACCTCAGTGCTTATCCTCATAAATGCTCTACAGAATGAATGGGCACAAATTCCTATAGTAACACTTGAAAACATTGAGGAAAGTCTTCTGAAAAAAGTGTGGAAGCTGTGGAAGCTGTTGCAGCTGCAAACGGGGGGCCAACTCCATATTATAGTCCTGTATATGTATTTGAATACATCATTACAGTTCCTCTTGGTGTAATAGTCAGGCGCCGAAATGATTTTTTCCATATTGTGTACATTTATACAGTGAAAGAAACAAATGATTCCATTTTTCTTCCTTGTCATTCTCTAAATTCAGCTCACATCTACAAAAAGGGGGAAAAAACAGGAATTAAGTAAATCATTCTTGTTTATTTGGTAATAAAGAAAACTCTGCTCCCTAGTACTGTACTGGTGCAGAACCTACAAGTGAGAAAGAAAATGAGTAGAGGAGTGGGTGCGTGTTATTTTTCTATTCTGTTTTGAACATCATCCTGTTTGGTACTGTGAACAAATCAACCAAAACATGAGGGAACAGAAAGATCCACCCTGTCTATCTATTTAAATACCATAACTTTGGGTACTTTTTTGGCACATGTAAGAAATGCAGATGCTGCACTGGCAGCATCTGTATTTCTAGCAATAGTGCTAAGCATGAGAGATTTGGTATATGTGATATGTTATCTTTCAAAATCCTAAAGGGCGTTTGTAGGTATGGTGTTCCTTTAACCTCCCATTTTGTTGTTGCTTGTCGAATATCCATCTTGCATCTTTGCATCTTTCTGGCAATGAGCCAGCTCATAATAACTGCCCGTACTCACAAGAACTCAATTACTGCCACTGAATCCCATGTTCATTTCCTCAAATAAAATCTCTGTCCAAGGTCACCCCCCTCTGACATCCACATATCTATCCTCTTGCTAATTAGCCAGCCAGACTCCTGCTGTTCTTCTGTGTTTGTCCACTAATCTCTCAGTATGCTGCCAGTTAACGGTCTGCCTCAGATATAGTGGAACATCTTTATGCAGGACTGGGACTGGAAAAGCCACTGAGGATGGCATTTAATCACTATTACAAAAAGGTAACTGCTGGAGCCACAAACAGAAACAACCCCGTTTCTCTTTCCTCATCAATGGAAATCTTATTTTTCAGTTTGGCAGTAATCACTTGTATTATCTTGTTTTGTGATGGTTTATGAGGTGAGTTTGGATGTTAGGGAACATTTCAGTTGACCACAAACATAAATACCAACAGCAGCAGGCACGTTGCACACAATACATTGTGTGCAATTCTAACTTTTTAGCACATGAGCTGTATATAATGCTTTGAATGTTATTTGCTTTGCACATGTTTGGTAATTACCTCAATGAGCCTCTTGTTTTGGAGCACAACCAAAACAATCCTGGTCGATTTATCACTGCAAATTTGAGCATCTGCATGTGTGTGTGTATGTGAGTCAGCAGGAAGTGGAGGTTATTTGGATGAAATGGTGTTCATTTTTTCCTGCCATAACACCCTTCAGCAGCTCCAGCCCATACTGACGTCCTAGACTCATCTATTCTCATTTATGAAATGATGTCAAAACTCCATGGCAACCACTCGACCAGTAGCCCCAGGCTTGCTAACCAGAAAAAAAGCCAGTGAACAAGAGTGCAGCACCACACACACCAGTAAACTGTAACACTGATTTATACATGTTTATACATATATTGTTAAGGCCAGTTGTGTTACATTAAGGATTTGTGTTAAAACATGGCCTTTCAGGAGATTTATTGAAGTCAAATTCAGCATTTCCTTGACCAAAGCCTAATTGGTATTGTTCTAGTCTTCAGTTAAAGATGCTTGCGTTGTGTGACAATTCAGTGTAGACCTGTAACTACAAATACCACCACACTACATTATGTAGCTGAATTATATTTGGTGTATTTTTTTCTAGAACAAACAAATAAAGTGTAATAAAAATTTTGCCATTAGCACTGCTATCTTCAAAATTTGATTCGTATATTGCTTGTATTCAAATGAGGAAAAATCATTGGTTTATTTTTAAGACTCACATTTATTTTGAGCCAGATATTCTCTATGCATGTCAACAAAGTGAACACATAACACAATTAACAAAATAAGGCTGGAAAACATCTAAGCATATTCCTCCCCAACAAACAGTTGTTTTTTTTTTTTGTTTTTTTTTTATCTTCCAGTTGCTTCAAATCTTGTCAAAAAATGTCACATTACATATCCCTTGTAATTAATGAACAGATTATTAATAAATATTAAGTATCAAACACCAAGATCTGGTTTTATATGGAAATGAGGAAATCATATTTGCATTTCTGTGCTTTTTTTTCCCCCAAAGAGTGACTTATTTTTTTTTCTTTGTATCATAGCCAAGTTTATTTGTCATTTAGAAAACATGAAAATATGAAGAAGAGAAAAAAAGTAAATGAATATATTAAAAAATAACAACAACATACTAATCAGCAAAGTTGAGCTGGGGTCAATTTGCCCATTGAATGATTTGCATAATTCAATTTCTAGTGCACTCAAGCCCGAATGCATTTACTGCCTTAGCAAAAAAATAGTAATATAAAATTACTGAAATAAACTTCATTTTCCCCATTTGCCCTGTCTGCAGTTGCCACAGTGCTTGTTACCGAAATATTCTTCTGTGCCAGGATTGATAATTCCCAGTTAAAGTTTACTTCTTTCAGCTAAGCTAATTAACTTTCACCCCTATGTCTGCCAAAGTTAAAAACTGTCTCACTTGGAAAATGCCATCATTAAGTAGCAATCCAGTCTCTACCTCCAAGTGTCCTGTCAGAACAATGGCAGGAATAGCTTAAAACCCATGCCGCCATATCACAGCTTGGTCAAGGTTGAATCACACTGTACCTGGAAGGCTACTTAATTAAGGTGGATGAGAAACCCTTACATTTTCATTCACAACATTTCAGAAAATCAATATTAAAAAAAAAAAGGAACGCTGTTTTATGGGCATTTTTTCTGACAGGTACAGTTGCAATCAAAAAGTATTTGGTTATTAAGTGAAATGTACCAACCAAGAGCTGTTTGCAATAAATAAATCAAACAAGAACAATTTAAATAGCTCAACACAAGTACTATTACAAGTTGTTTCTCCAAATACAACACAAAATGCCATTTTTAATGACTACTGCTGTCTCAAAATTATTCAACACCCTCATGACAAGCATCTTTAGTGCTTAGTAGAGCACCCTTTGATGTTATGACTTGTTGTAAACGTGATTTTTTTTTAAAATTACACCAGAGATTTTCAAAGGGGTTGATGTCTGGTGATGGCCACTCTTGTGTCTTCCAGAACTTCTTCTGAAACCAAGCCTTGGTGGACTTTGAAGTATTCTTGGGATCATTGTCCTGTTGGAAGGTCAAATGACGCCTAAGCTTCAGCTTCCTCATAGACAGCATGATATTTTCTCCCAGGATTTCCTGATACTTGATTGAATCCATCTTGACCTCCACATGCTGCAGGTTTCCAGTGCCAGAGGAAGTGAAGCAGCCCCAGAGCATCACTGAGCCACCACCATGCTTCACTGTAGGCAGGATGTTATTTTCTGAGTATGCTACATTCTCCCTCCTACAGACATTCCGCTCATCCTTAGGCCCGCAAGGTTCCAGTTTTGTTTCATTGCTCCACAAAACAGAATCAGCCAAAAACTTTTTGGCTTATTTATATAGTTTTGAGCAAATTGAAGCCAACTTTTCTTGTGCTTTTGGGTCAGTAGTGGTGTACATCTTGAGTTCTGGCATTGAGCCCTTCAGAGTTTAGTATGGACCTTACTGTGGAAACTGAAACCTCAGTGCCTGCTGCCACCCAGTCCTGCTGCAGGTCTTTTGCAGTCAATCGAGGGTTTTTGACCACCAGCCTCCTCAGGACTATGGTAGCAGGTGTTAATAGCTTCCTCTTTCTGCCACGTCCAAGTAGAGTAGCCACTGTTTCTCTTGACTTAGCCATATTTCTAACATACAATCAGACGTATGTTGTATGTTAGATATTTCTAACATACAATTATTTTGAAAGTAGTCAATGAAAGTAGGATTTAGTGTTGAATTTGGAACAAATCTTTGTAATATTAGTTTTATATAACTATTTAAATGGTTCTTGTGCAATTTGTTTTTTTGCAAACACCTGAAAAACAATACCTAAAACGCAGTGGGATTGAATAATTTTGATTGCAACTGTAGTCCTTTTCTACAAGATTAGATATGTCATGTCAAGGTCATCTCTACTAAAACACACTACTCTCTTAACAGATATGCTACAGTCTTTATTACATTGTAATGTGGAGGTTGTACAAAAACCTGATAGTGATAACCTTTTTTAAATGAATCAACAATGTAGTTGATCAAGGTCACACATACTGTAATAATAAAAAGAAAACAAAGTAATAAACAATGTAATGTAACGTATCTTTACATTGCTCCATTAATTAATTTCTAACTATATAACAAATGGTCACTCTTGCTTAAGCAGTTTTTTGCTGTTATAATAACGAGCAATTTAAATGTATTCAAAGGATAGCACCTTAAAATGTAGCAACTAATTTTCAATTTTGTTCCATTAACAAAATTACAGAACACAACAAAAAGATTACTCCAGTCAGATGGAGCTTTAAATTGAAATCATGCTATGTCAAATTTCCTTGGAAATTCTAGGAACAAAGAAAATGAATATTGCATATGTCTTAATGGATATGAAGAGCAGTAGTAATCAAAAAAAAAATGTTTCAAGTATGACAGACCAAATAAGATGAATATATTTGAAAATGTACTGAACCCAGTGAAACTGACTTCTTGATTTAAGCTGAAAGGAAACTAGAAAGCTGACCCAGTGGCAGTTGTGAGGATTAATCTCTGAGAGAGTTGTGTCTTCATGGATATTTGTGTGCATCCCATTTTTAAAAAGGGCAAGGGGGGTGTGTTTACTTGGATTTTTTACCTTTTCTGACATTAAAACGGACCTTGTCAGCAGCAGTAGTCATCATGGAGACTAAAACCTGTTAGTAATGGGGCATAATCTTATTTATAAAGAACTGAAGTTTGAGGCTCAGATTTGAACTGTGGTTAGGTTACAGTTGGGGTTAGGAACTAACTGGTTAGGGTTAAGGTTAAGCATAATGCCTTGTTTGAGCTATCCAAATGAATGGATGTCATTGCAGTGTCCTAAGAAGGATAGCTGTACAAACCTGCTCGTGTGTGTTGATATGGTTGCCTCACAGCTTAGTATTAACCACTTGACATTTGGGAAGTGCTTTCATTAAGTTGGACTGCTGTCTCAGACAGTTATGATGACAGGGCTTTGCAAGTTATCCTAGTAAATACTTTGTCCGTCTCGGATCAATAACAGTCTAATCCCCCCAATAGCTTACACTGCTCACCCACACACACACACACACACTACTGAAGCTATTCGAGTATAACAGTAACTCCCTGTAGTCTCTTAACCTCAGCACTCAACCTATGGCATTAAACACACAGACATACAGTACAGAGAATTAATTGGCTGTTTCAATTTGCTATTGGAATTCATTAACGCCTTCGTCACAACTCTTGATTACTGTAACGCCCTACATGTTGGGGTAAGCCAGACTTCTCTCTCCTGCCTGCAGCTGGTTATGAATGCTGCTGCCTGCCTGTTAACCAGTGCACCCAGGCATGAGCACATAACTCCCATTTTGGCCACTCTTCACTGGCTCCCTGTTTTTACAAGATTCATTTTAAATTCCTTTTATTTGCTTTTATTTGTCTGCATGGCCTTGCTCCACCATACCTCTCCGACTTACTTCAGTGCTATGCTCCGTCGCGGTCTCTCAGATCTGCTGATCAGCTGCTTCTGCTCTAAACTGCTGTGTCTGTTTTTAGTTTTTTATGTATTTTACTTTTTTACTTAGTATTCATTTTATTTATTTTACTTGTGTTTTATGATTTACTTATGTTTTATGGTATTTTAATGGTACTGTATCACACGTTGGACAACGGTGTTGTTTTTTAAATGTGTTCTATTAAAAAATGGATTGGATTGGGTTGGAATCTCACTAAAGCATGTGTTCAGTGTTGTATGAATTAAGATCAGGACTTAATTTCCAACTCTTTGCAACAAATGAAAAACATTAATAGTGAGTACAAGAGCACTACCACTCACAAGAAATGGAAATAAATATGCGAGGAATATAAGCAGAAGCTATGTGTTTACCTTTACTAGTCTCCCACTGCCTAAGACATGATATGTCTGGATTCATTTTTCATTATGTACTGTAGCCTTGTTCAAAGACTTGCTAATAGGCTGATTAGGAACTCTAAATTGACCAAAGATCTAAATGTCAGTATGAATGTTTGTTTGTCTTTGTATGATGTAATGGACTGGTGACCTGGTCCAAAGTGTACTATAGCCTTTTGTCCTTTGTCAGCTTGGATGAGCTGCAGATCCCCCAGAGGTGAATGATGAATTGATCAATGAAATTATATAATATTGCATGCATGTAGGTTGGATTTACATTTGGAAGAGATCAAGTGCCACACCTGATGTGGGAACTTACATTTGGGCAATCAAAAAGGTCCAATAATTTCCTGAGAAACTAATTTGCTCTGATCAGTCTTCCATTGCTGCCTCCTTTTATGCCTCCGCATGTTTTGACATAATTTTGTAGAGCGCTTTCCATGGCCCATCGCAATTATTAAGAGGAGAGAAAAATGCTGCACTGACTCCCCTAGAGATGGTATGTGCAGAGATGGGGAGGCAAATTAAATGGCAAATTGAAATGCTTATTATTTTTCTGATTATAAATGTGCCATATTATAATACAACAATTTTTGTTTGTTTGTTTTTGCTTTGAAAGCACCCGTTCTTTTGCTGTGGCATCTCTCAGGCAGAGCTTTGCCAGTAAAGCACCTTGAAATTGAAAAGTGAATTGGACCTGAATGGAGGGAGGAGATTCCCTCTCCCTGTCACTCTTTTTTTCTGCAGCTGGTGAGGCAGGATTAGGCTTGGCCAAAAAAAAAAAGAAGAAGAAGACAAAAGAGAGCATTTATGTGATTGTGTATGTGCATGCACTGTGTGTGTGAGTTTGAATGTGTCTATGTGTCTGTGTGTGTGTAGGTGTGTATTCCTGAGCCAGCTCAGTCAGGGTAGCAAGGTTTTTAGGGGACTCAATTAGTTCAGCCCAAACACAAATCCTGAATCTCCCACATTCCAGGTCTATCAGTGATGTGGCTGGAAAGTTACTAATTCTCTCCCCACAACTGGTAAAACCTCAAAGTCCCTCTCCTTCCCCGCTTATCCCTGGCAATCCCTGCACACAGAGAGGACTAAAGGGGAGCAGATCACAGCTGGAATCCCACGATCAGCCATCACTCTGGGTCCTCTGATTTTGTTCCGGTTTATACCAGACGAAAGGCGATTTGACCCGGTTTTGCTGGTGCTGCTGTAATTTGATTTGTGTTTGCAGAAATAAAAGAGGCATCATTTAATCTTTCCATTACACAAATAGCAGACAGAGAGTTACCACAGAGGTCAATCCTTTTTTTTTTTTTTGTTCATGTCCATTATGCTAGTATATTGCTGGATAGAGGATGTTGAATTTGCAGATACGGAAAGAGTTCTACTGGCAGTGATTTGGAGATACTTTTGTCCAGGTATCCGGTGTAGAGCGCAGTCTTGATTATCTGAAGCTACAGTTGATATGTACAGGATGGGAGGTAGAGGAAGTGAGCAAGAAAATTGTCTGACAACCCCACAGAAGGAGACCAACAGTGAATGTGTACAGTGCCTTGAGATAATGTCTGTTGTGATTTGGCACTATACGAATTGAATTGAATTGAATTGAATTGAATTGAATTGAATTGAATTGAATTGAATTGAATTGAATTGAATTGAATTGAATTGAATCAGAACTACAATAAATGATTGAATTACACCACACAGAGTCTGAATATGATAGATCCTCCTTAAATGCATCAGGTGCTGTTTAAAATACCTGGCAGCTTTAGTTGACTAATGCATGAATGTGACTGTGTGTGTTGTTTTGTATACTGTATGCTGCAGTGGGGTCTTCCATCCACCCTGTCTACTCAGTCAACAAATCAGAAAATAATGACATAGCAGAGCCCTAGCCCATCCATATATACGGAACATTATATTTTATCAGTATAAACACATGCACAGACATGAGCCATGTTTCAGATTCACTCTGAGTGTATGACATAACACACACACATACAAGAGTGCAGTTGTGTATGTTGTACATTCATTTTCTCGATGAAGGGATTTCAAAACGCTTTAGTCAGTAGTTTTTGTACGTTTAAGATTCAAAATATTTTCACCCTGTGTCAGCCGGAGTTAGGCACCAGTGCCCCTCCCCCGGAACCCTCATGTGGAGGATAAAGTGGTAGAAAATGAGTGAGTGAGTGTTGAACACTACTGCACAGTTTCAGTTGCACATGTATATGGGATAATTTGTTTTTTTTTTGATAATTTCAGTTTTGTAGGAAAAGGTGGAATATAGACATATTGTCCCTCTACAGTTAGTGATCTACATTCTGATGGGTGCAATTTCTGTTAAAAGGGGTGTTTTTGTCTTTCCTTGTGCTGTCTGGTCATGCAGATAGACTTAGGTTTATGTACTTGAGGTCTAGGTATTTGTTATATATATATACACCTGGGAATTGCAGAATTAGCTTGCATTACTTTTATAATGTGGTAGGACAGATAATGTTGGGTCAAAGTTGTACTTTTGCTGCTCGACCCTTGTTTGATGTTCTGTTGTTAGGTTGATAGAATATTGCATCACTGTAAATACAGAAAATATGGCATACATAGGTTCAAGAAACACAATGTTGATTTTCAGTCCAAAAAGTTTTGTTGTGTAATTCAAGTTCACTGAGTGCGTTTTGTTAAGAAGAATGCAGAGGAAGGAGGGGTTCTTGTATGTTTTTTGGGGTGCCATAGTTTAGTATAGAGCAACAGGAAGAACCAGTCATGGCTTGGTTCTTACCTTAATCCTTTCCACACATTTTCAAAGTGCTTCACCAAGACACTCAAAGAAGCACGGGGCCATCCTTTTGTCAAAAGCAGATTAACCTTATATAAACAGGTTTCAGATAGGAGGAGAAAAGGCTGAACCAGTGGGGGGGAACATAATACTTTTCAAATAACTTTGATAATAGACTAGAGTGAAATTCAAGACTGAAATGAAAAAAAAAAAAAAAAAAAAAAAAAAAAACAACAACAAAAAAAGAAATTATAGATATGGTTGTGCCACTGGAAGGTGAAGAGAAATTGAACATTTTTGATTGGAGAAGAGAGAATCAGAGGGAGTGAGAGAGCTTTGGTTCGTTTGGGATTGCAGCCAGCAGAGTAGCTCAGAGGAGTAAGCTGCTTCTAGAAGAGTGAAGGGAGTCACACACACACAAACACAAACACACACACAAAACACATAAGGAATAGAAGGGAGTGTGTGACAGGAAACAATAGCAGCCGTTTAACTCAAACAAAATTCAAAAGACCAGCAGATTGATTACCATGGCTACTGAAGCCTGCTATATAAAAAAGAGCCTGCAAAATCTGCAAAAACTATATCCTGTATGTACACTACATATTTTGAAATAAAAATACATCCAACATCTTTGTATTTTATCTTAGATGATGAGTTGAGACTTTTGAGATTTGATTGTGGTTTCTCTAAATCTTCTTACCTGGTTTTGAATCATTGACGGTTGACAAATCTGCTTAGAGGTTCACTGTCGCCCTCAAATGAGATGGAATGGCTCAACTCTCATTCTCATTCATTCTCTCACCCGCATGGAATGGGCTCTGTTCCATCTTCTGTACCTACATTTGTATTGTTGATGTTTATAAAATATAAATTGGTTCATATTGAGAGCAAAAACACAGGTTGCATTTAATCTTCAAATTATATTTGCAGTATATTTTGTAATTCATGCAGTACAGATGAAGGAAACTGTTGTGCTGCAAGTGTTGTACTTAGGTGTGCTGGCAAGCTTAGAAACCTAAACCAAAAAATGGTCTTTGACCAAAGAGTGCTCATTTTAAATTACTTTGTCAGTGGGGCTCTGGCCCTCAGGAACCAATAATTCATGTGAACTCATGTGAAACTCACTGTACTAGAGAAAGGAAGTTGATGTCATTCCCCACATCCAGGAAAAAAAAAAAAAAGAAAACAGCATAGGTAAACACGTACATGCAAACATACACTAAATGTCTACTTGTGACAGCAGTACCCATTGTGATGTACAGATATCATCCCACAGCAGCTGATAGTAAGTAAAATGAACAGGAAAGATAATTCACAGGAAAAGGTCATTAGCTCTTGGATTTCAGGAAAATAAGAAGGAAGTGAGATAAGACTGTATACAAATACAGGCCCGCACACTCACAGAGACAGGAAACAGTGGTAATTGAACTCTTACTGCATTTAGTCATGCCTCCGTGCATGTGGAATTGATTTAAAAACATAGAGGCAATAACTTTAACTCCATCCATCATATGCTGTGGGACATCAAATAGCCCATTAGTGCTGTTAGCATTCAATGGTCAGCTCATAAAGACACATGAGAGCAAAAGTACATTTATTTGGACAACTCCCTTTTTTTCTCATCCATTTACATTTGCAGTCTACTAGGTTGAATAATTTTGATTGCATTTAGCTTTTGTTCACTGTCCATTTTTCCCTTAGTTTATCTTTCTATTTCGCTCTTTTTTTAAATATACTATATGTTACCAATAGAGTTTTTTGTTCTTGTCCAACTGTATTTCACCAACCCTTTATAATTATAATCACACTTTTTCACTCTTTCTAAATTGCTTGCCTCACTTAAGAGTCAAAAACTTGTATTGAACCATTAATTTGATTCAAACTAAAGTAACAAATCCAGTTAATCATTATTAAACTTCAGCAAAGTGCTTGTATCTTTTTTGGCTTAAGTAAGCAGTAGCTGCTTGTTATATTAAGTTGTCTTGAGATTTCCCTGCCACACACAATAGACTGATTTTAAATTTACTGGTAATTGCAAAATCATATGTATGTCTTTTTGTGCATATGAGTGTTATAGAGTGCTAATTATGTGAAAGTTAACAATCAAATACCTATTTCTTTAGCTTGCGTCTTGTCTTTCATTTCCCTTCAATCTCCTCATGTCATTGGGCAACAAAGAGCAGGTTGAATGAGAGCTTGACAATCTAGCAGAATCTTTAACTAGACATGGTGTCAGAAAGGATAGAAGCACGCAGACACGCTAGATTGAGAGTGACAAGAAAAGCAGAGGGAAATCACTGACGTGAATTCCTAGTGTGAGACAAAGTGCAACAGTGTGCCCTGTTCCTTGTTGTAAAGATGGATAAAACAAGGGACGAACAGAGGAGGATGAATGATGTGAATGGTCTGTGGGTTGTTGAAGTATTCATGAGAGGTACAGCAAGCAGAAAGTGGTGGGGAGTGAAAGAATGTTATCTTTTTTGTTTGTTGTTTTGTTTTGCTTTCTTTTGTAAAACAATAATTTAAATTATAGCAACAAGCAGCACTGAAGGGGCCCTCTCAACCCCCATGCATGTCTGGCTGTGGAAAGAGTTTGTCACTGAAGGTGGCCCAATCAGGACATTAGGACTAAGAGCTTAAACTCACAAATACCAAAAAAGTCGTATCATTTAGAACAACTTGCAATGGAGGGGACAGTGGTTTAATTTTTACATCCATGAAACAGAGAGACTGGACAGTCTGTAATTAAGGGACATGTGAAAATGCTCTGTTTTACATATGAAGTCAATGTCCCTATATCTATAAGAAACTGGATATAAGATACATATAATTTATTTGTCAGAAATAGATGAATACAGTGAATGAGGTCACATAACTGCTGAGTGTCATCATTGAGAAGCCTCATGGCAACTGTCAAAAAAAAGTAAAGTACATGTTTCCATGCTTTAAGAGGATGGGTGAACAATTAAGTTTTGTTTTTCAAGTGAAGCCAGTGGATGTAGTTTGTGGAAACATGCATGTGGTATTTTAAAAGATCAATCTAAGTAATCAGAAAAATCACAGACAAGCAACTAAACTGCATGAGAGGCCAGTTGTTGGCCAAGTTTTGGTTTCCCAACGTATTCTGACATTAAGACAGCAGAGTATTGAAGAGTTAAGAACCAGGAACTTCAGGGGTTGCACAATTGTGCTGTGGTAGTGATGCTAAAATGGGACAAAGTAAATTAATTAAAGTGTCACTGTCCCTCGTTGATGTACCTAACAATGTTGTTCACATATGACTCTTGACACAGGAAGGGTGGAAGTATGGAAAGAGTATAAACCACAGAGAGCTGTGTGTAAATAATGTTTGTACAACTGACAGAAGTAAGTAGCACAGCAGTGTATTATGCTTGAAGGGAATATACACAGTTGGGTCTTTATACTGTATTTCACTGCCATCTTTGATTTTCTCATCCTAACACTCTCTTGGCCTTGGCCTTCATTCAGTCTTAGGGCAAATATAACAGTAGCAAGCAGCACAACACACACAAATAAGTGTCTTGCAAATAAATATACAAAATAATTTGGTAACCATACAACAGCAAATGTACAAACACACACTAAAAGACAAACAAGCAGGGAGAGAGAGAGAGAGAGAAGCAGGTGAAATGCACATTTCCACCAACGTAGACCCATCACTATGATGGACTGGCACACATTTGTTAAACTCGTGACAAGGAATGAGAATTAAAAATGAATGCCTGAACTTTACATTGAGCTGAATACAAAAGATTAGAGACAGTGTTGACAGTCAGAGAGGAAATGCAAAAATGAGGCTGCTCCATTTGATCAAAATTGATCTTCAGGACATTTTCTGGATAAACACTGACCTTGTCAGGAGCACTAGTCCAACTTGGTCCTATAAAGAGAGAACCTTATTTCTGAGGCTCTGATTCAGTTTATGGCTAAGATTTGAAATGTGGTTAGGTTAGGTTAGGTTGTGGACATTGCATTAAGTCAATGCAATGTCCTCTGAAGTCATGGAAAGTGACAACTGTGTGTACAATGAGAAAACACCTTGAAGGAAATACCCACCTTCTCAACACTGTTGTGCTACAGGGATCAACACTGCAGTATTCCTTTTACTTTTCATAGAGATATTAGAATGAGCAAATAACCTGTTCAGTCAGATGCCAATTTGGATTGCTGCAGGTTAATTGAATACATTAATTTGTGTGATTTCCAATTAAAAGACAAATTTGGCAGTCCTCAGCATGGCCTCAAGTTTTTAGTCAAGTAATAACACTTTCAGTTTGGGAGTAGAAGAGAACAAGACATGTTGACTATGACTGTGATAAGCCCCATGAAGCTACTGGCAAGTGCCAACACAAATAACAAAGAGACATATGAGACACTGGCTGTGGAATATTTACCCGTTGCTATTGCTTTCAAAGCACTTCCATGCCAGGTGCAATACTGCAACTGATACAGAAACAAGTTTGGAAAATGTCACCACTTCTTTATTTCTTTGTCACCTCACAGTCAGCTTAGGGCTATATTGTTAAAAATCAACCTAGGAAATATGGAAGAGGTGAGGGGAGTTTGGAAGCAAATATTTACCTCCTCTCTTGAACAATAAAAAAAGATTTTAAAGATGCTGATGAAGTCACTGTTTTGCTTTTAGCCTTAGCATCTGTCTTAAACAGTGTGTCAGACTGGATTTGACTATTCTTCTCTGCTTAATCCAATTACATTTAATACCCTATACCCCCCCCCAAAAAATTATTCACTAATTTATCTTGACTTCTACTTTGGTTCTTGTGCCTGTACAAGGGTCACAGCTAATGTGTTATAATCATATTTTGACCATAGTGAATTCAACAAGGAAGTCAAGGAACAATCCTGGGGTAGTCCAGGTTTGTCGGGGACTGTTGATGACAGACCATCTGACAACTTCTTGTCCTTTGGTAGAACCCCCTCCCCCTCCTTCTCTTTTTCTCATTCTCAGTCCCTGCCTCCCTCATTTCTTCGTTTGACTCTGTCACAGCCTGGTCTCCATTGTGCTAATAAATTATAATGATCTTTAATTAGATCTAAATATAACGATAGGCGCTCAGTGCTATCAGCCACTCTCAGAGAAGACTGAGTATCATTAGGATGGGTAATAAGAAGAGAAGAAAGGAGGTGAGGAATAGGAAAGGTTTGGAGGACAAAAAAGAAAGACAAGAATGTAGTTAGGTGATTGGAGAGATTAAAAAAAAAAAACTTGACAAAACTTGGAGCAAATTTTACCAAAGAGTTACCAAAAGAGTTTGTACAGTATATTCATTTAACACATTCGGCACATCAGCAGTCTATTCAGCACCTTTTTCCTCCTTTTTTATAATAAGTTTATTACCTGCACCATACTGCTGTTATGCTACAGCACCTTTAAATATCTTATAACATCCAGCTTTCTCATCTTAGTCCTATAAATATATTGGTTAGCATTACCTCTAGTTCAAAAACAACATTACCATATTTCCCAATTTTAAAGAGCTTTATAATAATATCAAGGGATGCACAGTAAAATATCAAATAAGAAGGCCTGCCTCAATTTATATAAAGGAATTGCTGACACGCATGACTCATTACAAGTTTTGCAGCTACAGTATTCTACCTGATTTAAATTGTATCATCACTTAAATCTCTTGCACACTCTTGGGTATTCCTTGGGTAGCATATTCAACACAGAATACACAGATAGAGAAGCACAACACCATTCAAATAGCCTTTGGTAGCTCATTTCACCATGGAGGAACGACAACAACAAGAACAGACTATACTGTGACTGCTTTCATATGCAGGGATGGCAATGCCAGAGGACATCTTTGGAGGAACGCCTCGGCTAAGAAGGAGCATAAGCCCGTATGATTGTGTTCAAGTTAATGGATGCAGAGCTAGAAGTCCCTCTATAGGTATTAGTGACTTGAATTTGATTTGGGCAGCCATGGGTAACCAGTGAAGGTCAATGAGCAGTGAAATGAAATGTGGGCTTTTAAGCCTTTTAAGCTAAGACAATAACAATGGCAATGCTACAATGGCACTGTAATTCTTAAGGCAAGACAAAGGTATATACAGGTATTATATGTAGACAAAGACACCCATTTTGTCAATGACTATGAAATGAAACAATCAAGATGTGTTTAAAATGTGGACTCTCACCTTTAATTTGAGGGATTTAATTGAATTTTAATTGAGCCCATGAAAATTAATTAATTTCATGGGCTCAGAAAGAATTGTACCATTGGCTAAAAAGCAGTTTCCTGGGCAGATGTGGCCTGTTAACTCACTATATCCTGTCAGACCAAGCAAGTGTTAAATTTGTGTTTAGTCGCTTTTCACTGAAATTTTTAATATGAGGCCCAAAGAGTTGTCAATGAAATTGAAGGCGGCCATCATTCGGCTTAGAAAGCAAAATAAACATATCAGAGATATAGCAAAAACATTAGGAGACATTCTTAAATGAAGGGAACTCAGAAACCAGAACCAGAATGATAGGAAGAGAAAAGTGTGGGAGAGGAAAGGAACAGCTAACAATCCAAAGCATACCACATCATCAGTCAAACATAGAGGCAGTGTTATGGCATGGGCATGTACAGTATAGGTGCTAGTGGACCAGGCTCACTTGTGTTTATTGATGATGTGACTGCTGATAGAGGTAGCAGGATGAATTCTGAAGTATACATGACTATCCTCTCTGCTGCCAAAGGCTGCAAAACTTCTTTTAAAATGTAATGATATTCAGTTGCCCAAGTCAGTGACCGGATCTCATTCTTTTCATATATTGGAGTTTAGCCACATCAAGGACAGAAAACATAGAGTAAAAGAGGTAAATAACTAAACACACTGATGAGCGCTGGTCAAAACAGTACCTAGTCATAGAATAAACCACAATTCTTTTCCCACCTTGACAGCCACCACATATTTACAGTCATGATGTAAATAAAATGAATCTCGAAGGAAAAGAGAGATAGACAAACAGGGGGAGGAAGTTTAGGCATTTTTTCTACACTTAACATCTTGTACTATGACTAATTGGCAAGCTCTTGTGTGCGGGAGTTTGCTGCGAGAGCTAAATATGCCAGCATGTGCCCACATATGTGAGTGTGCACATTTTATTATCGTTGCAGATGGTCTGTGAGAACACTTACTGTATGTCTGGGTACTGGGCAAAGAACAAAATACAAAGATGATTCACCTTTTCCCCTTCATTCTATCCTCCTCTTCATCTAAAATTCAATATGCCTTTGACACCTAGTTCACTCTATATACCCTTTAATAGGCACTTTCATCACCTTAAACGTTTTTCTCTCAAGCTCTTTTCTATTTTTTTTGCCAATTTGGGGGAGGATTTGAATCACTTGGCAGACTAGCCTGTTGTTTCCCACTAGTTAGATACCATTCTTTAAAGAGGAATCCACATGTAGGGATGCCTACAATTTATCCATCAGAAGTCAAATAAACTATGCTGTTAGATACCAAGGTCATCCTTTTAGTAGTTGTTTTATATAATTCCTTTGTTCTCACTGCTATTTTATTTTCTGTCTCTGGATCCCACCCATGTTCCTTGTGGTGTCTCCCTTTCTCCAGCTTCATAATGTTCCTTTGACTAAAACTGCTTGCTCATACAAAAATGTGAACCATAGGCAGTACCTCAGGGAGACAACCACAAAACACAAGAGGCCTCAGAAAGTATATAAATGTAAAATATGGAAGAATAACTTTGATTCTTCATAAGCTCGAGAAAGTGCAGGTTTGTTTTGTTCTGTTTTGTCCAGAATGATTCATTATTGTATAATATTCTTGACTTTATTCAATTTGGAATACCTAACCAAAACCATTTCCCAAACCTTAACTCTTACCAATGAATGTCTAATCCTAAACTCAACCACAAATAATATATTAACCCTGACTTTAACCAGAGCCTCAGAAATGAGGTTCTGTTTGATTATGACCAGGCTTCCCCTATAAGGATTACTAGTCCTGACAAGCTCAGTGTTTATACCAGAGAAACTCAAACAGCGATAAGACAAAATAAATACAAATGGATAATATACTGCATGAAACCTGATTTTTTCATCAGGGTACGTGAGTATAATACAATCCACACTGCAGTGAATACATGCTGCCAGACCCTTACTGAGAGTCTATTATGGTGTACACTATTATGGAGGAAAACCAAGATATTCATGTCCGTGTACCTTGAGACACATACATACATGCATCCTAGAGCCTGCTTATTGGTAAATCTGTATCAAGTCATCTGGGAGCATTATACAGTCTATGATATGAGATGCTGAAAGGAATTGTAGGAAAGGTTACTTCCTGGTTGGGTTAATGATAACAGTTTGCATTATTTGTATGGAGTGATGATGTGTGCATATGTTAATGTCTACATTATAATCTCATAAAACTGCGGGTAATGCATATATTGCAGAAACAGTATAGGGGATGTTGTTTAAAAATAAAAACATATCTGTGTTAATATGCTACACATATGGTGTCTGCCTATTTTGTTTATTGCTGATAATACATTGTGTACACTATCCCCATGTGCCTGACTCTCTGATGTGTTTTGTGAGTGTGTTTTTGTTGCCTGTGCTTGTATGTGAGTATGGCTCAGAGGAGAAAAATAGAAAACATAAGATTGTAAATGAGAGTCAGTAGGGTGCACTAACAATGTTTGATAGGACCTGGGGTTTCAAATGATCACTCATCTTTCTTTCATCCTCTCCTGATCTCCATCATCACCTCTCCTCCACTCCCTCTCACTACTTCCTCCCCAAACCACATTGCTTTGGGTAATTTAACACCAGCAGGATATGCCTTCAAGCTCTCAGCCACAAACAGATAAAGACATGAATACACACACATACAAATACACACACACACACACACGCACACATATTCTTCAAATTAAACACAATGTTCCCAGCTCAACTCTCAAAAATGCTTAAGAAAGTTTTCTGCATAAACTTTGCCTCTTTTCAGGAAGTTAGAGTGCAAGAGGAGATTCAATGTACAGAACGATGGGCACCTTGAAATCTTTGCCTTGTCTCTTTCTATTCTATTCTTTCTATTCTCTGAGTAGAGTTGTGTTTACAGAGTAGAGTAGCAAATATATGGTGTTAAAAGTATTCCCTCAGACCTACTGTATACACAGACATGATTTTATACACTAATTTGTGTGCAGGTAAATGTATAAATGCTCATACATGTACAAAAACAGTAAAACATCCAGTGTATTAATGCTGCCCAAGTTCGAGCAGTTGTGAATGAAAATAGCATATTTTAATTTATTTTATTCCGCCATGTCAGACTATTCCTGTGAGGCTATGACTTCATTAAAATAGAACTAATTTCATAGACTCACACATTGTAATATATGAAGCAATTACAATGTGGGTGTCCGACTTACTGTTTATTGTTCTTTCTATAATTTCTATGATTGTATTTATATGTCCCTCTTTTTATGTGCCATAAATCATTCTTATGTTTATATTGCATGACATGTATTATCTTTTTGTTACTGAGTCATGTGATGAAGAAACTTGCTTGGACTGGTAGTGATGGTGAGATGGTGATTGTATGTAAATGGATGATGTTGGTGTCAGAGGTGTTTAAATCTTTGACAGTGTCAGTGATAGTTTTATTAATTGGATTTTTTCCCCCACCCTTTATTCTAATCTTCATCCATCTCTTTCTTCCTGCTTACTTAAAAAGTGGCTCCATCTCTTGTTTTAGAACTACGTGGCTGTCCTCACATTCATATAAAACACTGCTGACATCTCTGTAACAGGAGTTCTCCCAGTCGTTATCTGCAAAGTCGTTTGCTTATTGTTACTTGATGTTTACTGGGTGGGTAATCCTGTTTATCATGCAGACTGATTTAACATGCAGATCATGCAGACTGATTACCCACTTTAACCTTAGCATCTTCTGGGCATGGTTGTCCAAATCCACCAGGAAGTGGATCATGTATCAACACAGTTAAGAAATGAAATTCTCAGCAAGATTATTCCTGATACGCTGACCACTGACCATTTTGGACAAACAGGTCATTCTAGACTTAATATTATAATGTTCTCTTTAAACCAAGTTACCATTGTTTGTGCTTATGACACATATTCAGTTCTGTCTGACCTTTGTCTTTTGTCAAACACATCTTGAATCCTCAGATAATGCCAAACAATAAAGTTCCCATGTTTTTTCTTAAAATCAAGATATGTAATTAAACCAAACTCTTTTGCCCTCATTGTGTGGCAATCCAACACACACAGTTATTTACACAGAGAGACATCCATCATGATTGATTGACTTCAAGCCTTATAAGGAAGCCACACCTTGGGCAGTGCCTCAGTTTGGTTTAATTACAGACAGTAGCAATTAAAAAGCTTTGCCAATCCAGGTCAGTTTTAGCATGCTTAATTCATTAGAACTGAGTGTGTATATTGACTATTTGCTGGATTGCTCCTAAATGCAAAGATTTTATTATATTCCAGTATTGTTAATATTACGCACTTATAAATTAGAATGCCAGCATATTTATGCTGAATTGGCCCAATCAACACATCGACCTCAAGGGAAATAACATAATTTACTTGTTTGTGCAGACTCTACTTTTTAGTCACCTGATGTATTTTTCTCATAATAACATCTTAATAGAGAATTTCATGTATTGCCCACTTTACATTTTTTCTTTGCAAAACTGTCCTCAGTGGGAATAGCAAGATTGCTGTTGTCACATATATTATGCACTTAATCCTCCTAGTCTGCTGTGAGATGTAAGCCACGATGAATTCCCTCTACTGTGCCCTATTCTTGGAAAATCCTTGAGCCTCTGCTAGTTCATCAGCCACAGTTGTCTATGAGGCAATTTTTCATCCCCACCGCTTGGAGTTTCACTGCAACCTTACACTGGCAATATACAGTACCGGTCAAAAGTTTGGGTACACTTTCTCATTAGTGTAATAATACTATATTCTGTAATTTTGTTGTTGTGAGCTATTCATATCAGAGAATTCTGCTGCCACATGTCTTCCAAATTAAACGACAAAACACATTTCCCATTCATTCCTTTAAGAACAACACACAGACATGATGTTTGATCTGGCCAAACCAAGAGCAGGGGATTATAAGATAAATTCAATTGTTTCATATTTACATGCTATTTGCATGTTTACACTTAAAATAAGTGCATTGTTAAGGTCAGTAGATGGGAAAATCCTTCCTGGGCTCTTTTTAGTTTGGCACTGACACTAAATGGGAGTCTTCTAGGTAGCAAGACAGACTTTCTATAGCTAATTCACCTTCAAAATGTGTTGTGGTGGTGATGCTGTAAAGTGTTTCATTGAGAGGATTCTCAAAGTGCATTTGCCTTGATTTACTCAGGCTATCAGACTCGACAGCAAGAGCAGCTGCTTACTTGACCCAGCTCAGGCTCCCCTTGGGTTCCACCATGCTGGTCAAATTCAGATTTTCTGCCAAGGGAGCACAAAAAACCCAAATGCAGACTTCAAAGCTTCTTTCACACAGAGCAGTGAGTGATGTCACAGTTGGCATGCCCATGTTATTATGTCTAAGGGTTCCTCCAGCCATATATTGTCTAGTTATTCAGAGTGATATGACATAGTAATGAACAGAGGCACCATGGGTTTATTGGGTAGACAAGAATGTATGAATCTCTCTCATAATCATCCCCTACACTCTCTCTCATTGACCGAGCAGAGTTCACGGTGAGCCCAGAGCACAGCATGACACATACCAGCTGATTTAGGGTCTGCATTTAATCCCACGCTCCATTTCACTGAAAAAGGAGCAGTCTGCACAGTCACCACACTGTCTATGTAGTCAGTGGAGTCATGCAATCCATTTAAAGATATTCCATTATTGTAAAGTAAAGGCATTTTTATGTAATGGAAATCTAAGGAAACATAGAATCACAGTGTCATGTTTGTATTTTTGTCATGTTCTTTCTTGTGTGTTGCTTTTTGGAAGAGGGACTACTTTTTTTTTAAAATTCATCACAGTCCTACCCCACTACTGTTTTATTTTATCAAGCTGACTGTTAGTTGTAACGTTCCCATTTAAGGATAAACTAGTTGTGGACTAGGTGTGTAATAGCCGTGAATGATTGTGAATACGGTCCGTGCTCGTGCACATCTGCAGCTGTGATAATTTTGTGATAATAGCCTTCATTTATCAAATTTGCCTACAAATGGGTGCAGATACAGATACTGTAAGTCTCACGTTTGATTCATAAAGCGTGCATATGTCACCCGATCCCGGTGTATGCTCAGGTTTTGATAACTGTGGCAGCTGAAAATGATCGTAATTTGAAAATGCCTCTATAGATTGATGGTTTAATTCACAGTAAAATATGACTGAGAAGAGTATGGAATTAGATTTGTGTCAATATTGTCAAACAGGAAACAACACTTTAAGGCCCGAGCAATGATTTTACTTGCTCTGACTCTTGAGTTTGCACTTCAGACTTGTTCAGGGAGTGTAAAGAACAAGCCTGGAGTGCAAATGCAAAGGAATCTGAGGGAAATTCCAATCATTGCTAACAAAATGTATATTGTCAAACAAATAAAATACAATAATTTTGATTGAATGGATATTTTCTTTGCAATTTGTGTGGTTTGATTTTGTGGTTCATTTTTGTTTGCTCAGTTCATAAAGTGTTTTTTGATTTTTTGTTTTAAGTGTTGCTTGTTTCATGAAAAGTGTTGTTTGATAATATTGACACAAATCTAATTCCTTAGAAAAGTGGCTTCAGAAGCTAAAGATAGGCATCATAACTAAGATTGTGTTTAGCAGCCTAAAGAGTGGCATCAATTGAAGTCGGAAGGCAACAATGTAGAGAAAAATCACTGCTGCAGTCAATAGCTATGGTCCACCAGAGTTTGAATGTTTAATTTATACATCTGTGATATTCCACAAGTCATCATATATTAAAACATATTGCTTGAACACATTTCTCTATATTAAGTTGAAGAAAAAAACAGTCCACCATAGGTGATGGAGGAAACAGAGACACCACCTGTGGCTGGGCCACATAATGGTAAATATTTGAGGGCCAAATTTGTAAGATATACACGTCTGCGGTGTTTGAATATTTTAAATTTATTATGAGCATAGCTCCTTAAGATGTATATGTCTTACCACAGACATTTTTCTTTATTCATAGTCGTGCACAATCAGCCACATAAACCAGCCTGCTGTACTTTGCCAGGCGATCATTAGCTGAGAGACAGGGCTGTGTCCTTCACCTCCTGGGCTGATCCATCCCCACAACCTTGGGTCCTCAACCTTGGAAAAACAGGCAAGGAGGAATTTCTTGGTTAATGACTGAAAAATGTATTTGCTTTCTCTTCACAATGAATGGCACGCTGAAAGAGATCAAAGAAACCGTAACAAATATCAAAGAAAAGAAAAAAAAATAGACCAATGTTTTCAAACTTGTCTACACCAGGTCAGAGCTGGAATGAGAATTGATCATATGCTACACCAACATCCATTTTGATAAATGCTGATCTTTGCGAAGAATTGAGCGTACATTCTCTTTTGAGTGTATATGTTAGGACACAGGATAATGACACAAAGTTGCTTTTTAAAACCACCAACTACATTACCTCTGTTACCATGGTAACTGAGGATAGTCCTGTCTCTTTCTTTGTGTGAGAAGGTGAAACCCCTTCTCACCATCTTGCTGACCCTGCAAAATGGCCCTCATCTGAATAGTGTGTATAATGTCACCTCTGAGAGAAAGAGAGTGAGAGAGAGACAGACACACACACACACACACACACACACACGAAATGCCAATAGACACTATTGGGCTGGGTTTGTGGGCCGGTAATGCAAATTTGTTTGTAATGCATTTTCTCTGTGGTGTTACTCAAAGCACTTTGAACCCATCTGTCCCTTTTTCTGACCCCTTTTGCCTCTGCAGTATCCATGGCATGCAGTGCAGTGTACCCACTATTTTATGTCTATTTATTCAAAAAGAACATCCAAAAAACACTGGTAATCTCATCCACAAGAAAACTCACCCGAGTGGATTCCATTATTCTACATGACTGCTCATTTTTCCAACAAAGCTAAGGGCAGAAGGCACCAGGAATTGTCTATAGGGGTGTCTCAATTCACTCTAGATTTTTAATTCATGTTTATTGGGTGCATGGGGTGTGTAAATATTGTATAAGATTGAATTATTTTTTCTACATGGTTTTTCCTGTTCAGTCACCAATATGATTTGGGATTTCCCTGTCTAAGTGTTATGCCCTAACCAGTGCCAATTGGGCCCATTGTGGCTATTTGAAGTGAGGAGAAAAGGTGTACTGGCTTGATGTGAGACTATGCACATTATGTTGTATGCCGTTGCCTCATGTGTGTTTTTCCCCCCTCCCCTTCACAAAGTTCACTGATTTTTGATCCGAGCTTTGGTTACTTGATTGTGTCAATTTTTTTAGGTGGAATTTGATTTTCATCCATTTATTGGAAAGGGAGTTTCCAATAAATGGATGAAAATAAAATATTTTCCTAGCTCCAGCACAAGTCTAATGTGTTAACACCCCAATATATGAGTTTGCCATTTTAACTGTCCCACAGTCACTACTTCCCCTTTTCATCATAATCTCTTTTCCCCCTGCAACTAGAAATGATTTTAAACATCTTGGCACTAATAGCAGCGTTTTGACATAAAGCTACACACACACACACACACAGAGAGAGAGAGAGAGAGAGAGTGACAGTCAGGCACTCTGAGAAACTTCTACTTGAGGTGATGTAGTGTCTTGTAGTTTCCATGGTAACACCTAGGGAGCAGATCCAGAAGGTGGGCCAACATAACAAAAGGGAACACTGCCCCCCACGACTAGTGAGAGGAGGAAAATGTAAAGAAACAGAGAGAAGGAAGGAAGCAAACAGCCTGCGGAAGGCGACTGTACAAAATCTGTGAAAGAAAGAATGACACACTATAACAAGATGACACATGCTTTATTATACATATAATGCACTATATTTTGTTCTGTCCTTGATTCTGACTTCATACCAAATAATGCACGAGCAAACTATAACCTTGAGTCATTAATCTGCATCCGGCATTATATAAACTTACTTGACTCACTACTGAGATCGATCAATTTGGTTTAAAGCTGGCAGGAATACTGATGAACTCCAGCTGCTTAATAGAAAATCCTTCCTCAGTTCCCCAAGGTACTTCTTGACTTACTTCTTTGATGTTTGTCTTTCACCGCTTCCACAGGCAGCCGACTCATCTATATCTCCATTGTAACTGCACCTGTAAGCCAGAGTCAATAAAAACAAAAACTGATCAAAAGTATTCAAATGTAAATAAGGAAAGCAGACTGCAAAATCGCATGTTTTTGTAGTAGTTCCTTCTGCTTACCATTTTGTGTAATGACTGTTCTCAATACTTACAAAGGTAATTGTTTAATTAATACCCCACAGTAATGAATTACTTTTAAAAGTTGAGAAGAATTTAAATTCAAGTAGACATAATGTGAATTTAAAAATGATTTGGGCTGTAGGAGACGGATCAACAGATTGCAGCTGGTTAATTTGGTCAGGAGGCAGAATAAGCTCCCACAATCATACTGCATTGCACAGTGTAGAGAGAGACAGAAGTAAGCCATGGCTCTGTTTCCTCACACCCTGTTTGGTTTTGTTGATGTTTGACTTCACATCAGTTCCCCTTCAATTTTATTACTAAAATTTTACACAGTGTTTACTTTCCCTTTGTTCAGCCTTGGGGCTTTTGTGTAAATAATTTATATCCAATAAATCTATCAGTTAGGACTTTACTTGTCTCCCTCCTCAATGTCTCATGCACTGTGTCAACAGCTGCCTCCAACGGATTTTATTCCACATGCACTTTAAATATGTTTAATCAGCAGATATATATTTTAAAAAAAAGTGTTTTTTGGTATTAATAACAAAATAAGGTCTTTCACACTTGAGAGTAATAGCTTTAAAAAATCATCACCCAGTAAAGAAAGCATATTTTGAGAAGTGTAGAAACTGGACGCTCTTATTAATAGCATATGGTGTATTTAAGTTGGACCAATAGTGACACAGAAAACTGAAACTGAAATTCTGTCTTTTTCACCACCAACATTCCCACTCATACTTTAGAAAAAGGCAGCACTGGTGGTAGGAAAGTTACATCAGGTGTAGTTTTCTCAGTGATACAGTACAAAAACATTAAAACAGTATGTCTAAAACACCTCCTCCTATTTATGGCCCTTTCTCAAATGCTAACATACACACATGCACAATGCTAATTTTGACACAGGCACATGTGCAACGTTGCAAAACCAGCTAACTGAAGTGGACATGAGAAAAGCAAAAGCTGTCATAACTAATTGAGATAAATGAAGCTGGTGGTGATCAAAGTATAAATGGCCTGTTCCAATGTCACTCCAGCAAATAGGGAGCTAAATCCAGAGCCAAAGCACATAGACACTGCATGTTATCCATGTCCCACATTCTCAGTGTCACTGATCTTAAATCATAATAAGCATCATATCACTTTAGCTGATGTGTTGGAGAAATGTTGCACTTTAATGACACAAAAGAGTAACTTTGTTACAGAATTACTGCTGTATATAACAATAATTTCATCAACCACTGTCTTCCGATTATATTTCTGAGCACCCAAATTAGCCACCAGGCAGGTGTCACAACCTCGCCACTTTATTATTTTAATTGATTGTTTAATTGATTCAACTAAGTAGGTTAAGTGTCTCTTTACTGCATTTTTCCTCAGTTTTTGCACTTTGTAAAAATAATAGAGCTTTTTTCTGTGTGATGCATTTTTGTTTGGCCACTTATTTAGTTACAATAAACCTTTTTTAGTTACAATTAACCTTATTTAGTTACAATAAATACTTGGTCTGCAGTGACCAAAAAAAAACACAAAGACAAAAGGCTAAGAGGAGCAAAAGAAGTACAGATGTTTGACAATAGAGTTCCATCTAACTGATGAGACACGCTGGTGACTGCGGAACAGGAAGCCGTTCCTGTTCCGCAGTCTAGTTCCACGTCTAGTTCCACTGTAAGGAACCTTGGAGTTATTTTGGACCAGGATATATCATTTGACTCACATATTAAACACATTTCCAAAACAGCCTTCTTCCACCTGCGGAACATTATGAAAATTAGAAACAGTTTACCCTTAAAGGACGCTGGAAAACTAGTTCATGCTTTTGTTACATCAAGATTAGATTACTGTAACTCACTACTATCCGGATGTTCTATTAGGTCGGTTAAAACTCTTCAGTTAATTCAAAATGCTGCAGCACGAGTTCTAACAGGAACTAGTAAGAGAGACCACATCACCCCAGTGTTAGCTTCTCTACACTGGCTCCCTGTACAGTTTAGAATTCAATTTAAAATCCTCCTCCTCATGTACAAAGCACTTTATTTTCACTTTATCAGCTTGTAGTTCCCAGAGTCCATAAAAGTAGAATGGGAGGCAGAGACTTTAGTTACCAGGCTCCTCTCCTGTGGAACCAACTGCCAATGTCGGTTCGGGAGGCAGACACTGTCTCTGTATTTAAAGTTAGACTTAAAACCTTCCTTTTTGATAAAGCTTATAGTTAGAGCTGGCTCAGGGAAACCTGAACCATCTCTTAGTTATGCTGCTATAGACCTAGACTGCTGGGGGATTTCCTGTGGTGCATTCACACTCACTCTTTCACACTCACTCTCTCACACCCAGGGTATGAATGTGACTTAATTATGTGTCATGAACCTTATTTTTTTTCTTCCTTCCCAAGTCTATGTCTGCTTCCTTCCATTCTCTCTCTCTCCCTCTGTCCTCATCTTGCAGGCTGCAGGATCCAG
>JAFBJR010000179.1:356825-390493 GCA_016785285.1 Brachirus orientalis
TGTATATTTGCTCCTGGTCTCTCTCTTCTGTCTCTCCCTCACCTCCCTCTTTTTCTTTCTCTCCCCCCTTTCTGTCCCCCATTTTCCTCTCACCCCCAACCGGTCTAGGCAGTTGACCGCACATCTTTGAGTCTGGTTCTGTCAGAGATTTCTTCCTGTTAAAAGGGAATTTTTTCTCTCCACTGATGCCTAGTGCTTGCTCATTGTGTGAACTGTTGGGTTTCTTTTCTCTCTGTAATATTGTAAAGGTTTTGGCCTTATTATTTACAGAGCCTTGAGATAATCTATGTTGTGATTTGGCGCTATACAAATAAAATTGAATTGAATTGAACTAAATAGTGGAGTATGATGAATTGATTGGAATCAGGTGTGTAGATCAGAGTCTTCTTTTCTATTAGCCAGCCTCCTGATAGAAAAGGCCAAGCACAACTCTACAGGAAACGCAAAGAATTAACAAAATAAAAGCCAGGGGCATATTGAACTGTAACTGTGACATTGCTATAGGATGAAGTCTCTCTGTAGATGAGTGGATCTATAGAGAGGTGGTGGAGCCGACCTTCCAGTTTAGTTGGTTTGTTGCATTTCAGGAACTTGTTTGTGGTTCATGACCACGGCGTCCATATTGTGCAGTTGCACTCTGCTTTGTGTAAGACATTTGTGTTCATGGGTTTGTCTTCTGCACTGCCGACATAATTTTCTATTTGCATGGGTACATTTTTGGTTGTAGAAATTAAAGCTTGAAGCTTTATATTACATTTCTATGCATGTACTGTGATGCTGGTGTTTTTTTGTGAGTTGGGAAGAGGGAATCTCCACGTTGTTGTTGTGAACAGGTTTTCCCCTAGGCCTGGTTGTAACAGGTTACCCAATCAGAGAAAAAAAAAAGTGAAAAAAAAGTAGAATAGAGAGAGAAATGTACCTTACAATAACTAAGTGGACAGCTATATGTATGTTCATGTTTGTGTCTGTGAGTAGAAACGTAGGTGGCTCTTTGTTGCATAAAGGTGTGTGATTATATAAATGCCAAATGTGCTTTGGTGAACGTGCCTGTTTGGGTATTTCTATTTAATTTCCCTGTTTTGTATTTTTTTTTAAATGTAAAACTGTATGCATGCAAATGTGTGTGTGCATGAATATGTGTTTGTGCATGTGTGCTCATTTATTAGCTCACACAATCGCCTACTCATTTTAAAAATAGCATCCTCTTGGCTGAGGCTGACAGCAGCAATGAGAAAATGAGGAGTTCCACCCTAGAGGTAGGAGCCTCCACAATACAGCATGGATAAAGTGGCTGAGGACACACACAGTTACAAGTTGCAGTCACTATAAAGTATAAACTATATTTGATTAGCACGCTGAGATTTCACGTTATTATTCATTACATCATCTTGATACTATATACCCTTCAGTGGATTATGTACAAAGCACTATGGCACTGAAACAATCAACAGTGAACAATGAACAGTTTCTGCTGTTTATATAAGGGCTTGTAAATGTATCTTATATGGAGGAAGGATTTTAGCCACTTGGTCTCGCTCCATTTTTACCCACACCATGCATTTGAAGCATGTCTGAGGAAGAGACGCAAGATGTTTCAACTTTGCTCTCATCGTTCAAAGTGGACGACATCCACTGGTGTACAAAATGCAGTATGATAAGCCAGTATTTCACTGTGTCCAATTTGTGATGCCCCATTAATTAATTTGCTATGACTAAAAGCTGTGCACTTGGCGAAGAGTGTGTAAAGGTGCCATGAACACAGAGAAACCTAAGTGCAAGCAGCAGCCATTTCCACTGGAACATGAACATGATGACAATTGGCCAGTGCAGGTTGTGATAATCCACAGAGCAGAAATTCTCACAATTCTTCTTCAAGCACATGCTGTGTAGCTACCACTGAAATGCTTCAAGTTGATTACATCTTACTGATAATACATAATAGAAAGCCTTCTCTAGTAGTTTGTAAGAGATGCTCAGATCTTTAACAGTGATATGGCCAAATCAACCTTGTCCCCCTTATCTGTCCAACTTTTTTATTTTGTTACATTAAGCAGCTGATTTCAATCTGGTGTTGTCATCCATTTTTCCAAGTGAAGTCTTTATTTTCTGTGAGAGGGAGTGAGAAAGACAATGAGAAATGTGAGAGAAGAGATAAAGAAAAGAAATAAAAAATAGGAAGAACGCAAACAGAGTAGGACTACATGTAGTCCCTCCTTGTTCTTGCTGCTCTGCAGATATGCAAAGCATATTTGGCACATTCAGCTGTTTTCAGTGTAATACTTTTTTAAGGCAGGTGGTATTCTATGAACAATCTACTAATAACATGTTTTCAATATCAATGGACTTTACTTTCATGTTTACTTTCATTTTCTTCATTTATCAGAACAACACACAAAATGACACATTACTGTCTCATTTAGCCTGATATCACACACCACCAGGCAACCAGTCTAAAACAATGGCAGGGAATTTCAGGACCCCTGGAATTTTTTTTTTCTTTTTTTTCTGTTTCTTCTGCAGACCCACTGTGTTCAAAAGTCATATGGATCACAATGCTATTTAAGCAAACCAAAGCCAGTATAAGGAGAATGGCTCGGTGCCAGCCATGCTGGTTGATAAGCAAAATGAGGGTCATCATTGTCCCTCTCTTGGCAATTAGTTAATTATCTATGCAGCTAATCAGCTCACGTTCTACTACAGAAAATCTATTTTGCTCAAGGCAAATGGGGTAAAAAGTATAATTGTGGGTAGCTACTGCTACTGCATATTGTTCATTTGTCCTAAGAGAAGACAATGAGGGAATTTGCTGCTACAATGTACAAAACAAAAATTTGGCACCATCACCAGTTTCACATGGCATTGATTTTCCACTACCATCAGCACACAGTCCATGTGTTTTCCTCATAGTCAGCGGGTTAAGTGACATTTTTTATGTTGTATATATAGTTCATTTTAGATGAATAGTGTAATTTATTCAGTAGCATAGGGCTGTAGCTACAGAATTGCTTTGTACTGAGTTAGTGTAACACAGATTCATTCATTTTCATGCCTTTTATTCAAAATTAATATGTAGAACAGAGAGTGATGAGGTGAGCTATATATTTCATGTAGTAGTTCATTCCAATTTGATAGTTTTTGTCACTTCAAACCTGCTTAAACATGCAAAAAAAAAAGAAAGAAAATGTGAATGATGTATCAGCACCTAATGGCTTCACACTGTATTATATAGGACATATTTTCCCTCTTTACGTTTGTTTTATTGACCTTTATTTCAATGTTGCCCTCTCCTCACTTCGAGGAGAATGTTTTACATTGTCTACCAACTGCCTCTACATTCTTACTGTTGCTGTCCCCAACCTGACCTTTTCTTTTTTCCTCTTCTTCTTCTTCTTCTTCTCCTTCTTCATATTTCCTCCATCCATTTACTCCCTTTTCACCGACAAACTCTTACTGACTTACCGGCGTCATCCTTGTCTATCTACCCTGCTCTCCGTCTCCACTGCCTTCTTCCCTCACCTGCTCTAAAATGCTTGTCTCTCATTCAGTGCAGAAGCAGCACCAGCCAAATTGATTTTGCCGCTGTGCTGAGGAGCCCCATCAACTCACATATTGGCTTTCCCGCTTACCCTCTCCCTCTGGCCCCCCATATTTCTTCCTTGCTCACTCTTCTTTCCTCCTTTTTCTCATTCCAGTGTCCTTGCTACTTGCATTTTACTTGCATTGTAACGAGATGGGATGTTCTTGTGCCCTACCACTATATGGCACTATATCAGCAGGAATGAGACCATAATTGGAGGGTGACTCTGTCCACCGTACATATTGTATACAAGCTCTGTCTCAATCCAAGGGCTGGATCCTCTGTGCGCAGATAGTTTAGCCACAACTCACCAGTTATCCTTCTTCTTCTCCTAATAAATTCCGGCAGGCTGTCCACCGAGAGGTTAAATGCCGTTCTTTACGGTTCAAAGTCATGAATCACAGTTTAAAGTCCTGAATCACAGAGGATCCAGCCCAGAGTGCTGGTTTAACCCCTAATCAGCCAAAACATCCTCAAAATCAGATATAGTTAAACATATCAGATTAAAAAATATACATCTGAAATATATTTTATTTTTCAAGATAGTTGTAGAACTAATAGTCATATTTTTATTTTTATTTATTTATTTATTTTTCCCAGTCAGTTCTTGTTTTGTGTTGTACCAGATTTATTAGTTTTGATGGACCATCCAGTTTTTACTATTTTTTAAAAGTTTTAAAGTTTTGTAATACTGGAGGAAATCCAGATACATCAACCCAGACACTGGTGTGCGAAGTAAAATAGTTTCCTTTCATGATCTTCATTTCAAGCAAATGTTACTAATCTGGATTATGTCTGCACAGATTTCTGAGTCGGCACAACAGATAGAAGTTGCACAAAAAAAAAAAGAAAAATATTGCAACATCATATACAGTGCTTAGCAAATAAATGACCACCCGTCATAAAAAAAGTTATTGTTATTTATTCGTCAAATCACAAACTACTGAAATTTGAGCCGGCTCACTGGGCTTCTCTGAGAAGTCAGACATTTTTCAGTTTTGTTTTTTTTTTTTTTTTTTGTAAAACAGTAGATTTGAGAATTTATGGATAACAATAACATTTTATGTTATATTTTATTTTGATAATAATCAATGCTGTTAATTTAGGGCAGCAGGGTGGTGGTCTAATTAAGCACTGTATGCAAATCAGCTATTCAACCTGTAAAGAAATTGTAAAAAAAAAAAGGGAAAAAAAGGACAGAGCGAAAACGGAGCTGTGGAACAGGAGTAACGTTTTTATTTACAAAAAGGTAACGAAAAACACCAGTCGAGAGGGAAACAAAAAGGGCTGAGGCTGGCCGGCTGGCAAGGCGGAGCTCAGGGAGGTCTGGGGGAAAAAGAACAAAAAACAAGCATTAGGTTATGTTGAGAGCCACGGGAAAAAGACTAACCAGAGTTAGGAGCGATTCAACTTGATACGGTTTACCGATTGAACTGGAAAAGACGCGCTGACACCAGGAGACAGGAAACCACAGTATAAGTAGCTGGTGCCAGATGAGGAAATGGGAGACAGCTGTGCAGATTGAAGGCTCCGCCTCACCTGTCAGCCAACCTCCTGCAGGTAAAAGAACAGAGCAAATTCTCCCAGGAAGTGGGGCAAAAACACACAAGGTAAAAGCAGAGATTACAACTAGGGCGAGGAGGAAACCCAGGCCAGACATGGCACCATGACACAACCAATGCAATCAACTTTATAATATTAATTATTCACAGCAGATAATTTTCAACATGAGGTAGTAGTCAAGTCAGTATTACTTCTAGAGCACATTTAAAAACAACTGTGGTTGACCAAAGTGCTTTACAGAGTTAAGGCAGAGCATAAAACATAAAAACAGTAAAAAAATAAAAAATAGTGAAATAATAAAATGATAAGTAAAAGTTAGAGAGTAAACGTGTCCGGACAAATAAAATTCTTCAGAACTAAACTCTGTTTAACTAATATGAAGAATGAGTTTAATCCGTTGGTAAGTTCTTGACAATATTAAATGATTAAAAAAAGCTTCAAAATTTTATCTAAATGATTAAAAAAAGCTTCAAAATTTTATCTAATCATATCATAATTATATGTTATGTTAATGTTTATTTTATTTATTTTTCTAAGCCTGTTGTCATGTTGTAATAAAGTTTTATTTATTTATTTTATTTATTTATTTTTTTCCCCAAGGTGGTGGTGTCCTCTCACAAATCCACACTTTTGATTTCCTGCCACCTTGGTACGTCCCAGGCTTGTTCTTCAACCAATGCTCTCTTTAAGACTTCTCTTTGGGTTTTGGTAGTGAACTGTTACGATTTTTTGTGACTGCTATTTAAATGATTGCTCATTTTAATTGACTTTTGTTCACAATAATATCCATTCTCTGCCCAGTGTGTTAAAACATGCCTGTGCTGTCTTCATCTACATTACCTAAATTCTATTACTTCCTGGGGGTGAAATTCCCCTAGGTGGTGTTGTTGCAACTTTTCCTCCCCGGCTTCTGCCACACCAAGTTGCTGTCATTCTCACACATTCCCTCTGTTCCTGTCTGCATATGTAGCTATTTGTCAGCTACAGCAGTGATGAGCTTATTTTCTAAGTGCAGCTTCATTATCTTGACAACACTGTGCAGTTTATGCAAAGACGTACATGGAACTGTGTAATGAACACTGCCATTTCATTTGTCTACAACTGCAGTACAGGGCATAATGTTATGTATTAATACATAAGTGTTGGAGTTACAGAGGCGGAGTGATATGTTTTGATGTGTGTGTTTCTGTGTGTGCCTAGGGCAGTTGCCAGGGACATAAATGTTGCACTCTTGAAGTTCACGTAGTTACTATAACTACAATAGTCCATGCCTCATATACTGTACATATGTAATTGTGTCACTGTATACTGTTACTTATTGGCAAGCAGCTTTTAAAATATAAAATTCAATTTTTTTTTTGAGTTTTATTGGAGCCACGTGTTTTTTTTTTTTTTTTTTTTTTTTTTTTGTTAAAGAAGAATTTATCTAACATGAAACTGGCTGATGTGGAAAATATATGCTGAGATACCACACAAATATCTGCTTTCAGTAAACCAGTGGACAAGCTGACCTCAGTTTTCTCTAAATAAGAACGTCACTGGAATTGGTAACATGTTACAGTTTTCTGTTTCATACATTGTTGGACACACAACCATTGCTAGTTTGATCCTGCCAGTATTACGCCCCCTGTGAAGACTGCTGTGTTACTACACAGCCTGTTATATACAAGACACACCACTCCCTGTCCTGCACTGGACATTGGTCCATAATTATCCAATATAAATGTAAGGTTTACTGGGCTGTTTGTAACATATCTGATGTTACCTGTCATCCATAACGTTAAACTATAAATAACAGTCCAACTGCTTGAGGTACGATCATCATGAATCATATCACCTTTGGCTGCCAGGAAGGTAGAAAATCAATCATGAGCCATAACAGTATACTTGACTATGGTTTGCAATGATCTAACACTTGGTAAATACTGCACACAATAAAAGCTGAAATTGTCTTCTGTAAACGATGAGCAGTATTAAACTGAAAATAACCTTTAAAGCTACAACAATCGGTAATAAATAAATACTTTGATTATACGTTACAGTGGTTCTCCATAGGGAAATTTGCCTTGTTGCACTACACTGTAACAGCTGGCCTGCAACTGTCTTTTTTAAAACAATGCAGGTATTATCACAGGAAGTAAACCACTTTAATGAAGGCTTGGTTGAGTACCTTTGTAAGATTGTGAGAATGTGCTATCACACATGCTTCTCTATAAATAGCTGAGCAGATGTGCTGTGTAAACAGATCACAGCAGATGAACTAGAGTGATGAATGACTTTCGGGGAAGGTAATCCTGCAGTGTAGGTGAACAGCTTGCTCTGATCTCATCTCGCTGCTGCTCAGTTGTCCTCCATATGACTCGTGTTCTCAGCCTCATTTGTGGGTTTGACACGAGTGTGTCCAGAGTCATGTATATTTTTGGAAATTATAACACGTTAGACCAGAAGTAGGGTAGGTAAAAGATCAATCCGAACATGGGAGCAAGAGCACAATGAGTCTGTTGCTTCGCTACAATTCCACTTCTTATTTAAAGGAACTATGTGTAAGAAATGTATTTTATCAAGTCATAAAATGACCATGGTACGTCATCAGAGACTGAAGAAGTGCTGTAGTTGAAAAACTTCACTGATAGTAATGGTACAGCCAGTCTACTGCAAATAAAACTGTAATTTACAGATGTATACAAATTCTGTTAATGCTTTGAGTTTGTGTTTTGGTTTGTTGCACCACCCATTTCCATTGCACCTCAACATTCGCTACAACTCAAAAAAAAATGTCTTGACCACAGAGACCCAAACAAGGGACTTGTATTGGAGATGCATTTGAATAATATAGATGCTTGTTCATGGAGAGGAATTTAAATATTGGTTGGCTGCTTTTCTCCTGGATGTGTCTCGTAGATGTCGATGGTGAATATACAGCATATGTTTTTACATTGTATGTTTGTTCATTTCTCCTCATCATGTGATATATCTCCACTCTCGTGACTCCTCTGGTGCTGAGAGCAGATACATTTTCACTTTCAAAACCTCCCTGTTGCTGATGTGCAAATATTAATCAGATAGGATCAATGTTTAGAAAAGTTGAACAGACTGTGGGGCAGTTACGTGCATGTTTTTGGACTGTGGGAGGAAGCCGGAGTACCCGGTGAGAACCCACGCACCAAACTCCTTGCAGTTTGTTGTTCCAACCGGGTTGTGAACCCGGGACCTCTTGCTGCAAAGAGGTGCAAGAGTGCTAACCACTACACCAACCGTGGGACACGATACGGTCACATGCATTTTATTCAGTTTAGCGTAATGTGACATTTTTTGTTGTTGTTTTCTATGTGTATCAGTGTATTATTTCAGTTTGGTTAATTTGTTTCTGTTACTTCTGGCCTAAAATGAGAGGCTGAGCTTCAGGGCTTAATGGATTTGTTCCTGTACCAATGTCAGACAGCAGAACTAGTGTTTATTCAAGTGTTAGCCTGTGGATATCACAGTTGATTGGAAACGCTTGCCGATAAGTTACACAACTTCCTGCGCTTGTTATGCTGCACTTAGAGGCGTTAATGATTTCAACAGAAACAGCTTCTCACTTTGAAAGGAGTGATGACATGCTGTACTGCATTGTGATTCTGTTGCTTCCCTTTGCCTACACTGCTTGTACAGGAATTTGAGAAAAGTTTGACTTTCCATACAGCAACACATGTTAATGTCAATATTTCATCACAGACACTAGCCAATCAAATCACATTTATGCAATAATTGAACCTGTCTGACATGAAAGCCCAAAATGTAGGAGAGGTAATCACCCTACTGTATTTGGGACACAAACCAGAGAAACCAAACCAGGGAAGAGGTGGAACTTGAATTTGTTCAACCTGGTGTGTGGTTATCTGGTGTTCCTTTGTGCCTTCTTTAAGGAATGCAGGGTTGCCAGTGCTTATGACAGACACTACTTGGGTAAAAGTGTCCTGAGAGTGTAACTCTATTGTTGATTGCTTTATGATAATAGCACTTGTACGTATGCATGGCCATCATCACATATTAAAACATGTATTTGTGAGACCTCTGTTTGGGTTAAAAATTGTTCCACATTTTGATTTAAATACATTTTTGTTTGTATGATTGCATGTATGTGGGGTCTAAAGGGCTGAGGCCATTTAAATGATAGCCCATCTTGGTTACTCACTCATTTTCTACCGCTTTATCCTCCACTGAGGGTCATGACAGAGGTGTGCAGCTGAAGGGTAAAAATACCTCAGCATCATTGCACTAGTCTGTATAATACTGCTGAATTGCCTCTGGGACCAAAGTCAGATGTGTGCCATTGAATGCACAAGTGCCATCTAAAATTGACAGTATTCTGTGTGTGTTTGTGTGTACTTGGTATTCCTTATGTTGTGGGAACCTTAATCTGTTTACACAGTCACAGTATGGGGACTTGTCTTCCTTATAGGGACAAAAATCAATATACCATCAACCATAATGTAAATGACTGCATTTTAAAGTGAAGACATTGTTTTAAAGTTAGGCTGAAGTTAGGGTTAGGGAACTAGTAATTATGGTTAAGGTTCGAGTAACTCTCCAGGAAATGAATATAGGTTAATGCAATGTCCTCTGAAGTCATGGAAACCAGTGAGTGTGTGCGTGAACCTTACAGTCTGTAGCTTCTGGGTATTTCCCTATTATTGGATTACATCCAGCCTGATGCCACTAAACAAATTTCTGCTCCACTTATTATTGACTAAGGAAAGAGGAGGGAAGGAGTGCAGGAAAAATAACAGGGGTAAGACAGATAAGTCAGGGTGTGAGTGGAGAAGAGAATTAAGGAGTCTAGTGTACCTGGTCTGAGGACATGGTTGTTTGTACAGTAGAAGTCCTGCATTAGAGTTAACTGTTGTCATTGGCCTGTTAACAAAGGCACACACACCAATTGGTGATCGTGAATATGATCTTTAGACTTAACTCATCTTTTTTACATACTAGTAGTGAACACACAAGCCAGGCACATGGGATTTTAAACTGACCCTACAGTTGCAGTTGCAAGTCCAATTCCTTTCCTTTTGGCCATGGGCAGTTGTTACAGTTAATACAATTTACCAACTGTAGGAGACCTTGGAAGCTTTACTTTACATTTCAGCCTACGATTTGAATTGTTTTAGGTAATGGTTAAGGTTAAGTTTAGGCATAATGTTTTTTTAGGCTGACCATAAGAATGGAAGTCTATGCAGTACACTAAGAAGAATGGTTACACAAACCTCTGTAAGTGTGTGTGTACTTCTGTGTGTCATGTCTCATGCTTTGAGTAATGTCTGATTTGACTGCCGGACTCTCTTTTGGCAATCTATCTACTGCACTGTAAAGGTAGGTGAAAAAAAAGAAAAGAAAAAGAAACAAGTTTCTCAGAGAAATTTTTACCACACAGGTTTTAATTACTTCCACTTCCATTAGTCAAGGTTACATAATAGCCCTATGTTGCTACCTTTCACACCCAATTTGCTGGTTTCCCCTTTCTTTCTTGTTTACTTGCGTTTGTGCTTGTCTCATCTCCTTGACCTATCCCACCTGCTGCCATCTGCTCAGTCAAACCTCTGAGTGCCTGTGACATTTTACTTATTCATTCCCCATACATAAAGGTACAAGGAGGCAAAAAGAAATGTAAAAAAGAGGACAACATTAACAGTTGTGTGGCAGTCACGAACAAGTGACATTTTAAAGCAAGAATTGACTCTTCTGAGATTCATACTGTGAGAGGATTGAGACGCTTTTTGATCTTTTAAACACTCAGATGATGCAGACAGTGGTGTAATTACCACACAGCTGAAGCACAGGCAGGGGCCATTGATCAGGAGCAAGGACAAAAATAAATTCCCATCACATACACATACACACACGGAGAGAGAGAGCGCACGTCCAATTAACATGCATGTTTGGAAAAAGGAAAATATAAAGGTCAGTCTTGACATATCAGTAACCCAAAACTGGAAAGTTTAAAACATAATTGTCTCATAATTATAATAAATAATTAAATATTCTTGCATCTCCTTCATTCCTGCACTAATTCAATTCTTATCTTAGACAGCATATATGTACAAATAATTCATTTGTTTCTAGTCATAACCTAAAGGTAAAGAAAGTCTACTTTCAAAATATTGATATAACTTAAACTGAATAGCGTAAAGTGAATGATTAAGGTGTCCTGTTTTAGGAGCACACACGTGGATGGGAACAGAGAGACATGAATACAGTAAGTCCAATTCCCACATCTCAACACATGTTAAGACATTAAAAGCTTAAGCTTAAGAACCTTCAAATTTATTTACATTATTAATTAATTAATTAATTAATTTCACTGTTGGCATAAACTGCAGTATAAATGTGTTATGCATGAGACAAGTTGTTGTTAAATAAAAAAAAATAAAAAACTTGACCCATGCATCCTTGATGGAAAAAGAAGCATACTATACATGAACATCCACATTTACTTTCAATTATTTTGTGAAAAAGCACTAGCTAGCAGATAAAACAAAGGAAGGGGGGGACAATACAATTTTAATAAAGGAGCAGGATAAAATACACCCTAAGCCTAAACCAACATAGTGTGTCCAGCCTAAAACTTTACACAACAATGTTGATTTTGTTGGCCTGATCTATTCAGTGGGGCCATTTGAAAACCTCAAGCCAGTAAATTGAGAGTCCTTATCTACTGTGTGTCAGCAGATTTGAAACAACAAGAAGGGCACACCTATAGGACTTGAAGTGGTATTGATTAACACCTATACTGTATGTGTACAAAGTGTGGAGTATACTCCAAGGCTAGACCTGAATGATATTTAGTAAAGCAGGACATACATTACATGGAATCTGTAAACTGTCCTGACAAATGACAAATGTAGGTTTTCTACATTTGTGGTATAAACAGACAGAATGAATGACTCTCTCCTGATAAAATTAAAAAAATATATATATAAAATATGGGTTCTATAGGATTTCTTCTTTAGTGAAGTACTAAATGGTTCTCTTTATACCTCTGTCAAACAGCAAATACAATGAGGTGTATTTATATTTTATAAGAACAATAGGTACAAAATGATAGTTAAAGGAAGATTTAGAAACCATGGCGGCTTGAAAAAAAAAGGGGCAAAAAGGCCTTGAAGGTATGTAGCTCATTATTTAACTATCTCCATAGGCAGAAAGACAAAACAAAACGTACAATATTAAGCACATTTTAAGACAATCTGAAATGCTATTCGCTCAGTGGCTCATGATGCCTGTGTGTGAACAGACTGTAGGACACTGATATCAGCACTAAAAACATGTTGGCTGGCATTAGTCTACCCTCGTTAAGCACAAAACTCATTATAGCATGTCTTGCTCCCCTGCTGAAAAAAAAAAAGCATGTGCTTCCATTTGGAGAAAAGAAATAATAAAGCAGTAGTTAGCACTTTCTATCTGTATCTCCCAGAAAGGTTTGGTTGTCAGGGACCCATGTGTGGTGGGAGATAAAGCTGAGAAGAGTTAGTAATACAGTGTAGTTATTGAAGAGGCTGTAATGATATTCATTAAATTAGAAATCATTTCAAATTCAATCTGGAGAGAGAGAGAGAGAGTGAGTGAGGGACAGAGAGAGGACAGACAGTGGATGTAAGATTCAGGAGACTGGGATATAGAGGTTGTATTTTGAGGTCACACAGCTAGAGTCACAGAACACAGACATGAAAAGTAAATATCACTGTGTTTCTAGATGTTGAACCCGATTTTGTATGCTGCATAACTGAAAGAATATGTCAGACATTGACAAAGTGCATGGATTTTATGGAAATACTGTGCAATATAGTATCTTTTGTGCACATGATTTTAAATGTATGGAATCCACCTTTCATTTTGGCAACCTTCACAGTTGGACACTTTAAAGCGTGTAGCCACACATAGAGCCAAACAACCAGCCACTCTCACATTTACACCTACCGGCAATTTAGAGTGTCCAATTGGCCTAATCCCCAAATCTGCATGTTTTGGACTGTGAGAGGAAGCTGGAGAATTCGGAGAAAACCCATGTGCACGGGGAGAACATGCAAACTGTCGTGAACCCAGGTCTTCCTGCTGCAAAGGCAAGAGTGCTAATGGTTTGAAAAATGCTCATTTATAGTGTGTCTATTAAATAAAAAGTTGCAGTGAAAAATTCTTTGTGGGCTCATCACTTCATACCCTTTCACTTTCTGCTTTTTGCAGATGTGTTGCTATTATTAGACTTTGATCTTCAGTCTGCACTAGAGTGGTTTACAGTTGAATGTGAAGTAGTTAGAATTATCACCTTCAAGTTGGGTGCTGAGCGGCAAAGTGATTTTTTTTTTTTTCCTCTTTAGTTTATCCATCTACACTCATCGGCCATTTTATAAGGTACACCTGTTTAACTACTTGTCAATGCAGATATCTAATCAACAAATCATATGGCAGCAACTTAATATATTGAGACATGTAGACATGGTCAAGACAACCTACTAAAGGGAAAGAAATGTATTTCAGAAACTGCTGATCTTCTGAAATGTTCATACAAAACCATCTTCAGGATTTATGGAGAATAGGTGAAAATGTCTTGATGCCAGAGGTTAGAGGAGAATGGACAGGCTTGTGTTCAGGATGCTAGAAAGGCAACTGTAACGCAAAATATTCCCTGTCATCAATCACTGTATGCAGATGACTATATGTCTGAATGCACAACACATCAAACCTTGAAGCAGATGGGCTGCTGCAGCAGCAGAAGACCACACCAGGGTGTCACTCTTTATTAGGCTTCAGGTGTACACAATAAAGGGGGCCCATGAGAGTATGTTCTAACCTCCATAGGTTTTCTGATTTGTATCCAAACTTGACTGAAGCCAGATGTGAGCTGCGCAGGCTGGAAAGGCTTTAATGGAATAGGAATACAAGAGGGGAAAGTGGATGCAAAGCACTTTTTCCTCCTCCACAGGACAAGGTTGAACACTTAGCTTGTGGCTAAAAGCCTTAAATTTGAAAAGGCCACTGAGGTGCCCCTATGTCTGTTCATTTGACTTTCTTGAAAGTAAATCTGCAGAACACAATTTGGTACTGGAGAAGTGGCTGAGCTATGATACGCTGGTAAAACCTTCAAGGTGACTTCAGCAGCCGCAGGTTAAAACACAGCTAATAATGATTAAGTAGTTTTGGTGGACTAAGTTGGTGTCCCAAGAAACAATTGATATAGTTGTGTAATTAAAACCAGGTTGCGCTGCCTACTTTATTTATTTATTTATTTTTCATTTCATGCACTCATTCAGTCGTGCACAAAATAATTAAAAATTTCCTCATAATTTATATGAGGCCACTAGTGTCATCCTCCTACTAATATTACACGGATGTGGAAGCGACCTACCATTTCACTCAGAATTTGTTCCCATGACACTAAGAAAGCAACTCACTCACAGACTTAAAGGAAACTGAAGTTGGACCCCTAGTTAGTTTGCAGCCTATTGTGTACTTAACAAAATTAACTCCTGGAATTTTGGAGGGACAGTTTAATGACACAATCCAATATATTTTGGTTTTCTTCTCTTTTTTTGCATCCTGCATTAAATTAAAATGAGAATGGACAGGTTTTACTTTTTATTTGTAAAATTGAAAATGCAAGCATGCACCAACAGAAGAAATAATTTGATGCACTGGAGTGCAATCTCATCAGAAAGACATTATTTTAGAGCTGTATTTCCCAGCCCTGGTCCTTGGGGAACACTGTCCTGCATGTTTTAGATGTTGCCCTGCTCCAACACACCTGATTTAAATGAATGGGTCGTTATCAGGCTTTTGCAGAGCTTGATGATGAGCTGACCATTTGAAATCTGTGTTGGAGCAGGGCAACATCTAAAACATGTAGGACAGTGTTCCCCAAGGACCAGGGTTGGGAAACACTGTTTTAGAGGCTGTGGTAGAATGATGATTTATTTCGACATTTCCATTAAATGTAGGAATATTGGCAATTGAGTCATTGATGGAAATGCTGCCTGAAATTCTTTACTCACGTTAAAAAGATCATCTGTTAGTTAAGGGGTTTATTATTGTTCCCAGCTGCTGCCGATACCATTAGATCTGTCATATCCCTTTGAGCCAACGTTGTCTTTTTCTTGTACTCTTGAAAATGAGTGATACAGTATGTTGTTGTGTCCATGAATTAATTGTTACTCTTCGGATGCCCTCAGGGTTCTGTTCTCCGTCCAGGTTGTATTAGTAGTTTTATTTTTATGTTTTTATTCCTTTAGTTATATTCCTGCTATGGCAATACTTAAGACAAAGCCTTAGTGGACAAAGTTAGTGGGCATTTATTTATTTTTATTTAATTGTTGGGGCTAATGTGGAATTGGTTCGTAACATAAACTGAGGGTTCATAAATATTGTATATGACAAGTATAGGTTAAAATATGACAGATATAGACCTTTATTCAGTTGCTTACACCCTGTCTTTACATTGCTACAGTATGTGGGTACCTGGTATTCCTCATGTTGTGGGGACCTAAATCTTTTTACACAGTCATGTTATGGGGATCTGTCTTCCTTATGGGGACAAAAATCAAGTCCCCATAATGCAAATTACTACATTTTAAGGTGAATATATGTTTTAAAGTTAGGCTGAGGTTAGGGTTAAGGTTAGGGTTAGGGTTAGGGTTAGTGCACTAGTAATTATGGTTAAGGTTAGAGTAAGTCTGCGGGAAATCTAAGTAAATGCAGTGTCTTCTGAAGTCATGGAAAAGTTTGTGTGTGTGTTTGTGTGTAAAATTTGAATGGTACTGAAACCAATCATTTCCAGGCTCAAGGTGTTGTCTTACTATATGTATGTATATATATATATATGTATGTGTGTGTGTGTGCGGGTGTGTGTGTGTGCTTAGCCACTGAGATCTAAAACCACATGAAGTAATGCAAGGAGTTTTAGGCTCATTTATTACATTCATGGGGCAAGTAATATTTTAAACAAAACACTTTTAACACAGTCCAATTATGAATACCAGTGCAGGGAGGCTGCAGGCTGGAGTAATGTGTATGACTCCTCATTAGAATCTGCCTTGCAGTGTTTAGAACATGGTGAACCGTTTTCAAAACACAGGGGTATTTTAGCCAGAGAGAAGAGGAAAGGTTAAATAAATATATATATATACACTAAAACAAGTTTTAAGTGGCAACATTTCAGTTAAGCTTGTCAATATGATTGTGCTATAGAACAAATTTTTTAATATTCCAAGAGCATACAAGTTGCCTAGAAATTGTGTTACATACTTAACATAGAACTAATACAACAAAACTGCAGCAGAAAAAAACAAGCATATTTTTAATCTGGCTGGATTGCATTCAGAGACAGAATATGAGCATTTTCATTGAACAGCAGCAGAATCGATTAGAGCCATTTATATTGGTTAATGCACAAACACAGTGCTAAAGATCATATACAAAATCCTGGTTGTGGTTAAGATTTAGGCAACAATAATGCTCCAGTTAAGGTTTGAGAAAGTTTTTTGTTCTAGTCTTATAAGCACATTGAATCTTAAAACCCTAATATACTTTCCATAAAATGCAGCGATGATTGAAAGACTGAATGTTCTGCTTAAGCCAAGCAGCATATGTTTCCAAATGTCAATATACTTTCATGTAGCTTGAGTGCATACAGTATTAACAAATCTAACCTTAGAAAGAGCATTATTACACTATAAGTGATACATTAAATACAAAATGCAATGCGCAAAGTGAAGGAAGAATTTTTTTTTTTTATATGAACAAACTTGAGCATCAGTGAACACTGTATACTGTATATCCAGTATCATTTACTATCTGTGCCATTTTAAATAAATGTAATTTTTATACAGCACTTATATTATTGTCCTCTGTGTTTACACTAAACAGGGAAACATCTGTGATGTAATTATGTCATTTGCTTATCTTGGCGTTTATTCAAGTCCATTGGTTGTTAGAAATCAAATAATTAGACATGTTGAGGCATAAGGAGACTTCAGAAACAGTATGTATGAAGAACAGTGGGCCATTTTTGACAGCAACAAAGACAATTATAGTACTCACATTGTTGTGATTTTGTTCTATGAATATAGAGCAATTGGCTTTACTCTGGACATACTAGTTTCAACTGACCACATTTGTGGTGTTTCTTTTTTAAACCATTGAAAATAGCTTTTTACTTAGCTGATTGGTTCTTGCCATAATATGAATTCTAACAGTTGTCAAATAGTGCTATCAGCTGTGTACCAACCTGACTTCTGCACAGCACAACCGATTGTCCCAACCCCTTAAGAAGGCAGGAAATTAAACAAATGAACCCTGACAAGGCACCAGGTGACTACATCATGAAGCTCATTAAGATAATGCCAAGGGTTTGCAGTGCTGTCAACAAAGCAAAGGGTGGCTACTTTGAGGAATCTAAAATATAAAACATATTTAGAGTTATTTCACACGTTTCTGTTTACTACATAATTCCATATGTGTTCATTCATAGTTTTGATGCCTTCAGTGAGAATCTACAATGAAAATAAAGAAAATCCATTAAATGAGACAAACTTTTGACTTGTAGTGTATATGTCATGCCCTCATTCCACACATTGCCTGTGTAGTCATTTAATGTTTTATTGCATACAAATGGAACTGACCATTTGTATGTTAGACAGAATGTTGCTGTTGTGATGTGAATGTCTCGGCATGGTATGTCCTGTGTGTATTTTTACATGCTAATGTAATTGTGTTTGCCCTGAATCAAATCAGCAACTTACCAATAACTCATGTTTGGTTCACCAAGTGAAGTTACATCTTGTCATTTGTTAAAGTGGTTTGTAAAAGCCTAAAAAAAATCAGGAAGTCATTTAAAATTAGAGTGATTTAGAAACAACAAATGACAGCGCCCATCCTCCCAATAAGAAGGAATCCTTTCTTAATTGTTTAAATGAATAGTTTATTAAGAAAATATCTTTGCATAGCTGCACATTTTAAAATGGATAACATGAAGCCATATATACAGAGGTATGGAGGGAAAATGATATTTTAGAGCTTGAATTTTCTGCCCAGATGATGTTTCTTTTAGTTAAGCAAGATCACAAAAGAGGGAGTGCTTTTGTACTGAAAATAAGCACGCCTGATGCGGTCATATCACAGCCATAATTGGCTTAATTTTGCAACCAGAGGAAAAAATGGCTTTGTTGAGAGTTGCTTTGGTGGTTTTCATCAATGTAGAGAGATAACAGCTTGACCTGAAAGTACACTGCTCCATCATTTCCTGCTCTGAGCAGATGGTTTAATAAACATTCAGATATGTGAGACGGAACACCTTTTTTTGGTTTCAGCTCTATGTTTCGGGGTCACAACACATTTGAAGTCATCATATTACACTTACTGTATATTAAGTCACCGGTGAGACTGCTGTGTCTCACTCACATGTGTACGTTCACACAGTTTACATATCTCCCAACACCACCAAATATGTTTATGACTTCAGATTCAAATTTATCTCTGAGAGGAAAGGTCACATGATTTTTGTTTACTCAGATGGAGTGAAAGCGGGAGAATAATTATAAAATATAATATTCATGTTTTTCATGTATTCAGATTCAGCCTAGACAATAAAACTCTTGTGAGAGGCATCCGATTCATGTAATATCCCTAAAGAATGGCAATATCATTATCAACAGATCTTTTTTTCTATCCACTTTTGCTGGGAACCGAACATATCACACATGAAAAATAGACAAAACTCAAAAATAGACCCAGACAAGTCTCCAGCATGCCATGTTAACACTTTAATCGGTTAACAGTGGCACCAAAATGAAAAAAAATCTGATGCTACAGATCCACTGTGAACAGGCATAAGTGTGGCTTGCTCGTGCCAGACAGTCAGTGTAATTAATGATTTTTATGAACACCTGTAAAGTGGAGTGATAATACAGTTAAATGTGCTGTTATACTCAATAGCAGCAGTTGGAATGTTGTATAATATACAATGTACAGGTAATGTTAGACCGTAAGATGAAGTGTAAGGGGCACCTGAGTTCAGCATAAATACAACATGTGTCTTCCCTACATGTAGGGCTATTCAGTGTTTATGGACTCGTTCATGAATTTAATTACTTCAGGGTTTTATTTCTTCATTTCTTTCTACATTTCTCTCTTTTCAGAGAGTGTGTGATTACTGGGTGTTTGCACTCTCTAAGCTGCTATGTCTGATTCACTCCTCCTCTATGGTCTGTTGCCCAAATGTAGCATAACTGCAATTATTGATGAGGCTCGCTTATTAATAATTTAGTCATACATCTGATTAGCCAATAGAATTGATAATGAAGCTCTGTACTGAACACATCAATTCACTGCTTGGCCCCCAGGCTGTTGTTATGTCTCATCTCTCTCGCTGCTGTTCATTTTTTTCTCTGTGACTTTGCATAAATAATGATACCTTTCTTTCTTTCTTTCTTTCTTTCTTTCTTTCTTTCTTTCTTTCTTTCTTTCTTTCTTTCTTGTCCTTGATATTTTAGTTTATCACCATGTTATATTACCTGTCTTATCACTTTACATTGCATATTTTCCACTGCCTTCCTGTTTTTTGTTATAATTCCCAGTGACAACAACAGGTGGTAAATGTTAAACTGACTATAAGACAACTGGAAACAGTAATGAGAGGGAGGGTGACACTGAAGGCCTGGGATGTACAGTGTGTTTGTGTCAGAGGAGAGACAGAAGGATCGACAGAGTGATGGTGCGTGATGATTTTGTCAGATTGGCAAACAGAGACAAAGAGTCACCTTCTCATGACAGTATAGTAGCAGCAAATCTCTCTTAAATCCAGGACCTGTATTATCTCGTGTTTTGTGCTGTCTTACTTTTGCTGGAAGTCTCTCCCCCCTGCATCTTCAGCTTGTTTTTTTTTTTTTTTTGGATAACAACAGTTAAGGATTATTCTTTGAAGGAGTGAAGACAGTGAAATAAATGTAGAAAGATGTATTGTCATACATTGTCATATATTGTTATATTCAGGCATAATGAAATGTGAAGGATATAGATATCTAAAAAAAAAAAAAATCATAGCCTTAAAAACATTTCTTGTGAATTGACACTCCAAAAAGAAAACTGTGTTTGATTCTGTTTCTGATTCTGAAAACCTTATCAACCTATTAGTTGATCAAGCACATAACACCTCTATTTACAAATAAAAAAACTAGGTATTAATATGATAACATACTGTAAGTAAGTAGTATATGCAGTAAATAGCTTTGATATTGACTTACAAGGTGAGGTTAGACTGAATAAACCTATTTTAAAACTGTCCTTGAAAAAATGAGAACTAGAAGATGTTGTACACTCAAAGTCCCAGTAACGTCACATGGTCACCAACATTAGAATGAGAGTTTAGGTCCAGGTCATACTTACTGACTTCAGCGTCAACACAAAGCTGCTTTGAATTTCCATCTATGCGTACAAGCCATGTTTAAGCTCATACTCAAATGAGCGCTCCACTCATGTGAAATCATGTCGTCTCATATTCCATTCAATGTAGTGGCGATCTCTCACTTGAAAGGGATATGTACATGTGTGGTTACTGGTGGACACCCTCGTATAACCTCAACCACATTTCCATGGTTACCATGTTCGTGTTGTCTCTTTGGACCAAAACTTCTGGCACCATCTGGGCTGGAGAGTGTTGTCCCAAAGGGAACATGAGCATTGAGTGTGGAGGTGTATGTGGAATTAAACTGGAGGTGTCCACATGGGGACTGCATGGACCGGTGTGGAAATTAGCAGATGTCAAAATTTATGTTCCCTTTTTTCAATACCAGCAAAAATGAAAGAAATGAAATGAAAAGAAATGGTAAATTGCAGTGTTTAGCTTCCATGGACAACAGCTTACCATGGCCACAAGAGGGCAGTGAATCACAAAATGAATACAGAAAGCAGGATTTGATTTTTCAAATCAATTAGAAATATGTTCAACTTCTGGCCAAACACTGTTTGCCCTGCTTGTCCAGATGATACACTACTGAGATATTGTGAAAAAAAACTGAGTCTGTTTAGATAGAACAGACAGTCTTTTACACAACAGCAGGGATCAGTGTTCTAACTGTCTGCATTCCTTAGGAGCACAGCAGAGGCCTAAGGTGTTAATGCATACATGTGTGCAGGTATGCATCCTTCTCTCAGTGTGTTTTTGTGTGTGTGGCTGTTGAATGTGTATGTTTGTGTCTGCAGAGCAGACTAGAGAGACCTAGTAACAGAGAGGAGAGGAAAGGGAAAGTTATCAGGAAAGAGCCAAAGTGTTAATTACTTATTGATCTAATTTGGCAGACAACTCCCTAAAAAGGCAGGAGAGCAGCTCTGTGTGCAGCTCAAAAGGAGATGGAGGAGACAAAAGTCCATCAGACTTTCATCTCTGCCTCACTAAATGTTTACTACCAATTCCTGGCCTCTGAGCAAAGCCTGGCTGCACTGCATTGGCTCCTTATCACTTCCCAGCTATCTGACTCCCCTCTTCTCTCCGTTTTACTGTCCTTCACATCTCATCTACGTCCTCTCAGCACTCACTTTTTCCTCTCTGCTCGTTATCCTCACTCTCACTGTCTTTCTCTCCCACTCCCCAGTCTGCATTCCTCAGTGAATCAGTGTCTCGATCAGTGATACTCATCCTGCAGTGTCATGTCTAAAATCTCACTACCTTTTTTTCCGTCTAGTAGTACAGCATCCCTTTTATGCTCTGTTTTTTTCTCCATAATTTCTCTGTTTCTGCCTTTTGTTAGTTTATTTGCACTTTGCAGTTCATTTAGTCCCCCCCCCCACATCCCTCTTCACCAAATTCACTGCCTGTAAGAATTTTTTTTTCCAATGGGAAGGTTAGATTGAGCGACACCCTACTGTAAACTGTTTAAACAGCATCTCTCTATTCCTGTCTCCTGCCCCACATCTAGAAGAGTGTTTTGTGTTGTTGTTGTAGCCATGGCAGTCTACAGTACATATGTAAATTGTGTCCATAAATACTGGGGATGAAATTAACCATTTTCTTTAGGATTGATAATATATAATATAATGTTATATATATATATATATATATATATAAACACAACACAGTGAGTGCACAATTATTAATATCCACACAAAGGAGTTTTTTTGTTTGTTTGTTTTTATACTCAGAAGAAGCTGCATTATGCATGGAAACATTAGCACCTTTTCAATAAATTTCTAAAGGGAATTGTGCCCCAGCATCTTATATGGATTCAGTCTGTGAAGTGGCCCACTGAACCATTTTTCTTATATTGTCCTATTCTGCGTTCCTAATGTGACTAATAAAAAGTATGGTAATATATTACCATGATGCTTAAAGCAACTTTCATTGACTGTTTCTTGGACTGAGGACCTAGATCTGTGGCCTCTTGAATCAGCATCACATACCTTGTTCTCAACCTCCGCTCCTCAGAGAAATGGAACACTGCAGTCACCAGGTCCTTTTCAGCTGTTTGAAAAAATAACCAGTCCTGTGCTTGTGCTCAGCAGTCTTGCCTCAGCAGAATTATATTTACAGTTAATGTACAATACATACTGCATGGCAGGAGATTGTACACGTTTTGGTAAATTCTTGAAAAACTATTAAAGTTAATACCTTACTTAGGAATGTACTGTATATTTTGATATATAAATATGAATGTGGCACAGCAAGTCTGTCAAGGTCTGTCAATACACAGAGGTAAGGATGAACAAGGATGAACAAGGAGAGGAGGGCTACTGCAGCTGCTACTGCAGCTGTAAACAGTTATTTTTTACCAGTTTATAGAACTTACTACAAAATAATCTGATACTTAAATAATGACACTGTAGCATGTTGGGGGTCTTTGGGTGGAGTTTCCGAACATGTTCCGTGTGATGTTACATTTAAATATGTTATGTGATTTCGCACATGCTAGGATGTTCTACAGTCTATACGTTTGATGGTTTTTTGATGATTACAGTCACTGTTACAAAAAGTACCATTTTAGCATCATGAGTGAAACTCATTCAATGTACATTGCATGACAAAAAAATGAATTATTGTGTTAGTCGGTCAAAAACCATGCATATATATGTAGATATGACTTAAACTGTTGTAAATCATAATTTCATATTTAATTAAGTAGCACTACCACACAGATCTTGTGATTGGGAGTGCATTTGCTACTGCATTTATACCTTCACTCAGAGTCTGATTCGGGCTGGTTTGCATATGGGGCAAAGATCCCCCCCGGCCTAAACCCGGTGAAATTTAGAGGAAGCTGATACACAGTAGAAAAACCACCAAAAACAGTAATCTGGCAAAATTCAGGTTGCTACTCTTTTTTTTGGACTGACAAGGAGACTGTAGGATGGGTGGTAGGAAGACTTACTAATCATGTTCCACAGGCTAAACCAGAAACTGCCTAATAACTAGCTAAAAGGTGGTATACTGCCTCCTAGTGTAGTGGAGGCAGAAGAGAGGCAGTCATTCAAGAAGTCGATTCCTCCCTAGAGCTGGTATACTGGAAAGAGGATCGCAGTCTAACGACATTACAGCCATAACTTGATTTAAACTAAACCCCTCAATCTTTTAGGTGAAATCCAGTGAATCTTGATATCTAGAAATGTCATTTGCTAATCCAGGTGCAACTCTTTACAATTTATTGTATAATAGTGAAATTGTGCATTTTGTGATAAAAGTAGTGTACTGACCGCCTCCATGGTTAAACACAAGCTCAAGTTCTGCTGTTGCTGTGTGCGCTTGATCCATCAACACCCACTCACTCTGTTCACAGCTGCAGGGCCAGACAGCTGGAGCCCCAAGATGGGGATTTCTCATGGTAATTCAAAAATTACATACTGTAAACACAAGAAACACATGTTTTACTGACCTACCGGAGAACAAGAAGAAAACACTGGATTTGCAAGGGTGTTGTTGATATAGTTAAGTGAAATATGGTATGGTGTCAACATGGGGGCTTTTATTCTGGAAAAAAAGAGGAACACTTAATGTTGTATCTGTGTTTGACCTCCTTAGCGTCAGATTTCTCTACCAGACCACGCACCCTATAACGCTCCCTACTCTCCCTCTCGTCCTCAGCTCAGATTTTTCAAAATCAGTGATTGGGAAGACTCAGCCTAAGAAGAGGGGGTTATATTACCCTTTGAACTAAATAAGGAATAGATGATGGTTGTAGCAGCATCACCATACCTCTTCCACATCTTTCCACCTCTCCTTATTTTTTTTTTCCCTCAAACACAGCAGTTCCCTTCAGTCCTCAACTTTAGGAACATGAATAAAACTTACCCGAGTTATTTTTCCTGCCTATGTGAACCGGTCCTCTCTGTCCTCAGGAATTCTTCTTGGGTCATACACACATGCACATGCACACATATACATTGAGAATCCCCACACGACACTACACACACTTCCTGAGCCGCTTATATGGATGATGCTTACACCATTCAGTGTGTTTGCACACACCTTCCAAGGAACACACAGCGTTTACCCAATGGAAGGTTAAGTAATGGTGGTGGGTTATCATGTCATCACTTCAATCTACTCATTCTGTGTTTTTTGTGTGTGTGTGTGTGTGTGGAATTAAATGTATGTGTCATGGTGCTGCAGTTATATGTGTATATGCGCACTGCATTTGGTTGTGTTCCTAAATGCACAGGTCTGCTTGAGTGCCTCTGTATGTGTGTGTATCTTTTGGCAGCCAGGTGCATTACCCTGTCAGAGTGCAGAGCTTGGCTCATATCTTACCTCTAACAGCCAGATAGGAAAACCACTCCACTTTTGATGTGAGGCAGGAAAAGTGGTTTAGCGCACCTCTCTAAAATATCTCACCTTCTCCTTCAAATGCTCTCATTCGTCTCTTTTTACTTTTATTTGTCAGTTACATCTCATCATGTCCAAGCTGTCAGCAGAGCTGGATTCTGATGTACCTGTGGCTTAGGCTTCATTTCAGCTTATCACAAAACTGGAAAAACTAAAGAAATTGAATAGAATGTTTTTTGTTTTGTTTTTTCTTTGGTTGTGTCAGACAGTAAGTGTGTTACCAACTAAGAGTTTATGCACTTTTAACTGCTTTTAGACACCCATTTCAGAAAAACATCTGGAATTCAAAACATGTCAGGGAGGCTGAATGTAGAGTTCAAATGTCCACAGTCACACCTAATAATCTGCAAAACATCTCCTGCCAGCTCCCTTTCAAATGTTGTGATAAAGCCTAAGTGAACTCATGTGAGAACACATGGATAATATTAGATAATGCCAATTTTTACTAAAATAAAAACACAACCATCCCTTTTCTTGTCCCCTCTCCCACTTTTATAGGCCCAATTTGAGTCCTAGAGACATGGATTTCTTAAATGATGGTCAGTCTTTTCTATGTTACTGGATGATCATCAATAAGGGTGTTGTTTGTTTCTTTAATTATTATGTTATATTGTTCCTATAGTTCTCTTCACTTTTCATGGATTAATATAGTGTTTATATATATTTTTTTCCTAATTAATTTTCTGCTCTTTTTAATATGAGGCAGTTTTGAGTGGTATGGTGTATTTAGATGTACACTTTTTTGCTTCTGAGCTGAGGTCGGCTCCAGCTCTCCTCACAACCCTGAAAGGATAAGCACTAAATGTTATATATTCATGGATTCACAGTATGTACAGTATGTATGTCTGTACAGATGTATGGACTCTTTTGCTGCTGATAATTGCTCAAAACAGGCACTGCACCGCATGCAAGTTGGTTTAATTTTTGAAAAGTCACACAGTGACATATGACTGTGTCACTTCTGTCTACTATTATTTATTTACAATTGTATACTCACTCTGCGGAGCTGGCTGTGGTAAAGACACATTTCAGCAAGAGGGACAAGCATAGGGTGATCTGTAAGAGTGGAGGAAGATGCCCACAGGTAGACTTTACTGTATACTATGCAGAGGATGTAATCTGAATGAGATTGGAGACTGCTAGGTGATGCTAGGGAAGAATGTGGCTAGGCGGCAGCATCGGATGGTAGTCTATAGGATGACTTTGAAAACCAAGTAGAGGAAGCGGTGGAAAATGAACTACTGTTCATAGTTCAGGGAGGAGTTGCGAAAGGCTGTGAGACTTATCAGATGACTGGAAAAGTGCAGCTAAAAAGGGAAGGGATACAGCCAAGAAGGTGTTTGGTAGGAAAAAAGACAATGAAACTTGGTGGTGGAACAAGGTGGGACAGCAAAGTATCCAAAGGCAGAGGATGGCAAAGAAAAAGTAGGACAGCCATGGGGGATGAAGAAAGTTGGCAGGAGTGCTTGGAGTCTAGGCATGCGGCAAAGAGGGACATTGGAAAGGCAAAAAAGGGCTTATGATGAAATTGTATGAGCTGCTGGACACTAAGGAAGGACAAAAACGTATTGATTGGCTACACGGAAAGAGAGAGAGAGAGCCGTAAAGCATGTGCAGCAGGTTAGAGTGATTAAGTGCAGAGATGGAAATGTGCTCACAAGTGAACAGAGTGTGTTGGAAAGTTGGAGGGGGTATTCTGAGGAGCTGATGAATGAGGAAAATGAGAGAGAGGACAGATGGAGAAGAGATAGTGCCTCAGGAAGTGTAGAGGATTAGTCAGAAGGAAGTGAGGACACCTATGAAGAGGATGAAGGCAAGGCGTGTTTATTTATATAGCACATTTCATGTACAAGACAATTCAAAGTGCATTAAAACAAAAAGAGTTTCAACCACAAAAAAGCCAAAAATACGAAGAGGCAGTTAAGATATAATTAAACAGATAAAATGCAAGAAATAAAGAACCCCAGTGCATTGTGGGAGACTACTGAAATGCAGCGCTAAATAATAATAAAAAAAAATGTTTTAAATTGGATTTAACACAGTTCAGAGTTTCAGCAGCCCTGATACATTCTGCAACCCTGATGATTTGAGGGTTCTGATTGGTTCATAATGGACCAGGAGATCACAGATGTATTTTGGCCCTAGTCCATTCAGAGCTTTATAAACCAGCAGCAGGATGTCAAACTGGAGTAAATATATAAACTGGAGTTATATGGTCCGCTCTCTTGGTCTTAGTGAGGACTCGGGCCGCAGCTTTCTGGACTAATTGTAGCAGTTTGATGGGCTTTTTAGGCAGACCTGTGAGGACAGAATTACAGTAGTCCAGTCTACTGAAGATGAACACATGGACAAGCTTTTCTAAGCCCTGCTGAGACATCAATTCTATCAATCAATCAATAACATCAATTAAACATGCAGGTCTCACCAGTAGTGGGGTCCTGGCATTTCTCAATTAGAATTCCTACACTGTCAAATGAGCATAATATAGTGTAAATCTGCATTTCCGTCCTCTGATGTGTTGCTCGCTTTTCTCTCTCAATGCTTACTGATGTTGGGCATTCTTTCTCTTAGCTTGATGCCCCTTCTGTTGGACCCTGCTCATTGTGTGAGAAGTGCAAGTTGCAGAATGTGGTTCTTGGTATGAGGACTAAAAATGTAGTTTGCATGTTTTGATGTGTTTGCCTGTGGCACATGTGACAGACTGTGACTCTGTTTGTACCCCCACCCTTTCCACTCTATCATCAGCATAAATATTCATCTTGGAATGTATTAGATATGCTGGTTTCAGCCAGCCATCTTCATTAGTGTTATCATGCTTGACTTTCACCAGTCAACTCTCTCCTTTGCTCTCTTTCCTCATACATTGTCCCTCACTTCCACTACCCCTGTGCAGAGAGGTGGCTTGGTAACAAATTGCTGTAATAAAAGATTATTAAAGAGTGCTCTGTGTTTTAGAATATTGCTATGGGGTATTTTCCCAGGAAATAATCTGTTTTTATTTCTCTCGGCTTTGCCTCTTCCATTGTTTCTCTACTGGCCTACTTCTCTCTGTTTCTTACTGCCATTGTAGGTTTTATGGGTCTGAATGTTGATGACAGTGAAAAGTGTGGTGGAGGGCCAGGAGAAGATTCAGGGTGGGGAGGGGGGTGTTGGGTTGGGTGGGGTAATAACTGGCCTGCAGAATGGAATCACTTTTCTAGCTTTAGGACTGTTCACTGCCTTAAGAGTGAGTGAGAAGGAGAGAGAGAGAAAATATTGAGGGTTGAAAAGTGGAGGGGGGATGCTGTACTGAAGGACTAGAAACATGTCACATCGGTTGCAGACACTTTTATGTGGATGTCTGGTTTTCACCTGAACATGTTGGTTAACAGTAGAGGAAAAAGGCACTAAATAAAGGGCAAACACAGACAGGTGATTTTCAGAGGAATGTATCAGGTGAATTTGTTACCCTTCAAAGAGAAAGTCAAATCAAGATGCGAGTGTGATTTCAACAATTGGATTCTATTAATTTACTTAAGACGTTAAATAAGCTATGGATGTGTTGCTCAAAGTAACCCATCATATTTTATACATGATAGTGTTAATCATTCCCTCCGTCAACCCATAGTACAAAATAGAACCTTTGAAGCACATGGTCTCTTTTGAAACTTGTGTCTCATGTTACGTCACAGAGTTGCTTAGATTAATCTGAAGAGACATTTTTTGTTACTGTCAACATTTCCCTTTAAAATGTAAGGTTTTGTAAAATAATTTGGTCACATTGTTCCGGATCATATTTTAATGATGAACAAATCTGGAAATATTGTTTTCAACAGTTGTCATATATCATTGCATAGTTTGGATGTAGTGATAATTCAATTATTTATTTATTTATTTTGTAAAGCACCAAATCACAACATACACTACCTCAAGTTTTACAATATTACAGAGAGAAAAGAAATCTAACAGTTCACACAATGAACAAACACTGGGCATCAGTGGAGAGAAAAAAAAAACTCCCTTTTAAAAGGAAGAAATCTCTGACAGAACCGAAATCAAAGATGTGTGGTCTGCTTCGCATCTGCCTTGACTGGTTGGGGCGAAAGGACAATGGGGGGCAGGGGAGAGGTGGGGGCACAGAAAGGGGGGGAAGAGAAAGAAAATGAGACAGGTCAGGTAAAGACAGAAGACAGATATATAACATAATTGTGTATCAAGACACTATGACAGAAAGGTGCAAAAAGGTTTTCTATTTTCTGCCATATGAGAATTTGATTGCAACACAGGGCATTTTCTTCACATCAGCGTATAAAATCATCAATTGACATTCAGTTCTAACACTACACAGTTAATTGAAACTCCAGGTATTCAGATCAGCTATAACTTCTAAATTTGTGCATGTTCAAACACTTTGAATCGAGACTAAAAAAAAAACGTTTCACCTGTTTCTTTTTCTTTTCTGAACAAGTAAAACATTTTCAGGTTCTATACTTGACATGACTGTTGCTTTCTGTCCTCTCCTCAGCCGGTTTGAGTGAAGCACCGCTCCTAACATTACACACACACACGCACAAAATGGCCTATAAACCAAGTATAGGTAAGGTCTTACTCGGGCTGATAACTCAGTATAAGAAAATCTTCAAAAGAAATATGAATGTCAGTTTTGAAGGTGGCACAGTGGTGTAGTGGTTAGCGCTGTTGCAAGCTAAAATCCGGCATAGTCTTTGTAACTTATAAGAGCCAAACCATCTCTCCTTTCTTGAGCAGTATTACCTCCAGGCAGTGAATCACAACAGCAGCAGAGGGAGGGAGATAGAGGACAGGAGGAAGGACTGATACTGACTGATGTCTGCGTTCTTCATTCTCTCTAAACTTCGCTTACCAGTGCCAGAAACATTATTTATTTTACTGACATTCAATGTATTTCCAGTGGGGATATTGAGACTACATTGTAACTTTGCCATTGTAAACTTTAGCTGGTATTGTTAGTTTTTCCAAATCCAAACAAATTCCGATCCTGTCTTGCATCAATAATAATTTTCTAATCACATCATTTCAAAAATATGAAACCTGCTGTGTATGTTAATTCTTACTTTCATAAAAAAAAAAAAAAGTTGTCAGAGTTAAATTATATACATTTGTTTGTTTGAAAGTGTTATTGATTAGGCCTTTAATGAATCTGGACTCTTGGACCATATCGTGGTGATAATCACCCTGAGTCCTCAGTAATTATTTCCCAGCCTGCTTAATAAATCTCTCTTGTGTTACCACGAATAAAGATTATTTTATTGGCCTGGAATTACAGCTGTTTGATTGGGTGGGAAAAGCGATAGTGTCACCAGTCTGGTTAATTGCTGCTCTGAAATCATTTTAATAAGAACAAGTGACCTTGGTGGGTCCTCTTTTTTTTGTCTCCCTCTCTCCCTCTGTCTCTCTCTGAGTTAGAGCAGCAATTCAAATGTCCCCACTAATGATTCTTCGTTCAAATTGTTCTCACTGATTACACGAAACAGTCATGGGTTCGCAAAGAAACTAAAAGTCTATTTACATGCCAACAACCTGAGTGAGAGACTGAATACATTGCTCTACTGGGGTTCTTGTTAGACCTGCTGTCACTTTAATGAACAGATAATCCATGCTTGATGCAGACATTAAAGATTAGACTGGCACCTTTAGATACACATTAGTTTCTATAACTGATGAGCAATCAATAGCTAGTTTGCAAGAATGACTTTTCATTGTCCCAGTGGGTAGGGAGTAATACATACAGTATGTGCACATTCCATGCATGTTTATCTTTTAGTGTCTGGTTCTACATCACTCTGTGATCCACATTTGACAACTAATGTAATTCATACCATAAGAACGTGTTCCTTGCTGAATTAATTTTTATTAAGGTAATACTAATACTAAGGTAGGGTTAAGTGTTTTGCTCAGGGACACAATGGCATGTAGAGTCAGGGATCTAAGTGGTCATCAGGAAAAAAATGATTTTAGATAAAGAAGGGAAAGTGAAGTGTTCCAAAATAGAGATTTCATTTATATGTACGTAAATGGCACTTTTCCATGTAAACGCAATGAGCTCTACATTGAAAATAAATGCCAACATACAGGCATGGACATGTGATGAACATTAAAGTCACTAGATGCCTTGTTTGAGAGAGCAGTGTCCCAGTAAAAGGATATGAACTCACCAGACATCTGAGTTAGACATGTTAAAGCTCCCTCTGATGAACCGAGAGGCGTAATCAAGTTATAAACAGTGAGCAAGTCATAGAGCTACTGAGGCAAAACCATAAAATGCTTTTAGGTCAGTTAGTAAGATTCTGACAGTGATTCTCTGTTGTACCAGGAGCCACTGAAGTGACTTCAAACCACAATAAGTATTTATATTTTCCTGTACAAGTAAGAACTCTGGCTGAAGCACTTTGGACTAGTTGAAGCATCATCATAATTGTTGAATTGATAAACATACATGGCAAACTATTAGTATATCAGAGTTCTGTTAGCAATTTATGAAATGAAGACTTTTCTGCCCCCATTTTTCAAGTAAATTAGTGATTTTATTGAAGAGGTACTCATTTGACTTATTGTTTTCTTTTTCCTCTTAATTTTTTGAGGTCTGTACCTCGCTCTGCACTTTAATTCTAACTGAGATTTCATTTGAATCAATAGAGCAGCAGCTCAGATTTTTCGGCCTCATCTGCTCCATTTATTTCTTCCTTTTATTACAGTTTCCTCTGTCTAAAGATCAATATTACATAGACCTTTAACACCACAGTGCTATTGCTAGTTTTGCCATGTAAGAAAAGAAAAATTACTTGGATTCAATTGACAAACGGTGTCTGTGTGTTTGTGTTTGTCTCTGTCTGAATTTGCGGTGGAGTTTATTGATGATATCCAATAACGCTGCTGCCTCTTCTTTGTCAAAGGAGATAAGCAAAGGGAAAGTAAGAAAAAGATTGTTATAGATGGATTGGATGAGTGAAAAAGAAACAGCAGACACTCTTGGTTCAGAATGTTATTGAATTAGTTTATATTCACTAAAGATACAAGCTGCTGTATTCGTGTATTGTTCACTGTTTTCTGAATCCCCTTCCTTTTCAAAAGATAGGATACTTCAAACCAAAAGTATATGCCGAGAAATGACCATTACATTTGAAAGTAAATGTAACTGAATTAGACTGACATGGTTAAAATGTGGTCCATTTCAAACAGGAGGTTTTACTGTACCTTATATTTCAATTTGGGAGTTGGGAATGTACAGTATACTTTTAGGTGCACTTTGCCCACTGCCTTAAAAGTTTACTTCCTGCACAAGGTTTGCTGAGGTTTTGTTTCTAGACTCTAAATATGCCCTCTGAACTTTTGACTAGATATGACCTATTTTCTGTACTGCTGTTCATCAAATTACCATTCCACTAGCCTTACCGCACCTGCTGTATTTCACTTTCCACCACTATGTTAAAAAATCTAAATATCTTGAACATTTAGCATCACTACAAACAAATGTAATGCAAATGTATAATGTTGTTTGATGTCTTCTTCTTCTCCTTTCATGCTCAGTCTTCCCCACTTCCTTTATTGAAAATGGCAGCATCCAATCTTATGGCCTTAGTTTTTTCCTTCTATAACAATGATATTGCCTACAAAATGTGACAAACTTTCGGTACTCTTAGAAAAAGTTGGAAAATATCTCTCTTTAATTTACTGGTTTATGCACGTGGTTGAAAATTCTGTCCTCCATCTCTGATATTGCCAGTCAGTGTGACATTGTGTAAGCAGTGGCAGTTACTGGTCTTTGAAACAGGGAAAGCACATTTCAGGGGCAGGCCCAGTTATTTTATAAGGCAAAGTTCAAAATTTGCTAAATAGGTGGTTCTAGAAAACAGTGCAGTGCAACACCAGTGAAGCAGTAAGCGACACAATTGTTCAGTATTATTATATGAACCCTTCCATAAGAGTGAGTGTCCTTTTCTCTTTTTTTTCTTTCTTTTCTACAATAGTTAGTCCAATTAGTCCATTCCCCTCTAATCATGAAAGGACTATAGGGACTGAAAATGTAAAATATACTGGAAAATATAATCAAATTATATTAAATTATGTCTAATAAAATATGTTGTCTCATTTATTAGAGTTTCTAAAATGGCCTAAATTGTAATCACGATTATTGTGTACAATAATGGTTGTTTATGAATGATCATTTCTTGGTAATATATTATTATATAATATATTATTATCTGTTTGTTTTAGGGTTAGTGTTTCTTTCTTGTTAATGTACCAATCTCACCATGGGCCTCTAAAGTTTTGATGAATTTTTAGGGGCCTCACTCCTCTGAAGTTTGAAAAACTCTAACTAAAGCTATCCCATATTTGACAGGCCCATGGGAGCTTTTGTCTCCTGCGTTTCAAATCAAGTGTATCACAAAGTTCGTGCTTTGTGTTTGCGGCATTCATTTGGACCCAGCTGAGATGCTGTGGATAAGCGTTCCAGCTGATTCTCTGTGGGAACCAGCCTCTGTCCTGTCACACTCACCAGCTTTGGGGAGATTGATCTGTATCAGTCGGCTGCCTGATAGCTCCAGAATGAAATCTCATTTAGCAAACCTGACAATTTGAGAACTGAAAAAAGAAAAAGCATTTTAAGTCAGACAGACATGAAAGAGTGACTGATATAGAGTGTGCATTGTGGATAGGGTGGCAGAGAATGTG